>CAIGQQ010029300.1:444352-519647 GCA_903798035.1 Danio albolineatus
CTCTCTCTCTCTCTCTCTCTCTCTCTCTCTCTCTCTCTCTCTCTCAAGATTTAGTGACAAACCTGTGATCCTTTTGTTGAAATGTTAGCCAATAGAGAAGGATTACGCCACCAGGCAGTGATATATAAGGGGCGCATTATAGGCGCTGGTACCGTTTAAAAAAAGCATAGTAGGCCTATCTGTATTTTAAAACAGCTGAAGCAGATAGATTATAAGATGATTTTAAAACAAACTGAAATGCATTAAGGAACGATATTTAAAAGAATCCGATCAAAGCTTTGTCATTTCAAAATGAAATAGGCTACATCTTATTAACCGTCTTTATTCGTATTTATATAGCTAATTCGTCTTTCGTATAAAAAAGATAATAACAACAGTAGCCTATTTTCAAAAATCAAGAGAAAACAACTGGCTCCTGATATTTAACAACATGAAAAGGTATAACTTTTTATTGTGCTTAACGGTACTTATTTCTCTGGGATTGTCCGGAAGCGATGAGCCGAACCTCTTTCTACCCCCACTGAGCGAGATGTCGTCTGATGCTGGAGTCTCTCTCTTTGACTTGGATGATGTGGAGTCTTCTGAATGTTCAGCGTGCTTGTGGAGAGAACAGAGTAAAGTCTTGCGACTGGAAACAATTAAATCACAAATACTTAGCAAACTACGCTTAAAACAAGCACCCAACATCAGCAGAGAGGTGGTTAATCAGCTTCTTCCCAAAGCACCTCCGCTGCAGCAGCTGTTGGACCATCATGACTTCCAAGGGGACGCGTCCTCCTTAGAGGATTTCATAGACGCCGACGAGTATCACGCCACCACCGAGTCCGTCATCACCATGGCTTCAGAGCGTGAGTTACAGAACTTTTGAAATGTGTTTAGTTGTTTAATAAGTTATGCACCTCAATCTGTCTTTGCTTAAGATGCACAACTGTCTGTTTCATTCACAACATTCTCACTCCAGTTTTTCCCCTTCAAACACATTTACACAACTATTTTACATAAAGACAATCACGAATGCCACAGCATCCTTACAAAACCTTAAATGAATACAAGATTTAAAAATATATATAGAAATAGCCTATATTTTCAGATAGATAACTTACAATAAACGTACATATGATGAGTGATCACTAACCATTTATGAAAGCCGTCTTTGTTGCGCCTGTGATCGTTTTTACGTGAAAATAATCAATATATATTGGCAGTTGCATTCAATGTGGTTTACATTTACGTCATGCTAATAACAGCGACAACAACGGAGAGCTGTACAATTTTTATTTTAATGTTCTTTTAAAAAAATGGTACACAAACATGCTTTCTTGCTGTTAGTCAAGAATAAGTGTCCCACAGTACTACTGTTTGTATTGTAGTAGTCTACTATTTCCCCCCACAGCAGCAGCAGTCCACGACTTGCACTTCTCTTTTAAAAGTGAAGTTTATAGGCACAGGCTGTTTTTTCACCTCACGGGGACACAATGCTCATGGAGTTTGGGTCGAGGGGAGTGTGTGACCTTTCCGCTTAGAATAGCCGGGGTTCAACAACATTTACACACATAATGTATTCCGCACAAGGCAGATGAAAAGCCGAGCAAATAATCCGTTTTTTTTCTGACCAGAGTGAACAAAGATAGGGTTGTGTTCCCCTAACTAACCTCTGCCTTGATTGTTACACAGCCCACGTTCCTGCTGGCATAATGAACGCGCTTGACATTCAGGAGACGGATCGCATAAATGATAATTTAACGGCTGCAAAGCTAATGGACGCCTTTTATAAATAGCTATTTGTTTTCAAAGATTGTTATAACGATGCAGTATGAGAGTAGCTCGGAAAACTGACTGTCATATAGTTTTGTCTGTATATGCACATAATTAACCCTGGGAACGTATTTAATACCTGTCTAGAAATTTAGACCATGCATTACTCTGTCAATGTTTTTGAGGTTTTGTCAGGGATTCTTTGCTTGCACCCTTAACGCTTCCCACACAATCTCCCACTCCCCATCTGATTCCAGTGATTCACTGACTTGTTGAACTTATTGAAGTGCACTAGAAAACATTTCAAACATTTCCAACAGTGCATATTATAATCTGCTAGCTGCATAAACTGGTATCTAATAACCACCAGGCTGTACTTAATCGTAGAAGAATGCATTAAAAATGCAAAATGTGTGGTTTTAAATTTCATGGAATATTAATTTATTTCAAAGAAACACCATTTAAACTTTTCATTATGTTCTGCTAAACATTTTACTCCGCAGTACACTTCCATAGAAACACACATTCATCAAGTCAGAGAGGAAAAGGCCTCCTATTGACAAGAAGGGTCAGAGAGTTCACAGCAATGTGATATATTGGATGAGGAGCCAATTAACCTTTTCAGGTCTTTTTTCTTTAGCTGCAAAAGAGAACTAGTAGATTAAATACTACTACCCCCACCTAAAATGTCAAACAGGATGGGTAGGAGATTAAACAACACTACCGGCATTTCCTCCCCCACCTAAAATGTGTTTTTCTCTCTCACACACAGTTGCATACACATTTATATACACACACACATTCACAAACACTTACTCACTAACCACTCCCAACCAAGGAAAAAAAGCAAAAAGCGTTTTTTTTATTGTGTTGACCCTATAAAAGGGTAATTTCCTCAAGGTGCAGGAACCATAAACATCAGAACAGAGAATGTTAAAAAGACATGACAGTTCTGTGTGTGTGGGGAGGTTTTTAGTATTAATGTTCTGTGTGAACACCTGTGTCTGAGACACACACATTCTTTTTGTACATCTTAGGGAGAGATAAAATAAACAAGGAAATAAAAACCAAGTACAAACCGAGGTAAACTTAGTTTCTATCATATTTTGTAAAGTCACTAAAAAACATAAGTTCTGTAGCAACAGCATTACATTTAGTAGATTTTTTGTCTAATAAACTTTCAATAGAACTTAAGTCCATTATATGCTGGGTACAATTTAACTGCTCTCTTAAGAATGCCTCTCTTTCTTTCTCTCATTCTCTTTCCAAATCCCATGGATCTGTGTGTCTCCTCCCCTTTGGAGCAAATCCAAACCCAGTTAAGCAGGTACTGATCACAAACAAACAAACAAAAGCTTCGTATAGAACATATTAAACAAGTAGATAGAACTTTTTCAAAGCTCCTGTTGACTGTTTGACTCCTGTCAAAATTGGTACCACTTCAACAGCTGCTGCTGCAGCAGCTGCAGCAAAAAAAAAGAAAAAAAGAAATTAAAATAAAACAAAAAAAACAAAGTTTTGTTATCTCGAGATATGCTTTTTATTAAGTGACTCCAACATTAGAAAAAAAAAAAGATTTTTTTAATTTACATTTTTCTTTAAAAGCTGTACTCATTTAGGGTTCAACAGTTGTCAGAGGTAAAATAATTTTTACACAACAAAAACTACTGGAGCACACACATGCACACTGCTGCACACACACACACACACAGACACACACACAAACACACACACATACACACACACACAAACAATAAGAATCTGCTTCTTTGATTTGTGTTAGTACAGTCTTGCTAAATTAATTTCACACATACGAAAGTGGTTTTAGCATTAGAAAATATTTTCTTTACTTTAGTCAAAAATGAGTAGAGGCCACTGGTTAAACATCGAATAAATACTTCACACCATGATGGAAAAGCTAAACACTCACAGGGTTTGTGATGAGATGAGGTAGTTTCTTCATGCTAAATGTAGCTGTTTTATTTTAGTGAAAGCGGGTCATTTTGACCTGAACAGAAATCTAAGACAACAGGAGGGTTAAAAATGTATCTTAATCAAAATCATGGTTTTTAAGGCTGTAGTAAAAAACAAATTACCTCTCACTAAGAAAGTAAGTTGTCTTCTTACTAACACCCATGTTAGTTGTCTGCATGGTTATTTGTTGATTGTTTATTGGACTAAACTGGTGGAATGAAATCATCATGCATCATCAACACATGACCATGCTGACTACTAACGTGAATTGTCATTAATACACATTAATACAAAATAAGAAATTAATCAGGTAAGAAAACACACCAGACCTATCCTTAACAAAAAGCTTTTTGCTGCTCTAAAATTTATCACATTATGAAATTAGTATTTATTATTAATTATTAAAACAGAGGTAAGAAGATGGTCCATTTTTCATTGTCAGTCATCTCATTTTAGTTGCCAAAAAGAAAAATAATGTTACCAAACATGAATATTAATTAATTCACCTCATGAATTATTTATCGGGACAGATTGCCATTTAAAATTAGGCCATAACAATGATCTGTGTGCCAAAGGGGAATTTAAAATAATAATAAGATTATGTCTTGGCTCAGATGGAGACAAATACACAAATGTGATAGCTTAAGCCTCATCAGTAGTCAATTGCTGGCACATTTTGTGTGTTTGTGTGTACACAACCTTATAAATCATATAGAATGAAATATTTAGAACAAATGCATTTTTTCTTCTGTGCATTTAAAATTGTGAATGTTTAAGGGTAAGGCTGGGGATATAAGGGAATATAATATAAAATGTATATAGGTAAAAGCTATGTAAACCGTGGATGAGGAGATTCCTCAAAAACGTGTAAAGCTCTATAAGAATGTAAGGATTTACTATTATTATTATTATTATTATTAGTAGTAGTAGTAGTAGTAGTAGTAGTAGTAGTAGTAGTAAAGCAGGTGTGAGTGTGTGTAATATAAACTACATCATATCTAAATTTTTGAGCTGTGGTTCCATTTTGTAAACAGATTATGATCATTTAAAATATACCTTTTAACAATCTGCAAGATCTGCATATTTTTGCTGCATCTGTCAACATTTTGTCTATTTATATTTAGTATAAGAAATAGTCAAGCATGTTTTGTTCCCCTTTTATGTGGTGTAGTTTTTTTTTTTTGTACACTCATCTGTTTTGTAGTTTTCATTCAGATTGTCAAATTGTTGTTTCTCTCAAATAATTTTTTTCCTTCTGTTTATTTGCTTTTCCACAACATACATCAAAAGTATTACTTTTCTGGAAAGATAAAAACAAAACATTTGTCGGGAGTAATACAGTTTTTGCCTTTTATTTGTGTTGCTGTGAATATTTCAAACCTTAACTGTGACTGTAGCTTTTTTACAAAAAAGTTTATTTTGTAACAATTTGTGGTTTAACCAGAAATACATTTATTATTATTTTTTACAACTCCAAAAAATGTGTAACCTTGATAAAAATGTAAGTCAAGACACGTCAAAAAAATGACATTGAATTTTTTTTTACATAATGTCCAATAAAACTGTAAAAAAAGCAATCTAATGCCGTGAAAAAATAATAATTTTGAATAAAATTGCTAAAATGTACAGTATATACTGTAAGGTTGGGGGAAATATCAATCAATCACAATTTTTCCTGTGGTAATACTTTATAGATACATGGATTGTCCTATCAACAAATCACCAATATTTTATCATACTATTTGGTTGAATAATAAAAATAATCTATTTACAGTCAACTAGATGGTGTTGCTTTTTTTTCTGGAGAGCTTTTAACTTTAGCATTCAGTAAGTTCATCTGACACTAACCAATTAGTTACTATGTAAATGATTTATTTTATCAACAACAAAGTAAAGACTTTAAGATAATTTTATTTTTAAAATTAGTTTTACTTTTATATCATTTTATTTAAGACAATTGTGTTTACATTTGTAAAACTATTTCTTTGAAATGAGCCGCAAAAAGAAAACAAAACACTAAAATAAATAAATCAGCTAAATTATTTGAGCAGCATATTGTCTTTTTTTTTCTTAATGTGACAAATATCTTACATCAAAATTCCACCCACCGTTTAAAGTTTAGCAGCCTGATGTGACATATGTCACTCACCACACTGTTTCCTTAATTTGCTTTATAAGTTTGTTCATCGAATGTACTAAATCCAGGTTAAGTCTAATCGCTGATATTTTATTGAAAAGGGCTGAAACTCATCTTTAGTAGCCCATGCAAGAGTTTTGTATATGCTGACACAGCAATATGTGCTATGCAGGCAGACCACCATTTTGTAAATGTTGCCAGGGCAACAAGAAATTCACACTTTGTCACGACTGAACCTTGGTGCTCGTTAGATGTCACTTAAGGACATTGTGAGTTGCAGAGATAATGAATTAAAATACCTTTCCAGGCGTGCACCATTGTACAGTATGTGACACATTGTCTTTTTTTTGCTAGTTAATGTATTTACTAATGAACTATTAATGAACAATACTTGTACAGAATTCGGTAATCACAGTATAACATTTGCTAATGCATTATTAAAATCCAAATTCATGTTTGTTAACATTAGTTAATGCACTGTGAGTTAACACAAACTAATAATGAACAACTGTATTTTAACTAACTGATGTTAACAAATAATATAGTAACTGTATTGTTTATTGTTTGTTAATATTAGTTAATACATTAACTAACATTAACTAATACAACCTTATTATAAAGTGTTACCAAAATGCATCGACATCTAAAGATCCCATTATTTTGAAGAGCATGCAGAACATGCTTTTGTTGAGACTGAGGGGCTGCACTGATAAAACTGTGATAGGAGTCTTGTGCCTGGCCCTGTCCCCCAGGAATATTCTGAATGAGGGTGTCACTTGCAGTATGTACCCCCCATTTTCTCAACACACACCATTCCTCTGTCACATGTCCTCCCCCACTTCTGCTCTCCAATCTCCAGGGATAGGTGGCTAAACAAAGACAGAGCGAGGCAGTATAGGACAGGATTTTGGGGGGAGGGGGTGCACTGTGGCCCCTGTCTTATTAGAAGGGTCGTGAACGTGTCAGAATGATTAATTTGCAGTGGTGCATAGGGATACCCTTGAGTCACATTTTTCCAGAATATAAGCTCTCTGGCACACATGTCTCTTGATGTGTTTGACATTTCATTTTTTGAAATTTGGAAAATAAACAAATGTAAAGCAGATTTGATAAAGTTTTTAATCTCCCTGTTATTCTGGGTTTTTTTTCTTTAGCTTATTAAGGTGTGTTGAAAGCATCTGTTTGAACAAAAATAGATAAAAAAGATTTATATTGGTTAAATAAAGTCAAATATGTAAATTGCTTGCAAAATGTTACTGGTAATTCTGAAAACAAAATAAAATCAGGTAAAAATATATCAGCATATTGGATTGATTTTGTAAGAATTATGTAACATTCTTTATTTATTAATAATGTGGTTTTAAAATATCAATGTACTGCCAATACTTAAAGCACTTATTTATTTATTTAAATGATTTAAAGTTTCCTTCAAAATATAACATTAACAATTTTGTTTTAAGCAAGTAGAGCTAAACCATGTTGTTCTTTTCACTATGCTTCACATTTGAGATGAGGTGTCGAAGTAAAGATACCTTTTACCTTAGAACAACGCACTGTGCATTATTGCAAAAACCAGCACAGACCATCTCCCCAGAAACTTACATTTAGTGTATTTTTTATTTATTTGTTCGTTTTTAGTTGTTTCCTGTAAGCACATGGTGTCCTTTCACAAACACCATTCTTATTCAGTGTATAGTACACACATGAACAAAGAATTAGCAGTTTGTGTGTTTTTAGTTTTTGTTGTTGTTGTTGTTGTTTTGATTTATTATTCGTTTTTGTCCTTGGGAGATATCTCCACTATTCAAGGTTGCCCTTTTTCTAGAGTGAAATTTGGGAGAAAACAACACCTGTAGAAAGGGTATTATAAAAAAAAAGGTTAGTTCCTGTCCATAATTATGATTGGCTGAGCTGTGTTTAAAGTTGCTGTAAAAGACTCCATAAACACATGCTTGTGATCTAATTACATCTGTATTACTGCACTGCTGTATCTTTGTTTTGCTTGGCAACCATTCTACTAGACACTGCTGAAGAACTACATTGTTCGCAAAAACAATATTTATGTATTTGTTTATACTGTATGTTTATTTTATTTTATTAAAATATGTATTATGCAGTTGCATACAGTGAATGTTGCAATTGGTTTTGTTTAAAGTTTACATTCATAATTCAATTTAAAGAATATATATGTTAAATTTATTTCACAGTGTGTACTTTTCATCATACACATTTAACCCTTTAAATTCTAGAGGAAAATCCTCTCATCACTACAGGGGTTGGAAGTTATTATAAATAATTAAGTGTCTAATTAACCCCGTGTACTGTTAAAATTGATTACTCTTTGGTTATATTGGTGGCTATTTTTGCCCAAACGACTTCCATTATAACCACATTTGGTTTTCCCTGTTGGGAAGTGGTGCAACATTATTTTACTGTTGATCATCAGTTGGGATATTTAAGACTTTAGATAGGCCTGTGCAAATAAATTTCCAACTTTTACATGGAGTTCTATGGAGTAAAACAATAAATTACAGTATGTATATAAAAATATTTACTATGTTTACTGTGTTCTGAGAGCTGAGCTGCTTATTTTTTTTTTTCTCTCACTCACGCACACACACTATGTTCCATATAGTCGTATAGTTTTAAGCCAGTCATGGCTTGCAATTAAATATGTTATTATAATGGAAGTCAATGGAGCAAACAGCCATCAACATAATGAAAGGGTTGTAAATTTTCCCATAGTGTCCTGTTGAATGTTATTTTTTATATATATGTTTTTTCAAAGCATTTTCCCAAAATATGTGTCAAAATAACAGGCTCAAAATAATACTCAATGCCAGTTGGCATTTCTGTGTGTAGTTTGCGTGTTTGCAAGGGTTTTCTCTGGGTACTCTGGGTTCCCTCACAGTTTAAAGACTATAAAACAATAAAATTGGCTGTAGTGTATGAGTGAATGTGAGAGTGTATGGGTTTTTCCCAATACTGATTTGCAGTTAGAAGGACATCCGCTGCAGAGATAGAACATGCTGGAATAGTTGACAGTTTATTAATGTTTTTGGTTGACTTTGTTATGTTTGCGACACCTTAAGTTTTAATATTCACAGTCCTTAATGGCCTTAAGGATGACAGAAAAGAGTGGGCAATATTAATTTAAGCTGAAATGTATATATATATATATATATATATATATATATATATATATATATATATGAAAAAAAACGACTGACAATAGTGTTGTCACGATACTAAATTTCAATACCATTCAGTAGAATGAAAATAATATTAATAAAAAATGTCCATTTCCCATGTTGAGCATGTTCTTAAACAGCTGATTTGCCATTTTGTTCACATGCCCAACATAAATGACTGTGATTGGCAGTGAAGGTTATCAGTTTACCACACTTCACCACTTTTTACCGAGTGTAAACACAGATACAGGGACACTGTAGCATTTTAAATATTGGATCATATTGAAAATAATCAGAGCATTTTAATCACCTTGAAAATGTCAAAGTTTCACCTTTCACCTCACCTATACAATTTTTAATTGTATAAAATAATCTTAAATTTCATCTGCAGTGGTTTGACATTACTATGCCCGGTTTTGCCCGGAAGTAAGATGATGATTTTATAGCATTTCAAAAGTGACACACTAAAGTGACTAACTTATCCAGCATTTGTTTTATGCAGCGGATGCCCTTCCAGCCGCAACCCATCTCTGGGAAACATCCATGCATTCTCATTCACACACACATACACTACAGACAATTGAGCTTACCTAATTCACCTGTACCGCATATCTATAGACTGTGGGGGAAACCAGAGCACCCGGAGGAAACCCACGCGAACACAGGGAGAACACGCAAACTTCACACAGAAATGCCAACTGACCCAGCCGAGGCTCGAACCAGCGACCTTCTTGCTGTGAGGCGACAGCACTACCTACTGCGCCACCGTGTCGCCCATAACCGAGAATAGTCAAATCAATTTTATCAAAATCAGTGACTATGCAGAGGTTGTTACACACATCCCGTTTCCTAAGTCTTGCCGTTTTTTAATGCTTTACCATGGGAAATCATTGGAGATAGTCTGCTCGAAATGTTGCATCTTCAATGTCTTGACTTCATGCTGAGTGTTTTTAGTGTATTGTATGCAAGGAGTTTGGGTTTTGTTTTGTTTTTGCCGTTCAAAATAATGAAAATAACTGACTTGCTGTTTGTCAGTGCTGACTGTGGGTGAGGAAGTTGTTCAGCCTGATGGTCAGCCATGAGGTCAACATGTGTGATTGGTGACTCTAGGTTAAAATGTGTGTGCTACAGACATTGGACTTGTGCCCTAATTAAAATCCTTAAAAGAACAATAATGCCTTTTGCCGTATGGATGCCAATAAAAAACAAAGCAATTCCAGTAGGGCCTACACACCTCTGTTGCTCTGTCCTTAAAAATATAGAAAGTCTGGAAGAATGCATAAAAATGTAAAACATGTACTTCACAATCTTTTTATTATACAAAAATGTTTGTACTGAAATAAGAAAAAAAGGTTACATATCACTGCAGGGAAGGAAGAGAAATCATTTAAAATGTTTTTTCATAGATGATTTTGTCATAAATGCAACAAGACCATGGACTCAGCTGAGTAGAGTCAGTGCAGCAGGGAATTCAATGCTTACTGGGTCATATGCATGTTTACTGTGCAGTGCCTGAGTCTGAACCCAGACCTGGAGGCTTGCTGAACCTGTATGTGCTACAAGATAGGATATGTAGGAAGACACATTTCAGGAAGGAGCTAAGACATATCCAAGCCAGCAGACACAAGTACAGTATGTTTAGGTAAAAAATAGTAGATCAAAGATGTCAATATTATAACAATATTTATTTATTTATTTTTCTAATCATATTTCTTTTTTGTCAATGTTTTTTTTTTTCCATGGTATAAGATGATCCGTGTATTGGTACTTTGTCCTCAGACAATGCCACTAGACAGCATATAGGCAAGTAAGTTAAACAAATTGGTCCATTTGGTGACAATCCATTAAAAACTACAATCACAAATTGTGTTGCTGCATAAAATATTAACGATTGGACAAACAAATCTGAGCTAGATTTATAGTTAAATAAATTAAACTCTTATTTCAACATTGATTCAAGTAACCCTTATCCAAGTTCAAATTCTAATTCACCCTACAAGTCTACCACAAAATCATAAGCACTTTTAATAACTAACATTTTTACTGTTTATCTATGTATATGTGTGATTGTGAATATACATAGGTATAAGTAGGTAACAAACATATAATACTGAAAGAAAAATATATTTTTAAACCATTTACATTTTTTAAAAATAGTATCTTTTAGTAAATTGTGACTGCTGTGCTAAAAAGATGCTGAGACTCATCCTTGTTAAGCAACTGGAATGATCTCGAAAGGGGAGCAAATGTAGTGGACAGTTCTGCGTATCGTTGAGCCTGATGTGACCTTGAGCATTCAACTGTCAGAAACACCATGAGGGCTGATGCAAGTGCTGAGGGTAATAAAGAAAATGTTTGAATTGTGTTAATTTAAGTGGTACTCACTGCAGAGCCACATGGGTAGAGCTGGGCTCCAGCAAGGAGGATCTTGAGCTCCAGCTCTTCCTTGCTGCACTTCTTCCACAAGTGATGTCACTGGGGGTTTGGGTTAGGGGTGTTGGGGTATACGCATTAAAACAGCTTATAGGAGGAGGTGAGCTGGAGGTGAGCTGGCTCTGCAGTGAGCACCCTCTCTATTCATTTGCTGACTCATGGGGCTCTATTTTAGCGATCTAGGTGCAAAGTCTAAAGCACATCGTGCAAAAGCATTAATGGGGTGGTCCACTACGATATATCATATTTTAAACTTTGGTTCATGTGTAATGTAGCTATGTGAACATGAACAACATCTCTAAATGTAATTTGCTCAAAGTTCAATGCAAAGGGAGACATTGGCTTTTACAGAGTTATCTTAGCAAAGCCTACAGTGAACAAAGTTTGGGGACTACAAAAAAATGCATCTGGACTATTCAGGAAACAATTCAGGTTACGCGCATTCATCACGTGCAAGAGCAAAGTGGGCCTTCAATGTGCCTTAACATATCTCTTTTTTATACCAGAACACCCATGAGTCTACAAAGTGGCACGAAGGGTTTTGCTCTTTAGACAACATGGGGCAAAACATGAAAAATAGGGTTGCACTAGTCTGAAAAAATCCCGAACAAAGCCTGAACAAATCGCGCCAAACTCATCTTGCACTGGGTGCATGATAGGTCATAGTCTGACAGACTTAATTCAATTCACCTTTATTTGTATAGCGCTTTTACAATGTAGATTGTGTCAAAGCAGCTTCACATAGAAGGTTATAGTAAATTGAGAAGGTTATAGTAAATTGAGTAAATCAATTCCTAAAATTAATAATACTTAGGAATTGATTGAAACTGCCAACCCTATGATGACCATATGATTATAGTGAACTGCATAACATCTCACAAATATAGATTATACTAGTTACACAATAGATAAGTTAAGCATGTATAAACAAACTTTTGTATGTATGAGCAGTTTTTTTCTACAGTGAGTTAAGATACGGGCGACACGGTGGCGCAGTAGGTAGGGCTGTTGCCTCACAGCAAGAAGGTCGCTGGTTCGAGCCTCGGCTGGGTCAGTTGGCATTTCTGTGTGGAGTTTGCATGTTCTCCCCGTGTTCACGTGGGTTTCCTCCGGGTGCTCCGGCTTCCCCCACAGTCCAAAGATATACGGTACAGGTGAATCGAGTAAGCTAAATTGTCCGTAGTGTATGAGTGTAAATGAGTGTGTAGGATGTTTCCCAGAGATGTGTTGAAGCTGGAAGGGCATCCGCTGCGTATAACAAATGCTGGATAAGTTGGCAGTTCATTCCGCTGTGGCGACCCTAAATTAATAAAGGGACTAAGCCGAAAAGAAAATGAATGAATGAATGGTACAAATCATGACCTTAAAAGGTACAAATTTGTTTCTTTTCTTAAGGTACAATTCTGTCCCATAAAAAGGTACTGCCCCAGTGACAAGAGGTTTGTACCTTCTTTGGTACAACATTGTACCATTTTTTCTGAGAGTGTAGTACCCATGTGATCTGCAAGGATGAAATTGAATACCAATTTCAGGCATGAGAATAGCTTTTCTATACCCACAGTCTGATTAGTTGCTATGTCTATAGCTGCAGCTAAATTAAGGAATGTGTAAATGTCCCTGACGTCCTCAGAAACAAGCCATGAAAATGCCTTCTCTAGTCATTTATCTGTAGAAAGCATGATAAAACCTCAAAAACCAAGTACAATGCAAAATTAGGAAAACTGCAACTCTTTAAAATTATTTTAACCTATTAAAAATATATATTCTTTCAACAAATAATGTATTTAGGTTGAGTTAGTAATGTTACAATATGATTATAATAGCTTTTGCTTCAGTATCTCATTTGCATGTGATCATTTTTTTTAGTGCATTATTAACTTAAAACAAGATTAGTGGCTTAATATTTCACACCTTAAATCCAAACTGCTAACTCTGTTTGAATGTGTCCCACTCAACAAGTAGTGGCTTCTCAGGCAACCTGGGAATCACTTTTGCAAGAGCTTTCATATCCTCATCACAATACTTTGATTCAGGGGTAGTGAGGATAGACCTTGGTATCATGACAAAGAAATGTTTGAGACTGCCAATGTTTAGAAATCTCTCACAGACATTTTCAACCAACATGTCAATGAATGGGTCCATAACCTATAGAAACATACTATAGGTTAATTATATTTATTGATCTTACAGTCTTTCTCAGAATCTTTCTCAGACACAATCATGGAAATATGAAGGGATTTCTTCCTTCAATGATTTCAGGTCTGTCTCTGAAGTAAGCCAAGACTCTCACCTGTCCTCCACAATACTTTTTATTTTGAGCTTAGGTGACAGAAGAGCTGTCACTTAAATACAGAAATAATATCACAGCTCTAAATAGGCTATTACGTTTTTAAATAGTAAGTCTGTGGTTTTATGTTCAGACCTTCTGTTCAACTTGAGAAGAGAGGTAACACTTTACATAAACAGTACATGAATAATGATGTTTTAATATGTAAACTAAACATTACTTCATTATGAATTAATGAAGAGTTAAGGCACACATTATTCATGAACTAACTTTAACTAAAACATGAGTCACCTGAGTTCATGTGTAAATAATGGCTACCTTAACCACTTGTTTGTTCATGTTGTTAATTAATGTATTAATTACCATTTAAGTTGAAGCTAAACGTAACATGAACTCCTGAGCTGGTAATGTATATTATGCCGTGACTTTGCTTGGAGTAGCACAATATTATTAACTCTTCCTTAACTTCTCATTAACTCATGTTCATGTTGTTGTTGACAAATTACTTTTCTATTGTTATTCAGTGTAAACGCACTAGTTGGTTGTGCATATGAAGTTTACAAGTAGTTAAAAACGGGTTAATGATGATGTGCCCCTCCAAGTAAAATCATGACATAATTATACATTACCATCATGAGTTCATGATAGTTAAATGAAGCATAAACTAATGTGGTAATTGATACTTTAATTAACAAACAATCATGTACTAATAAGCAAATAAGGTAGCAGACATGAACTCATAAGACTCATGTTGTAGTTAAATTTAGTTCATGATTAGCACATGCCTTAACTTATCATTAATTTATAATAAAGTAATGTTTAGTTTACATATTAATATATCATTATTCATGTACTGTTGTTGTAAGGTGTTACCAGAAGAGATTGTGTCTTTGGAACATTTGAAACTGTCTGTGCAGGTTCTCATGCATGAGGCAAAGAGGCAGAGTGCTGGAGGGAAGACCTCTGCGTTGGCTAAGTTGTAAAGACCTTGGGCTGTTGGTTCTGTTCTACCCTGAAGTTACAGGTCCACTCCATTAGTGATGTCTTTGTTACTCTCCCATCTTTTGGTTTTGGTTTGGTTTCCACTTTGTAAATTAAATAACAGAAATGACCTTCAAAATATGTATTTCATGTTCTCCAATTTAAATAGTGCCTAAATGTATTTGATAATTCAGATTACTACCTAGTTACAACCCAGTGTAAGCTCAAATTATTTCTCCATCTCTCTGAGACTGCTAGTTCTTGCACTCTTTGCTTGATAAAACCAAAATATTGTTGACATGGTTCTGCAGTATTTGATTAGATAAGACACCTATTTTTATTCATACAATCTGACACTGCAAGATTGAGACAAAGGGCAACACAGTGGATAAGTACAAGGAAATGGTCTTAAAATTTGTATCTTTTTGGACTTTACAATGTCCAGTTGTATGATAAAGTTTACATTAATTTAATCTGCATATATTGGGATTCTATGTAGTAAAAAAATATGCTGGATTTGACCCCACTTTGCTTGGTTTACTGTAGTAACCAAGGCAAAACTGTTATTCCTGCTGTTCCGGCGCCACCTGCTGGATCATTATTAAAATTCATTATATGAATAATGTTTCTTACAATCAGTATTTAGTAAATAAACTGTTAGTTAAAATGTTGCCAATGTTACCAACTGAAACCTAAAGTGGCAATGAGGTCTTAAAATGTATTGCAAGAATCTTTAAAAAGGTTTTCAAAGATATTGCATTTTGCTCATTGATCCCTGTATGCATCACGGTGGCACAGTGGGTAGCACAATAACAGCAATCATAGCCTCACAGCAAGAAGGTCGCTGGTTCGCGCCCCGGCTGGGTCAGTTTGCATTTCTCTTAGGCCATAAGGTGAACCTAGAAAAAGTGTCTAGAAATTGATTTTCGTTCCCACATCTGGGCACTACTTTTTTAATGAATTTCTGGATAGACAACACCCTTATGGATTTTATGTTAAAAGTTCTCCACAAAAATGCTGCAGTTTTTTGTCAGGAAGCAAAAATGTGTATATTTAGGAATTAACAAAAAACGAAAATCTTACGCTGCTAGTTTGGCCTGTAACTTTATTAATATGCATGTTATCAACACAAAATATATGTCAAATCCACATTTATACATGTAGTTACATATATGAGACAAGTATTGATGCATTAATCTACTCAATTTTGAATGAAGACCATGAAATAGAGATTTTTTTGTAAAAACGGACTTCAACTTCACAGATTGGCACCAAATAAAACTAAGGAAGACATTTGAACTTAAACATTTTTCTCATGTTTTATTCATCAAAATGTTCAGTAGGCACTTAGGAATCACACAAAATGAAAAATAAAAACAGCTTTTGGTCCAAGTTGGCTAAAATGACTTGAGATGCTGGACTGCTGCACAAATTTTTCAATAGCACCAAAAATTCTACATTTTACAGCAGCTTCATTACAGCTCAGATCCAACTAACATGTGACACATACCACCTTTACTCATCACTACTATCCTTATCACTATCATCTGAGCCATCTTCACATATAGCTCGTTCCTCTGTTTCCAGGAAAACATTTGTGCAATTTAGACACTGGCATAAATCTGTACAGGACAGATTTGCAGACATACAGGAACATCTTCCAGTCTCACATTTTCCTTGCTTGCAACTACAGTGGACAACCTGCAACACACTATCAGGGGCTGGATCTCTAGTCATCCACGTCACTGTTAACTCCCCATCCTCGAGGTGCCATCCATTGGCAACAGGTGAAGGGGCACACATTTTGCCTTTAAGAGAATGTCTCATTATGGCTGCTTGGTAGTTTGCCCTTTTGCAGTGTTGGTACAAAGCATCGCTTGTTGGAGGCATGGATCGTTCTGGCAAAGCTGATGATGCCATGCAGAATGCTTTGTATCGTGCATCGTTCACACTTTTAGCACATGATTGGCCATATAGGTGACAGACATATTTGCAAAGCACTTCAAAGGTAGACTGGTCCAAATTAAAACTGCTACCCAGATTTCTAAGTGCAGTCAGGTATTCCTCTTTCTCACAAGCAACAGAAAATGACTTTTTTTCCCCTTGCCATAAAAGGCACTTGTAGAGTCACAGCCTAAGAAGGTATGGATCCCAATAAGTGCCAAACATACACTGTTGCCAAGAGCTGATGACACCTTACATAAGTCAATGATCCTCGTTTTGTTGCCAACCCCAGTGAAAAAATGCAATCTGCATGCCAAATCTGGCTGCAGACTTAATGCAATCACTGCTACATCAGTATCAGGGCTCTTGATGACTTAAGTTTGGTGTTCTTATGCTGCATGTTTTGCATGAAAAAACAACCTGGTGTCACATTCCTCATGATCACATGTCAGATTTTCAACAGCACTGACAGTTTGTAAGCCCTCTGTTACAGCTATGCAGTGACACAGGTCTCCATGTGTAATGTATAAATGTAAGTCCGTACCTTAAACGGTAAAATCAGCATCTCACCACATTACATAGAGGAATTCTGCCAGTGCTTCTTTGTTTGTTCCATCCGACAGAAACTTCTTCCATTGTGTTGGTGTCTTTTGATCCCGTCCATAAATTTTCACCTCATTTAGGTGTCTGCCTCTGGCCCTTAGATGCAAGATAGACTATGTCTTGACAAATAGAGATCACTTTTAGGTTACGATCATCTGGAATATCAACATAATGTGCCAGTTCTGGTTCTTCAGTTGCACCAATAACCCATTAAATTAAATTGTACAGTTCGAATGGCACAACAGATTTTGCTGCTTTAACATTTAAGTCATCTGACGTGGGTGGCCATGGGCATGTCATACAAGGAGAGTCCTTTACAATTCTCTTTAATATCAATGCCGCACTATAAAGTATCCTTGTGTTTTCTGTAGGGCCAGCTATTCTACTTGCTGTGCATTCACTGTCACTTTGACTAGTTACTTCCGTTGACTCGGTTGTTTCTGTACCTGATGGATGAGGTATTCGGTCTACCAGCTTATCTGCAGAAAGTGTCTCAACAAAAACCAATTCACTGATGTTGCGCTTGGTGGGAGAGTAAAACACTAGCTGGGGGAAATCACGGGACAGCCTCCTCTTCAATTTATCCTGCCTGAAATAAAAAATACACTAAATTATTATCACAATCACAAAATACAAATTAAACACAAAAAACATTGTCAGCTTATAATGATAAAACATGATTGTGTGACTATTATTATTTATTACATTTTTCTGAGAAAAAAAAAGGTTGCATAAATGTTCATTTCAAAGCTGCAAAAGACACTTATGGTATTTAAATTACCTGTAGTTTGAAGCATCAAGATCTTCATGGCTTTTTACAATATTTACAAAGATTTTTGTTAGCCGTGTCATTGTCAGCACCTCTTGGTTTACAATTATTCGATGGCGGATGACTCTCTCAGAGAAGATCTTGTAGCTGACATCATATAGGCTAATTTCTATTAAAAACAGAAATACAATTTTATGTTCTGTAAATAGTACACTGGCTTTTATATTTGGAATGCATATATTATGTGCATGTACAAACTTAAAGCAACTGTTGAAGCCAATAGAGTTTAATTATTCAGAAATAAAATACTTTGACAATAAATTATTTCATTCTTTTACCCTCACAGATGACTAGACATTTTATTATGCTGTAACATGCGGTCCATGTAGATTAATGTTTTCTTTTGAAAGTTACAATCATTCAGATCAATTATGAATTATTTTAAAATGCAGTAACAACTTACTGTTCTTCTGAGGTTTGTGTATTTGTTCCGGTACACTTTGTCAAGAACCTGGTGTACTGTCTGTAACAGGACTTGTGATATCGTACTTCCAGAGACACACAGTCTTTGTCTTTAATATGCACAAGAATGCTGGTGTCTTCTTTCATCTCAGCAGCTCTGAGCAACTGACCTGTAAAAAAACAGACATATAAATTAAATAATTTGTAAAAAAAAATATATGTATTGAGAAAAAAAAACAGTTTTGACTGTTCTGGCATACGTGTATGCAAAAACTGACTGTACAATAAGCATTATGATGTCCATGCAATGTAAATTTTGATGTATCTGAAAGTTTTCAGCATATGACATATAACTTTAAGAATTCAAACGTGTGATTGTGTGTGCTTTGTTTATACCTGCTGAAAACGTCTGAAAACTTGTGAAAGATGGTCCTTCTGGCGTTTGCCTGCCACAGTGATGTACTTGTCCGTTTTCTTGCAAATTATGCACAAAGCAGGAAGTACGGGGTCCGAACCGTGATTTCATCCTCTTCGCTACTCGATAGTGACGACAAGGGAGCTGCCATCTTTAGATTACATGTTGTTCCGATGTTATGTCGTTTCATTGGTCTAGCGGGAAGCACGTGACGCGAAGCCGCATCTCTCACCATCAAAAAACTATTACGCGAGGATGGGACTATTGCCGGCTTTAAACACTTGTAAAAAAATAACTGCTGGATTTCACATGGATAACTTTTAATTTTTTATGGTAAACCAATCGATCATTTTATTGGAATAAAAATAATGTAGTGCCCATATGTGGGAACGGAATGAAACGAAAAGCTGCTTCACCTTACGGCCTATCTGTGGAGTTTGCATGTTCTCTCTGGGTTTCCTCCATGTGCTCCAGTTTTTCCCAAAGTCCAAAGACGTAGTATAGGTGAATTAAATAAGCTAAATTGGCTGTAGTGTATGTGTGTGAATGCAAGAGTGTATGGGTGTTTTCTGGTGTTGGGTTGCGGCTGAAAGGGCATCCGCTGCGTAAAACATATGCTGGATAAGTTGGCGGTTCATTCCACTGTGCAACCCCTGATTAATAAAAGGACTAAGCTGAAAAGAAAATGAATGATTTCTGTATACACCCTGAATATGCTTATTAATTAGTGCACAGATTAAAAATAATTAATATGTTACATTTTCTTTGGAAGTTAACCCGGTAAGACCCAAATATAGAAGAAAATGTGTGGTTTGAATGTAATTACTTACAGCGATAGTCTCTACGACAGTTCTTTTAATCTGAAAAGCACAGGCAACACAGGTGAAGTAGTTGTCTGCGTAGATCTTGTAGAGATGTGTGGAGGCGTGCTTTATCACAACATCATCTGACAGCCCAAGTTCAGATTTGGCTTGTCGTAATTCAATTTACACTCCAAGTAAAGTCATGACATAATTATACATTAACATCATGAGTTCATAATGGTTAAATGAAGCATAAACTAATGTGGTAATTGTTGCATTAATTAACAAACAATCATGTACTAACAAGCAAATAAGGTAGCAGTTATTCAGACATGAACTCATATGACTCCTGTTGTAGTTAAATTTTGTTCATGATTTGCACATGCCTTAACTTATCATTAATTCATAATAAAGCAATGTTTAGTTTACATATTAACACATCCTTATTCATGTACTGTTGTTGTAAAGTGTTACCAGAAGAGATTGTGTCTTTGGAACATTTGAAACTGTCTGTGCAGGTTCTCATGCATGAGGCAAAGAGGCAGAGTGCTGGAGGGAAGACCTTGTCTTTGGTTTGGTTTGGTTTCCACTCTGTAAATTGAATAACAGAAATGACCTTCAAAATATGTATTTTATGTTATCCAATTTAAATAGTGCTTACATTTATTTGATAATTCAGATTACTACCTAGTTATAACCCAGTTTTAATTGTGTAAACTCAAATTTATTCTCTATCTTTCTGAGACTGCTAGTTCTTGCACTCTTTGCTTGATAAAAACCAAAATATTGTTGACATGGTTCTGCAGTATTTGGTTAGGTAAGACACCCATTTTTTGTTCAAGCAATCTGACACTGCAAGTGTTTTTTTACACTGCAAGACTGTGTTGCCCTTTATCTCAGTCTTGCAGTGTTTTCATCAAGTTTTACATCAAGAATGTTTTACATCAAGAAAACTGAAAAGATTATATCAGGGTGTCTGCGGAGTCTCACAAAGTATTAGAAGTTGATCAATCAATTTTAAGGCTCTTAAAAAGTCTTAAGCGCTATTTTACATGGTATTGAATTTGTATATTTTTTTATTTTACAACGTCCAGTTGTATGATAAAGTTTGTAAAGCTGTAGTATGAATAAAAGTTTGTATGATAAAAGTTTGCAAGCTTCAACACAACATCACCTGACAGCCCAGGTTTGGCTTGCCGTAATTCAATCTACACTCGTACACATCAAAATCATAAAACATGCCAGAGCTTCCAGTTCTCACCCACAGTTTGAAGCCTCATGGGTGTGGCTTGCCACGCATATATTGTTTGATGTTACTGAATCTCCTGTTGAAAGGAATCATGATTTCATTCACAGACTTGTGCTCTTCAGGTACCACCTGCAGCATCTCTCCCTAAATGAATTTAGCCACAGTATAAGTTTCCAGTCTTTGTGCTTCTTTTCTATCTCTGACATGGTCAAGTGGTTTATAAAGAGTAATGAAGTCAACAGAGATTGCAGTCTGTTGTGGGACATCACATCATAAACAGGGGTGTAGTGTGTGTCTGTCTTCCAATACATACAGACTCCAGAAATTTGCATTAGGCCCATCTTCTGGTACATGCCATAAATCTTCTCCATTTCCTTATTGTTAGTGTTTACAGATGCTCCATTTTTGCAAGCTGTACTCATTTGTGTTTCTTGTCAGAGCCTCAATCATGTCTTCTATCACAAACTTTTAGAAGTACTCCAGTGGGGTGAGGAGGGAAGTGGCATCATTTGTGATTTCTGTACCTGAAAAATCAGTATTGGGACTGATTTTTTTTAACCAGCTGAACATGTTATGAGGCACGTGTGTGTTTTTATTTATTTTTTTGGTTAGGGCTTGATGTCCACATCACTGGATGGGCAGTCAATGAGTCAGAGCCTCAATCATGTCTTCTATCACAAACTTTTAGAGGTACTCCAGTGGGGTGAGGAGGGAAGTGGCATCATTTGTGATTTCTGTACCTGAAAAATCAGTATTAGGACTGATTTTTTTTAACCAGCGGAACATGTTATGAGGCACGGTGTGTGTTTTTATTGATTTTTTTGGTTGGGGCTTGATGTCCACATCATTGGATGGGCAGTCAATGAGTTGGTGGTTTTATTTGTGCATTTGACCTGCATCTTTTTTCACTTACATCCATTTCAAAATCGTTTCTCCATTTTCTCAAACTGCAGAAATCACGTCCTGCACACTGAATAGATGGCCTTTCTGCACTGATGGCATTCTGAAACTGAAAAACATTTGAAATTTGTAATTAAACGTGAATAACACATATAAGACATATTTCAATGCCATTTTAATGCAAATGCTCTATTTATTCAATGCAAATGCTCTATTTATTGATAAATATCTCTATTTATTATACTTACAGGGACACATGCATCTCCCCAGAGCACTGACAGGTTCACATTCAAGACTATTCACATCTGTTCCTGAACATTGCAACAGGCTACCGCTCTGACCCAACATTGTAGAATTACAACATAGACATAATAAGCTCTAAATCAAATTTGATTAATGTTTTCTAAAATAACTAAGTATGTATGTGTTCTGGGGCGATGCAGTGGCACAGTAGGTAGTGCTGCCGCCTCACAGCAAGAAGGTCGCTGGTTCGAGCCCCGGCTGGGTCAGTTGGCGCTTCTGAGTGGAGTTTGCATGTTCTCCCTGCGTTCGCGTGGGTTTCCTCCAGTGCTCCGGTTTCCCCCACAGTCCAAAAACATGTGGTATAGGTGAATCGGTTAGGCTAAATTGTCTGTAGTGTATGAGTGTGAATGAGTGTGTATGGATGTTTCCCAGAGATGGGTTGCGGTTGGAAGGGCATTCGCTGCGTAAAACATGTGCTGGATAAGTTGGCGGTTCATTCCGCTGCGGTGACCCCAGATTAATAAAGGTAGTAAGCCGAAAAGAAAATGAATGAATGAATGTATGTGTTCTAAACATTGTAATAAACACACAAAAAATATTAGAGTAAATCCAGATGTGCTAAAAAAATGGATGGATGACCAGACCTATAAACACATTTTATATCCAATTGCATAATGAGGACACACAATAGGACCCATTAATTATGTAAATGTGGTTTTGAGAAGAAAAAAAAACATTTGCTTGCAATTTTTTTGAATTATTAAAAGTTATGTAGTAATTCTGCAACAGGGTTAGGATGGCTAAAATCAATAATACTTGATTACAACACCAAGCTGTTTTTAATGGATATGTCTGTTGTAGCAAATTAGCTCAAGGGGGAAACATTAATAATTAATCATAATTAGTTATCATTGGTTAGATCGTATGAAATAACCTTGTTAAGATACAAAACTTTCTTATGATGAGGAAACATTCATTCATTTTCCTTCGGCTTAGTCCCTTTATTCATCAAGGGTGACCACAGCAGAATGAACTGCCAACTTATCCAGCATATGTTTTACACAGCGGATGCCCTTCCAGCTGCAACCCAGTACTGGGAAACATCCACACGCACACATACCCTAGAGTCAATTTAATTTATTCAGTTCACCTATACCACATGTCTTTGGACTTTGGGGGAAATCAGAGCACCCAGAGGAAACCCACGCGAACATGCAAACACAGAAATGCAAACTGTCCCGATCCAGCAACCTTCTTGCTGTTAGGCGACAGTGCTAACGACTGAGCCATCGTGTCTCCCAGGAATCATACATGTCACCCAGGAATGTAAATGAACATCCAATGAACAAACTAGCTTTGCAGCAACATCTATGGGATGACTTAAATTGTTCCATTTTCTGATTTACAAATGTGGTGATTCTGTTCATTTTGTGCACTTCCATTGAAATTTTCATTCATGCATTTAGAGTTGGACTTTCTTGTAACAACCACTTTTTGTAATGCCATCAACAGGATTTCTTATTAACCCTTTAAGACCTGCCATAGAACAATTCCGCCAGGGTATATCTAAGTATTTTTACATGCTGTGATGTCATTCTTTTGAGTATTTTCAAATGCCATATATCAATAAAATCCTTACATCCCCAACTTTAAGTTTATGTATGTCATAAATCCATATTAAGGAGTTAAATAGCTTAAAAGTGCAATAAAACACACAAAAAATGAAAAATCGCTTAGTTTTTATTTTAGTTTTTACTATATACAGAAATAACACAAATGTAAACCTCAAACTTGTCAATGTAAAAAACATGCATAAAACCCTTTGAAACTATATAAAACTGATTTGGACTAATTACATCAATTCGTTTGTGAGATACACTTATTTTTATAAACAGTGTAGACAGAACAATTTGATTGATCAACAAAAACCTCTCTCTACAAATGACCACAGATGAGGGGTGAGGAGGGTTCTGAGGGCTTCAGTGTTCAAAACTACATCAATGTATGTAAAATAATAAGCACAATTCAGCAATACAGCAAAAAATGTAAGTATAAAGGTATAAAAGTTTGATGTTTTAGGCATAAAAGTGAAACGATAAGAGTAAACATCGCGTCATACTATCGGGATTATTCTGTGTTATGTTTCTATTCAAACTCAAAGCAAAGCATTGTTTATGAGCATATAATACTCAAAAGCAAAGCATTTATAAAGAATATACTACACTCTTAAAACAAACGGTTCTATATAGAACCAAAAACGGTTCTATCAAGCGCTTCATATATGGAACCCCAAAAAGGTTCTATATAGAACCATTTTAAGGGTTCATTAAATAGAACCCCAAATGGTTCTTTGAATTCAAGTTAGATGGTTCTATTTAGAACCATTTAAGGGTTCTTTTTATTTATTATTGAATTATTGTTACTTATTAATAAATAAAAAATAAAACCAATCCAGACAATTCAATTTGTTTAAATTTATTCAATTCATTATACAAAATATTTTTTTAAATATTTAAAATTGCACCTCTGCATACTTTGTATTGGACAGCAGATCTACCTTAACAGTTTAATGGCATTCAACACTGTTATTGTAATGACTTCACTTTTATAAGCTTTTTTACTGTTTGAACAAATACAGAGCTTAACTTTCACACATCTCTAAAATGAAGAAAAGTAAATCACAATGCAGATAGAAACAATACACAAACAATCAAAACATCTATTAAATAACACTACAATTTCAAAAAGTGGATGGTACCTGCATGTATTGGTCATCAAAACATCCATTTTTATACATAATTTAATAAGAAACATCACTAAAACATTGCAGAATGATTAGACAAAACACTGCAAACAGCCATTCCACAACCTGTAGCATGTCCATGTCTGTCAGCCTCTCTTATAAGGTAAATAGTTTTGTCCATGGGTGGCACAGTGGCTCACTGGTTAGAACTGTCACCTCACAGCAAGCAGGTCACTGGTTCGAGTCCCGACTGGGCCAGTTGTCATTTCTGTGTGGAGTTGGCAAGTTCTCCCAGTGTTCATGTGGGTTTCCTCTGGGTGCTCCGGTTGACCCCACAGTCCAAAAGCATGTGTACAGTATAGGTGAATTGGCCATAGTGAGTGAATGTGTGTAGATCTATGAGAGAGTATATGGGTTTCCAAGTGCTGGGTTGTGGCTGGAAAGGGCAGATTAGTTGGTGATTCACTCCTCTGTGGTGCCTCTGATAAATGAGGAAGTTGAAGGATAGCGAGTGAGTGTTGTCCATTGTAATACTGACACTTCAAGCCTTGGTGGAATCAGGAGAGCTGCTGAATCCTGGTTGGTGTAGGACCTTTGGATTTCTGTAAAACAATATTTTAATGTTGAGTACTTTTAACCAATTAACATGTCATCAAATAGAATTACAGTTATAATTAATAAAATTAAAGTGTGTGTGAGTGTGTGTGTGTTTGGGGCAAATAGTATGTAGTATAGGGTGTAGTTACCTTCTGCGGTTTCATCTGCTGGTCCAATGAGACTGTCATGGAGCACTTCCTTCTTTCCGTCCCTTTTTGGGCCATTTCTTTTAAAGATGTTTCTGTGTTCTTCACCAAGTTTTCTATGCAGCATCCTAAATGCAAAAAAACATTTTGGTTACTTCATGTGTAAGTTTCCAAATGACACATTTTCAGCAATACAAGTTTCTTAAAGTCATCATGGACGCAAAACTATTTGGCACACAATGTAACAGTGTTTACTCACAAGCTGTGGCACTTCAAGAAGAAGAAACTGCTTCATTAGTTCTGCAACCCCCTCCATAATCTGTGCTCTGGAAAAGGGTGTTTCATTCGGTTCTTGACTTATGAGTATCTGGTGTCGCATTCCAGGTCTGTCACAATCTGAGGTAGGAAGACAGCCTTTTAGAGTGTGTAAATATGAATTTATAATACAGAATGAATCTACCTTTGGCTTAAAATGTATTGAACTGAACTTGCCCTGTGTTAGGTTCCTCAGAGTACAGTTCACTTCCTTTTCATCCCATTAATTTGTTTCATTTTGCAAGATGATAGATGAGCTCACCACTGAAATCCTTTAATTTTTAAATTTGTTTTGCAGACATTGCAACAAGGTATCCTGTAGGCGAATTTACACTTTCTTTTAAAACATATTTTTTCTTTGCAGGACTTTTTAATAAGCAATGACCTTAATATTCTCACTGTACAAACAGCAGCAATAAGTAATATAACATTTTTGTGATAAATATATTATTTCAGTACACAACAACCAAGTCTGACATATGCATGTTATAAAATACAATATTTACCAGGTGTCCTTGTTGATGATAATTGTGTCACAATTATGGATGTAACGCATGTCCTTCTTTAAGCTGGGATCCTTCCTCTTCAAAGCTATTTGCGTCCTGCAGCCCAGGTTACAATACAATGTTAAAGTCTTTTATAATATTCATTTCATAATACTTAATACAGTTTGTTTAGAATTAAAAGCAATAATACATACCGAGCACAAGATTTACGATGCAGTTCAGTTTCCAGGCTGTTTGAAGAAAAGAAAGATATACATTAAAATATGAATTTTAAACTTATTTAGCACAATATATACATGTAGCCTATATTTAACAAGGTTCAACATTTCACAATACATTTAGCCTGCATGTTTGTATGTCCTTCATAAATAACACCTGATCTTTTATCTATGGATTATTAAAATATGTTTTGGCTTTAAAAGGTTTCAATAATACACTTAGCAATCATCACAATAGCGCGTGCATAGACTCGGGCGGGCGGGCGCGTGCATAGACTCGGGCGGGCACGAGCGCGACATGCTCCCTTGCGGTTTTAATGCAGACTAGCCGGCATGTACACTACTTTACAGAGTTTAGCCCGAGTTAAACTCGGCTAAACTCACACACGAACAAGCTGGGAGTACTCATTTGTTCAAGGTTGGAGATAAAAACTGCACGAAAGCGGAAATCGGCTCATAAGAAGTTACCATTAAAAGAGCGTGCACGCGCTTCACGCTCCCTCTCGGAGCCCGCCATCGAATAACGCACCTGTTTTATTGTGATTGATATTTTAATTAATACTGACAAACAAATAAAGCGAAACTGTAACTTATTTCGAACAAAAAGCAGAGCAAAGTCAGCTTGACACAGATTTCTGAAGCGAAGGCTGTCGACAGAGACCAGCCTTTGTCGACAGAGATCAGAAACTTACAAGCACAGTATTAATCCATATTAACGTTACCCCTTATTCAGTCTGTCACCATATAACACAAGGGAAGAGAAACATTACCCCGTAATACAAAATATTTCATTATTATAGTTTTAAAAGAGTAATAACGTACCTGAATGATGGAGCTGCAAAAGCGGAGTTCTCCTTTTCAAAAATTAACCGTCACTCTCTCGAGGCTCTTCACCACCAGTCCACCAATGAATGACGTCACCAGAGGGCTTTTTCATGATTATTAGTTTAAAACAATTTATTAAACCATAACAACACACTGTACAGTCTGAATAAACTAGTTATTTAATTAATTTCACAAAATAATTCGTCAAAAATGTTAAATATTAAGCATAGATAAATATTAGTTATAATGTACAAACCTGCATGAAACAAAAATCCCATCATACATTGATTAGGTTTTTGACCATAGCAGTCATTTTATTAGGTTTTGACTCAAAAAGCTTTGTCTCTCTGTGTTATAGCTTATTATTATTTATAATCTTTACTATATAATTATGTCATAAATCTCACATTATAGAACCATTTTAATCAAAAAGGTTCTTTGCACTCAAAGGGTTCTAAATAGAACCATTTTTTGGGTAAAAGGTTCTACTGGCCAAGTATAGAACCCTAGGGTTCTATATAGAACCTCAAGGAACCTTTTTTTTAAGAGTGTAGCATGTCTTGGAATGGATCTAATCCTTCACAAAAGTCAGCTTCGTCTTTACTGGTAATAGTATCTTGAGCAGATGATGAGTCGGAGAGTCGTTTGATCGAGTAATAACTCCAAAACATCGGACTATTTTTTTGTTTGTTTTGCGGTCACGACTCCATGCCAGTGTGTGTGTGTGTCTGATATTGTGCCTGTATGTGTAAATGTGGATGTGTGTGTGTTGTGTGCATGTGTGTGAAAGAAATTATGATGTTCCGATACGGATAAAGTGAAACCGCTACGAGAAGAGAGCACACACATACATAGAAAGGCGCGTGCGTATTACGTATATCAAACAGCACGCTGAGTGACATCACCACGCAAGACAAACCTGATAGGTTCACAGTGCACACGAGGTAATTACGTCACATACATAGCAAACATTAGGCTTGTTTGAGTTGCGCCTCGCCTTGACTGCAATGTAGACGAGAGCAGGCGGCTGCAGTAAGAGGAGGGCTCAAAAAATACATCAGAAGCCGGACACTTCCCGAATCTCGCTGTTTTGCCGCCTGGAAACGTCACCAGTGGCGGAGATCGCGTTCGCGTTTTTTATCGCGGACGAACCTCAAGAAAAAATACTATAGTAACTTATAGTAAACATTATAGTGTTTTTGAACATGTTGTTTTCAGTATTTGGTTATGTTTATAGTTGCTGTAGAATTTCAAAAGGTTATTTAATATGCTTATGGTTCAAAAACACTATAGTATTCCTATAAGTTATTATAGTATTTTTAATGTGGGAGTGGATGCAATTGAAATATCTAAAAGATGGCCAGAATAACAGAAGATGAACAGCTCATTACTTAAAAGGGTGTACAGTATTTAAAATATACATCGGTATGTTCAACAGTGGTAAACATTAAAAGAATGAGCTAAACAGCTAGAAAGCTTTCAAGAATGAAAGCTTTCAATGGCTACATTATAAATTAAGTAACTAGAGCGAGATGCTTTTGAGTGACAAGTCATGACAAATGTTTGTTTGTTTGTTTTGCTAGAAATGTCCCTAGAATTTGGCATTTTATTAAGCAAGTGGTCCATTTCTATAGTAATATCAGAGGGCATTAGAAGGTATAAAGGGAAATACTACTGAAGACAAAATTAATAACCCTCTTGTGAAGTTTAAAGAAAAAATGTATTGCATCAAATATGTAAAAATGCTGTATAACAGAATTAGTTTTCAACAGTTTCTAACTCATTTGTCTAGTCTTTGCCATGATGACAATATTATATTATATATTTTACATAATATTTTACTAGTTTTTGCAAGATACTATTCAGCCTAAAGTGCGATTTAAAGTGTTAACTATAGATTAATCATGTTAAAGAAAAATAAGGAAAGCCATTGGACAACAGGGGTTTGTTCTGCAGACATAAGGAGATTCTTAAGGGTCTGATTATATTGACATGCTTATTGGGCCTCTATAAACTGCTTTTACTCCAGACAGACTAAAATAAACAGTCCAAAACTTTGTCCAGAATAAAAACTATGAGTCTGTAGGAAATACTGTGAAAATGTTCTTGGTCTATTGAACATAACTCTTGACTTCACATACGTGTGTGTGTTTTGTTTACTACACCCCTTCCACTTCTCATATGAAAGCACACAAAGATGAGGCATAATGGCAGAACAGTCTGATTACCTTGTATGTCTGCATATGTATGTATTGGACTGACTTTCATGGAATAATATTGCATAAACATGACAATACAAAATTCACACAAACATACAAAAAAAGTGAAAATGACAACAAACAGGACTTTAAACTAATATAGAAATAAAGAACAGCACATGATTCCTAATGATTTTTTGTAACATTTAGTTATATTAGATAGGTCACGTTTTGTTTTTACAAAGGTGTGTTTTGTTTTTGTTTGCGTGTAAATATAAGTAAATAAACATGTGTAATGGTCTTCATGTCTTTTTAAATTATCAACGAAAATACAATAAAGGTGTACAGCCGGGTATAAACCTTAGAAAAAACAGAAGACAGAGACGCGTAATTTCAGTCTCATCCAATCAGCATTGAGCTGTGTCGTCAGCCAGTCGTTTCCCATCATGCTTTTGGTGAGCGCAGTCGTTGGAGAGCAACTGCAGGCGACTGCTCAATCCGAGACATCCGCCTCGCGGTCGCGCGAGTTTTTTGGCGCACGTCAGCGTGACATCAGAGCAAGGCGCACGCAAGTCGGACTGGTTTCTAACCGGCATGCATCTCGCGGTGGTCACCGATGATTTGGCCATCTCAAACGAGCCTAATAACAACCTTTATAAAACACATTTGCAAAGGCGTGCGATGAATTAAAGTGTTTTTTTGTTGTAAACATTTTAGGCTATTTGTGTAAACTCATTAAAGAATGAAAACATTGCAACAGGAGACTGTTTTGGGCTTGATCTGAAAGTATAACGTCTCTGATTTCATATGCAAAAAAAAATATTGTTCTACCCATATGCTTTCGGTTTTTATTGGCTTTCAAACAGAGGCACGCAAACCGGAGCGCGGGCACTCCCGTCGGTCTTAAAGGGTTAAATATTTATCTCTTTTTAACCATTTCCCAGGTGTATATCTTAAAAAATAAAGTTTTACAATCAAAGGTTATCTCACGGACCACATATTTTTGTCTATTCTTCATCAGTTATAACAATTATTTTTTCTTTATCTCACTTAGTTCTAATGTAAGTTGTCAATTGTGTTTTAGGATTTAGCAAACATTTACCTGAGAGTATTTCACTTAGAAAATCTGATTGACATGCTTTTGTAAACAATTCCATTAAACCAATCTTTGTCTCAGCTCCCTTTTCCGTCTTTACTGCCCTCACTATGCTTAACATGCGTCCATAAAACACCAAAGCAGTTATATTTTCAAGCATGCTTATTGGAAGTGGTGTAAAAAAATTACAAAATGAAGATAAATTCACATGAGCTTTCTAAAGCATTTTTATGATAAACATCATTAATAAACTTACAGACAATGCCTTTTCAAAACGAAAATGAAGACAGGATAAAGAGGTATGTCTTCTGTGTGCTCTCTTCAAAACGGCAGAACAGCACATTTTCTGTTCTATAAAATGAATAACCACTAGAGGTCACCAATTATACATAAATAAACAGAAGTCAGAACACCACCATCATCGTATCAACAAAATGTCTCATTTGTAGGCCTATTTATGGCAGGGGTGACTAACTCTGTTACTGGAGATTTACATTCCAGCAGATTTTTAGTTGCAAATCATATCCAAAACACCTGGCTGTATTTTTCAAGTGCTGTTTGTGCTAATTAATTGGTTCATGCGTCTTTGATCAGGGTTGGAGTTAAACTCTGTAGGAAGGTAGATCTCCAGTGAAAGAATTGAGCACCTGTGATCTATAAATATCTTGAGCTTCTAACGAATGTTTCTCTTTAAGTGTCTCAAAGCTGTCTATCATCTTCCAATGTCACATAGAGCTTTTATCCCTTTATTTATCCGTTTTCTGAATCGAGAGTCTTTATTTGGTGTGAATTCGAAGTCATATGCACACCATTTAAGTGACAAATTTTTGCTTTTTAATTTCTGCTCTGTTGTTATAGATTTCCAAACATTAAGAGTGAATTTTATCCATGGGTTGTCAATAGCCTTAATATTGTCTCGTAAATTACAATCAGCCAGGGTTGCCATTGCATAGCAATTGAGGATAATCTCTGCTCTATATTTTTCCATTAGGCTTCATATGATGGGTTACACCAGCATAGTTTTATTCCCTTCATGGCAGGGTAATCTCCAACCTCTTGGTAACCTCAACCTCACAATGCTTTAAAGTGAACTCTAGCTACGTTTTATACCCTGCCATTTAAATTTTGATAAGATCTTATTCCATTCATTAAACTGGTTTTGATTAATTACAATAGGTAAGGTCTGAAGAAGGAATAATAGTCTAAGGAAGATAATACTTTTGCAAGATCTTTTGGCATATTAATGCCAAGATATTTGATTAATTCTGTTTGCCATTTTAATGGGAATATATATATATATATATATATATATATATATATATATATATATATATTATAGCCTGACCAAATATTTGAAGTGATTGTATTAGTTTCGGAAATGAATGTGTTGGTTGACTCAAGTATATTAGTATATTATCTGCATAGCTGGCCAATTTTGGCTCTGTTTTCTGAATGTATCCCTCTAATACCCTCATTCTGTATATAGCAGTTCTAAATATAATGCAAATAGCAGGTCATTTCATTTTTTCATATCCTTTCTACCATACTTTATCAAAGACACTATATAAGTAGTCATGTTGTCATCATTAAAATTAGGTCTCTGATTTGTACTTAGTAGTTTTACCCAGATATGTGAAAACTGAGGTGTCATGGTGGCGCAGTGAGTAGCACGATCGCCTCACAGCAAGAAGGCTGAGAGTCCAAGAACTGGCAGGGATTTTAGGTGGGGGGAGTGAGTAACTGCCCTCAATTCCACAGCTAAGGTGAGGTTTTGAGCAAAGCAATGATTCCCCAACTATTCCCTTGACACCATACCAATGGCTGCCGACTGTTCTGTTCTGTCCAGTGTGTTTACTGCTGTGTGTGTGCACTTGTATGGATTAAATGCAGACCACAATTTTTGAGTATGGGTTATCTGTGGACATTTCTAGCTATTTCTGTGCAGAGTTTTTTAAAAAGTCTGTGGATTTATGGGGAATGATTTTAGGAGTATTGTAGCTAAAAAAAACTTAATATACGAAATAAATTTTTGTAATCTTTTTTTTTTTATTTAATGTTTACTATGCAAATACAATTAGATTCACTTAGTTGGTAAGCAAAGCAAGTCTCTCATATAATTTATCTACTAAAAGACAGAAAATATTACTTTACAACTCATAACTGTCACACCGTCAGCTGATTCTTGCTCCACCAATCACCGCACTCCCTCACAAATCACCTCTAATCCTGTGAACCATCACCTGCACCTGTTCCCCATCATCAAGAACATTATATTAACCTAGATCATTCTTCTACTTGTCAGCCTGTATTGAAGTTGGATGGTTGTCCTCACCTTTGCTCCTTCGTCTGCTCCTCTTCTTCCATGGATGTTCCTTATGTGCCTTCGGGAAGTGATTACTCTTACATGGTGTTTACTAGAAGATCTACCATTAACCTGATGAACTGTATGTCTGGATACTCACCTGCTGATGTTCCAAAGAACAAACTATATAGGAGATCGCAGACATCAGATTTTTACATTACAAGCTGTTGAAGGAGATCGCTAACAGCTCTGACACCACTCTCCCACTTCCTCACTTTAAGTGATTTGTTTTAAAAAAGATAGCCGGCTTTGTCTACTATTCATTCATTCATTTTCTTTTAGGCTTAGTCCCTTTATTATCTGGGGTCGCGACAGTGGAATGAACCGCCAACTTGTCCAGCATATGTTTTACACAGCGGAGGCCCTTCCAGCTGCAACCCATCTCTGGGAAACATCCAGACACACTCATTCACACTCGTACACTATGGACAATTTAGCTTACCCAATTTACCTATACCACATGTCTTTGGACAAACTGGAGCACCCAGAGGAAACCCACACAACCACGGGGAGAACATGCAAACTCCACACAGAAATGCCAACTGACCCAGAAAAACATCACATAATGTAAATAAGTTCTCAACTAATAAGAATATGTCAGTAACTCAATTTTGACAAAAATGTCATTTATAACCTTATAATTCTAAGGTGATGCAATGATTAGCCAAGTGCTATAACATGATAAAAAGTAGCAACATTTAATCAGTTATCACACTGATATAGGTTCAGATGTACATTTTTGTAAAGTGTATGTTTTTAGCCAGTAATTTAATGCTATAAAAACAGGGCGGGTCATCATGATTGACAATTCTGAGTGACAGTTTCTCTAAGCGGACCTAAGATTTTGTAGGAGATTCAGGTATTAATGTTTGATTTCTGTGTTATTTTACAACGACAAAATGAGTTGTTCAGCAGTAACCTATAGTTTTTGACCTACAGGATCTGATGGATCACTACACTATATGGTATAGTGTGGGCTTTATCTTAGTTGTTTTGTGATACAAGCCTAACTTTTGCCATCACAAGAAAATAACTGCTAGATAACAATCGCCCATTTTTTAAAGTTTTTATGGCTATGAAATAATAATATGAAGGCAAAACTAATGCTAGCCTCTAGTTCCTTTCACACAGTGATACTGTAACGAGGAATCAGACAAAGAGGGTTTAATAGTCGGACACAGTTTAATAACAAATACACACCATATACTGGTGGCCAAACTCACATGAGGGACAGGCCAACGTAGGCGAAAGGCTGGCGGCAAACACTCGTAGTAGATGTGAACAGGCATGGATCAGAGGAAAGCAGATAGAAACAGTGGTCAGGGAATAGCAAAGGGTCTAGGCAGGCAGGCAAAGTCGATGAACAGTCCGGGTCAGTACTAACGAGAGAACATTCTGGAATCAGGAAACTGCTCAGTCATGTTGACAGGGCAAACAAGACTTCGCAATGAAGTGTGTGTGAGCTGCTTATATGTGTGTGTGCGCGGATGTGGATCAGGTGTAGCGTAATCAGTGTACATGCTGGGGCATATGGGTAATGTAGTGCCTAGTAGTTTGGTGAAAGAGACCTCTGCTGGCCAGTGAGGAGAGTTACTGAGACCGAGCTAGTGATAGAGGAAGTTAGACTGACGTTAACGTTGAGGCTTTTGAAGAAGGCTGACCAAACTTTTGATGTGAATTGGGGTCCCCGGTCTGAAACAATGTCCTCTGACATGCCATAAAAATGAAAGACGTGGTTGCAGAGCAATTCGGCTGTCTCGAGAGCTGTGGGTAATTTACTGATGGGGATTAATATGCAGGCTTTGGAAAATCTGTCTATAACAGTCAAAATGGTGGTGTTGCCTTGAGAGGGTGGTAAATCAGTAATAAAGTCAATAGCTATATGTGGCCAGGGTCGGCATGGAATGGTTAATGGTTGTAGAAGTCCTGCTGGTTGGTGGCGAGAGTGTTTGTTCATGTTACAGGGATTGCAATTCTTGGCAAAGGTGGTGGTATCGGCCTGCATAGTGGACCACCAGTATCGATTCTGGATTAGATTGAGTGTGCCTGCGATGCCTGGGTGCCCGAAACTGGGGTTACAATGAATTTCCTGAATCAACCTCTCTCTTAACTTGGGTGGAACAAAGGTCTTTCCAGTGGGACAGTCTGGGGGACTGGGCTGATGGACTAAGGCTTGGGAAATCTCGGTCTCCACATCCCACGAGATGGGAGCCAAAACAAGGGATTCTCTCAGAATGGGTAAATCCGACTCCTCTCTTTGATCCTCGTCATTCAGCCGTGATAGTGTGTCCGCTTTGGTATTTCAGGAACCCAGGATGTATGTGACATTGAAGTCAATGCGAGTGAAGAAGAGAGCCCATCTAGCTTGGCGAGGATTGAGTCTTTTGGCTGAGCGGATGTATTCCAGGTTTTTTATGATCTGTGATGACTGTGAATTTGTGTTTAGCTCCTTCTAACCAGTGTCTCCATTCCTCCATTGCAGCTTTCATGGCTAGTAATTCACGATTTCACACATCGTAATTTTGTTCAGCCGTCGTAAGTTTGCGAGAGAAGAAGGCACAGGGATGAATCTTCGCTGGGTTGCCTTGTCGTTGTGACAGGACCACTCCAATTCCGGTATTGGATATATCTATTTCCACTACAAAGGGCAGGTTTGGGTTCGGATGGCAGAGGATGGGAGCTGAGGAAAACCGAGTCTTGATTCTTTGGAAAGTGTGATCAGCTGTATTATCCCGGCGAGGTTTTACCCGACTGCCCTCGATTGAATTGAATTTTTCCGGTAGCGCTAGTGAGGTTTTTTTACAAGCTCTTCCGTCAGATGGGTGAGATGGGAGAGCTGTTGTTGATGCGTGGCGAGTACTTGGGCCTGTGTAGTGAGTTCAGTGATCAGGGCTTGCATAGCTGCTGGATCCATGTGTGGCGAAGTCTTCTGTAACGAGGAGTCAGACAGAGAGGGATCCATCTACAGCAGTGGTTCTCAAACTGTGGTACGCGTACCACTAGTGGTACGCGGGACTTCTTCCAGTGGTACGCGGAAGAATCTCTGAGTAATAAAATAATAAAATGAACACACTTTTTAAACCCTTTGACGCGTCCGATAACACCGTGATCAGAGAGCATTGGCTGTTCCCTGAAGCGTACGAGTACACCGGAGTGCTTAGAATGTTTACTTTAGTGCATCGCGTCATCAAACATTAAAAAAAATCAGTCTGCTTGGCGCGGAGGAAGAAAAAGAGGCGCGCGCGCGCTGGCGGAGGGTTGTGCAGAGGGAGAGACACACGCGCTAGAGAAGCCCTTCAGCAGACCAGTCCTGTAGTGTTGAGATTTCAGTTACTAACTCGGGAATACTGCACGTATGAATTGGTCAAGCACTGTACATGTGTATGTAAGGCAGGGCTATTCAATTGGCGGCCCGCGGGCCGAACCCGGCCCCCAAGACCATTTTTTCTGGCCCCCCAATTAGTTTGAACAAGACATCAGAAATAAATTTAGTTCAGTCGAAAAACGGCCGCTATAGTTATGAAGTGACGTGCGCCTGTTGAACACAGCATGAGCTGCAGTTGAGGGCTGCGCAGAGAGTCACCTGGCATTAAGCGAGTGGAGCTGGCAGCAAAAACATTTGGATATTTTTGTCGAAAAGGCCTTTTATACAATGTACTGATATCTTTGTTAGGGATGCAACGATTCGCCGATTTCACTGCGCTTTAATTCGTCGCGGTTAATTAATCGTAAAGGCTTCTCAATTGCGCGTTTCTGTTGCACAGAACGAAACTGCTGCAATTAAACACAGTTATGCCACCTTTGCGCTAGTTTAACGTTCCGAGCTTGTACGCCGATGCCAATGCAAGCACACTGGATTAACTATAGCGGCGCGCCGTTCCACTATCACGTCCTTTCCGCGCGCATGTTTGTTCTAATGTAGAACACCAATGTGTGCGCGCAAGCGGAACAACGCGCTCGCGGCTATCCGGGCGCACGCATTAGAAAACATTGCGGTGAGGTTGTGCGTGGCTTTGAGTGCAATGTAAACAAAAGATATGTTAGACAAATTATTATTAAAATGATTATGTATGTACACTGTCAGAAATAAAGGTACAGGAGCTGTCACTGTGGCAGTAGCTTTTCAAAAGGTACCCAAAGATTCCACAGTGGAACCTCACAGGTGCATATTCGTACACAAATGTGCCTAAAAAGTACCTTTGAGGTACCATTATAGACCATTCAGATACAAATATGTACCTTTTGAAAAGGTACTGCCCCAGTGACAGCTCCTGTAGCTTTATTTCTGAGAGTGTATGAACACAGATGATAACAACAGTTAATCTAAATAATTAGGCCTACCGAAAATAAAGCTTAAATTTACATTAGACGCAATTACCGTAAAACCATAATTATTCATCAGACTATAATCATACAACCAAAAACTATAATTGTTGCATCCATAATTGTTATGCAGTTCAAAACACATGAATGTGTTTGAATGTAGAAGAAGCCTGCTTAAACAATACACTGCTTTTGTCGTGCTTTGAAATAAAACATTTGAAGGTTTGTTAAAAAAAGACACATTGTAAAATGCACTGATATTATGTAGTTTCAAAATACAACATATTAACATTTTAATGTAGAAGCCAACGTGGGCGTCTTAAGGAGCAAAAATGCAACATATGTAGTTGCATCCTCACTCATATTGCAAGTCATACCTCTCCGGCCCTTCGTTTGGGATGCTTTTCATGAACCGGCCCCCATGACAATCTAATTGAATAGCCCTGATGTAAGGGATAATCAACGGCTTGCCGTGCGTTAATGCAGGACGCGCAGGCAGACAGAGAGATAGAGAGCATGTGTCAGTGCTGTTTATACATGCTGATATTATTATACGATTTCATCAGTCCGATCATGGGTGGACAATTAATACATTCTCAGTCAGATGAGTACTTTCTAATTTTGCGGATCTCTCATCGGTTTCACATGCGACTTGCTATAGTAACTATAAACGTTTGGGAGAAGCGCATTCATTTCGAACCGTGATCAAAACTGACTGGAACTACCTGTGCGTTGCACACCCTCCAGCCAATCAGAATCAAGAACATCAACAGACTATGGAATTTATGCATTAATCACTGGCTTTTCTGACACACACAGGCCTACTGTAGATGACGAGCAGTAAGCAGATCTAATTTCTAATTTAAATATGTAATTCCGAATTGTATCAAAATACAAGTTAATGTTTAGATATCAAATATATGTCATATGTACATGCAATATATATCTCAAAAGGTATAAAAAAAATGTATGTATATACGTATATGACATATAACCTATATTCATCAGGTCCAAGCAACATTTGCAGGTTTTGAGGAATAGGCTACTATACATTAATACTTTACAAGTACAGAAGTTTTCTTTTTATTATTTAAGAACAGTGCCATTTTTAAATCACTTTTAAAAGCACATTTTAATTTAAATGGTAAAGTTATTTTTTACTCTGCAAGCACAGTTAATGTTCAAACTATTTATAATGTGCAAAGCGGCTGACAATAATACATATTCTTAATAAAAGGAATTGATTTGTCTTTTTTTCAACTGTGCAGTGCTGTCGCTGCTTGATTAGGCCTACTGCGCTACTGTATTTCAATACCGGTCATTATGGTGGTACTTGGAGAGACAATTTTTTTCTGAGGTGGTACTTGGTGAAAAAAGTTTGAGAACCACTGATCTACAGTATATTTATTAAACACCGTTTAATAACAAATACACACCATATACTGGTGACCAAACTCACATGAGGGACAGGCAAACGTAGTCGAAAGGCTGGCCGCAAACACTCGTAGTAGATGTGAACAGGCATGGATCAGAGGTAGGCAGATAGAGACAATGGTCAGGGAGTAGCAAAGGGTCTAGGCAGGCGGCAGGCAGGCAAGGTCGATGAACAGTCCGGGTCAGTAACGAGAGAACAATCAGGAATCAGGAAACCGCTCAGTAATGTTGACAGGGCAAACAAGACTTCGCAATGAAGTGTGTGTGTGAGCTGCTTATATGTGTGTGTGCTGATGTGGATCAGGTGTAGCATAATCAGTGTAAGGGGCATATGGGTATTGTACTGCCTATTAGTCTGGTGAGAGAGACCTCTGCTGGCCAGTGAGGGGAGTTAATGGGACCGAGCTGGTGACAGATACCAGTAAATATCTGAAAAATTACTGGAACGACTTTACCGGTACAAAAAAAAATCGCTGTTTACACAGGCAAGGACTTTCCAGAATTTTTCTTCACATGCACATGCGTCAAGCAACTGAAGCAGAGCCTGAAGGTAAACAAACAGCGGTTTATCATAAGCATTTTATCTATAATATTTTACACAGCTGGCATTCAGAAGAAAGATAGAAACGTTATCTGACTAACAACTAGCAGCTAAACGTGTCTGTAAAAATATCCAAAGGCTTTTATCTTCATAAACAGCACTGCGGTAAATGCATCAGAATGTTCTTATTGGCTGGAGTAGATGTCCTACATCAGCGCGTTTTAAACATGAACACGCTCTTTCTGGCAATTTTACTTCTGCGTTCACACAGTGCAGCATTCCGACAAACTACCGGTAATGTTACACCATTATATAGATTATGTCTATGTGTTTGTTTAATGAAGTGTATTTGTTTATTAAGGCTGCGTTCGAAACCGCATACTCAATGAGTAGGTACTCAATTTCAATGAGTACTTACTTAACGAGGACTAAAAGAGTAGGCACTCAACAGCCAAATCTCGTTGAGTATGAATGGGATCGGTCGTCATCCGCCATGTTTACGTTATCACGTGACTGACAAGCGCATCAACTTTGAAGAAATTGCAGGTTTAATGAATCGTAATTTAAATTAATATTTTTATTTACAAAAGTTAACGTGAACTTATTGTCTGTATTGTTTGTATAACATTTTTCATCCACAAGTAACCTGCTTAAATCTCGCTTGTTTTCCTGTCTTGTTTGATTACTCAACACAAATATTCTCATTTTGCATTTGTGTGCATATAATCTCATATAATACAAGAAACCCATTACATTAATGTCGTTTTTGTTAATTGTAAAAGATACATCCATGTTTTTCAGAGCCTGTATGAATTGTAAGTTTTTCTTTAATTAATAATAATTATAACAATCCCATAATAATATAAATAAGATGACAGGGACAGAAGCACCTCGCATCAGGACCGTACAACTCTACCAAATCGTTTTTTCTCAGCCTCCAATATTTTTGTAGTTGTGTCACTTTAACGGCAATGCAAAGAACCAGTTTTATGCCATAAAAGTGAATTTACTGAACATACACCCCGGTGCTTGCAAATTTTTTTGAACAGATTACATTTAAAGGTTTTTTACATCTGAACTCATCATATTTATACCAGTATGGAGAATTATTGTAATATTTTATTATATTGGCATCAGTGTTGTGTTACTTACTGTAGGCCATCCAAGAGTGATTTTCATCTTTGTGTACAGTAGTGCTTTAGCCTGCTTATTTTACATGACCAAAACTTGAAGCTGGGAAATAACATTTTGATTCATCCTTTTCCTTAAAATATGGATTTTTAATTTCAATAATGAAGGACATCTATATAAATCAAACACATCCTATATATAGCCTACATGAAACAAAATACAAATCAGAATGTGTTTTATACGCCACTGCTATGTATTAACAGTCGAGAAATGTAGCCAATGTGAGTACATCTTAATTTTCAGTCAAAATAGGAAATAATGCTTATTGACAAATTATTATTTCATTTATTGATCATAAAATGAAACATTAAAAGAATGTATAGAAGTAACATTGACAAATAAGTCACCAACACATGAAACAAAGCTTTATTCAAACTGGTTAACAATCATGTATTGGAGACAGAACCGCATGTTCTGCTGCATCTCCACACAGCGGGGCCGCTTCTGCAGATGATCAGCAGCTCTTCATCTGTATTTGCCATCATCATCACTGCTGCAGTCAGACTAAAACGGCGTTGGGACATGAGGCTGTCCACGCCAGAGAAACCGATTCTGACGATGAATAGACCACAGCAACATCTGTCAGGGTCTCGTCCACAGCACTACAGCATCTCCAGCATCATCTCCAGCACACCGCTTCTTCATCCTCAGTGCACACGGCACCAGTCTGAGGACATTTCAGATCACACAAAACACAGAATAAAGAAGTCATTTTAACAGCACAATGTCATTTTGTGTTCAAAAATAAATAAATAAAAATAAAATTAATTTTATCACCTATACAAACGAACAGATGAATTATGGTTTTATATAGGTTTATGACTATTACATGTTACGTTAGCTAATGTAAACAGTATCGACAACAGTATATTCTACATCAGCACAAACACATCACTCGCTCAGGTGTGTTTAATGTTGTAAATCTGCAACACTTCTCATATATTTATGTCAGACATTAATAATGGGTTTTTGTTTATATAAATTCACCTTTAAAGCGTAATGTTACGTGCTCACTGAAGTTCCTACATGATGATGTTTTAGCGCAAAATAAAACAAACATTTTAACGCTATTATAAACATTATAGCGCTATTATAAAGCATCTTTATACTGTCAGCAACTCTACAGTTCACTGTACACTACCGTTAGCTGAGCAAATGCCATTCAACTCAGGGAAGCGTCTTTATGCTTTCCAATAACTTATATTTCTAAGCATCCGCGTCCCGTTTATCCTCAATATTATGACGTAATTGTCGTCTCTCCCTTCTTCTTCTTTGTGTCGAAGTACTTTCCCATGGCCTCCTGGGATAGATAAGTAACCATCTGAGAATACTCCGGAATCTGGGCAGAAGCAGTAGGGCATCCGGGGATTTCTCGCCTACACTTTTATGATTACCGAAGTTTCAAACGTACTTCTTTCTTCGCGTACTGTTTTCTCCTATTATGTTGTGAGTGAGTATGCACATATCAAGGCAAATTAAGTATGCGTACGGCCGAATCTCGCGAGGACTGAGGTAATTCTCGCCTACTCTTTTGTGAACATCGGGGATTCAAACATACTCAAACGCTTGCCTACTGCTTTTTCCATACCTAATAGGATGGAAGTATGCGGTTTCGAACGCAGCCTCAGTGTAGGTTTTGTTCTAGAGGTCCTCGATGGTTGGGATCATCTCTTTGTATAAGTTGTCCTTGAAGTCCTCTATGGTTGGCATCATCTCTTTGTATGTTTTGTCTTTGAGGTTCTCAATGGTTGGCATCATCTCTTCATAGGTTTTGGATCACATCAATGGTTCTGCACAATCTCTAGAGGCCTTGGGATGAGTATCCCCAGGTGGAAATATAGAACAAAGAAAACAATTAGCGTAGCTGCTGTTCATAATGTATTTAAACAAGAGATATTAAAAATCTATGTAAAAATCAAATGCCATAAATGAAAATAGCAGTTATATAACCATTAATAGAGGCACACATATAAAGCATATAAGTATTTCTATCAAAATGTCTGGTGCATTAAGACAGGAAGGGTGTGTCCTACAGTTGGCTTTCAAGCCCACTCACCTACATATAGCACACTCATCCATCATACTGTTGTATTATAACTAAAAAGGCTCTAAAGTATTATTAAAACTCTAAAAGGTCTTTAATCTAATTTTGAACTGAGAGCGTGGATCTAAACCTCAGACATTATCAGGAAGGCTATTCCAGAGTTTAGGGACCATAAATGAGAAGGCTCAGTCTTCTTTAGTGGACTTTGCTATTCTGGTTACTAACAGAAGCCCTGACTTTTGGAATCCTAAAAAGCAGGTTGATTAAATAAACAGGAGCTAGATAATTTTAAGCTTTATAGGTAAGGAGCAATATTTCATAATCAATACAGAACTTAAAAAGCAGCGAGTGTAAGGAGGATAAAATTGTGGTGATATGATCTTATTTTCTAGACCTGGTAAGAACTCTTTCAGCTGCATTTTGCACTAACTGAAGTGTATTATTTATTATTTATTATTATTATTATTATTATTATTATTATTATTATTATTATTATTATTATTATTATTATTATTATTAGAGGATGCTGGGCAACCACTAAACAGAGCATTACAGTAATCCAGCCTCTAAAGGCAGGTCAAGTTGTGAGATTTGCTGTGTAGAGGATTTGGGCCAAATAAATAATACTTTTGTTTTGTCTGAATTTAAGAAAAGGAATTTGTTGGTCATGCAGCCTTTTACATCTTTAATACACTCAGATAGCTTAGACAGTTCAGACGTCTCATCAGGTTTTGTTAAAATAAATAACTGAGCATTATTCGCATAGCAGTGAAAGCTGATCCCGTACCTTTAATAGGAACACTTATGTAGAAAGAGGTAGTGATCTGTTATATCATCATTTTGTGGTGTAACGTATACATCAATGACCTCAATTCCATGAAATAAAATTAGATCTAATGTATGCTTTAAGTGATGGGTTGGACCAACAGCTTTTTGCCTTATCCCAAATGACTGTAAAAAAATCTGTAAACACAAGCCCTAATTTATTATTATTGTCAGCAGCAAAAATCTTGGATTTTGGACAATGTGATACATGTATTGTTCCCTGATGAGTTCACCTTTACTGTCTTTCTTACAAGAGGGAGATTTAAGGTGTTAAGAAACCTCAAAGTAGCACTTTGCTCAGACACTTGCATGTACAGAGTAAAGCGTGAGGGTGGATCAGTGATGGTATGCGCTGCACTATCATGGCATTTCTTAGGCCCAATACTTGTGCTAGATGGGTACATCACTGCCAAGGACTACCAAATCATTCTGAAGGAACATGTGCACCCAAAGGTTCATACACTGCATTCTGAAGATGGTGATGTGTATCACCATAATAATGCCCCAACACACACAGCAAGACTAGTGACAGTTGTTTGATGATCATGAAAGTAAAGTTAAACATCTCCCATGGTCTGCACAATCACCAGACTAAACATTATTGAGCCACTTTGGGGTGTTTTGGAAGAGTGAGTCAGGAAACCACCAGCACTGCATGGTGACTTGGCCACTATTCTGCAAGAAGAATCGCCACGTTGCAGGACTTATCTTTCATTTTCAAGATAAGTTGATGCTGTATTGGCCGCAAAAGCAGGCCCTACACCAAATACACTTCATGTATATTATGAATATGGATGGATAACTTCATGCATACAATCATGTAAATTATGGATTATTGTGGTCTAAAACAAGGCCTTACCCTGTTCCCACCCTATGCCCCTGAGGTTGCCCCATGTTGGATTGGCTACAAACTCCAAAGAGTTGGACCAGCACTCTATGCCAAGGATATCCCCTCCACCCAGTATGGCTTTAATCAATGCTTGTGCAGTGGGGATTCAGCATAAAATATTCAGCATGCTTTTTACCAATAAAATAGTCTTGTTTCTGTTTATCTCCTGTCTCACTACAATTCCTACCGCAATCCCAAAACTCAGAGCTTCTGGTAGTACCCAGAATAGCAATGTGGAACCCAGAATACCATTAAAGAAGTGTTTTAATACATGACACCTAAACTCTGAAATACACTTCTTAATAATGTCCAAGGATCAGACACACTCTCTTAATTTAAATCTAGAAAAAATAGTTGTAAGAGGATAACTAACTGTAGGATATCTTTAAATGTCACATTGACACTCATATTTCTTGTTCAAATAAATTATGAACAGCAGCTATGCTAATTATCTTTCCTTTGCTCTCTATTTCCACCTTGGGATGCTAACCCTGAGACCCCTAGAGATTGTGCAGATCTTCAAGCAAGTCCTTGAAGAGATTATGCCAGGCCTACAAGGAATTCAAGAGATGATGCCCACCCTCTTTGGAGATAATGCAAACGCTTAGTAGACAACTAGACTTCATTGAACATGTACTATACACATAGACATTACTTTTTTCAAAGGACATTATTTGCTGTTTAACTGCAGGTTAACTTTGTTTTTAAACTTTTTAACCTATGCACACCTTTTCTGATGTTGTCTATAATGTGATAATTTGTACATATTGAAGCTGCATTGGAATGATAATTACTGTAAAAAGGACTATACAAATAAACTTGAATTGCATTAAATTTAATAGGTGTTGTATACTGAATGATTACTATTCTACACCATCTGGATTTCACACAGCAATTCACTAATTGTATTGGTTTTATTGTCACAAACTGTAGCATTTTTTATTGGCTGACAATTATAACTATCATACTTGCTCTTAGTCAAACCCTCTGGGGTTTCAAGGGGGAAACCTGTTATCCATTTGCTCCTGGACAACCCATTGTCAGACTTGGATGTGGAAGAACATCCTGATGCCTGATGGTCCCTGTCTTGATGTTTTAAGTGAGACTTCCCTTTTAAAGCATCTCTTGCCTAAATCTGAACTGAGGCATATGTCTGAGTCTCAGCTGCTTAGCTTTCGAAAGAGTCATGTCTAATGGTGCTTTCACACTAGCACTTTTGGTCCGCACCCGGGTTCGTTTGACGTCATAGTACGGTACGTTTTGCTAGTGTGAACACGTCTTCTGAACTCGGGTGCGCACCCATGAATCGTACCCGTGTCCGCCTGAAAGAGGTGGTCTGGGGTACGGTTCATGTGAACTCTGGTACGGTTCACTTGTAGTATGAATGCAATCGTACCAAAAGCCGGAAGTGAACTGTCAACAGTACAGCAAACTATAGTTTTTATAACGTTCATTCGTGTGTGTATGTGTGTGTGTGTGTGTGTGTGTGTGTGTGTGTGTGTGTGTGTGTGTGTGTGTGTGTGTGAGAGTATCACGCGCTGACAAACGCAACTGAGCCAGAGCAAACACAGTGATAATGTCTGGTTGTCTCCTCCAAAAACAGCTTGGACATCGTGTGATGTTCTGAACGTATGAAATATGTTTGCGGCAGATAGACGGGAGCCATTTTCTGTATGTTCTAAAGCAAAAGGTTCAGTAAAAGCGAAACAATCGTGATGTGCGGACGTCTTTCCATTTTGGCGCTTTGCTTTTGTGTCCGTCGCCTGGCAACAGACGTACACAAAACATCGGCTTGATGACGCAAACGTACCAGGGTTCAGATGGAAAGAAGACAGTGTGAACACAAACCAACCAAGCAGGTGGCAAGGGGGACAATCGAACTGGGGTACGGTCCAGGCAATTGAACCAAGTGTGAAAGCACCCTAAGTGGAAAAAGTACAATATATACATTACAGCTGTTAAAAGATAATTTATTGACTTTTACAAATGCTGCCAAATCAGCTAAGGCAACTTATTTTTCAAATGTAATTATTCAAAACCATTCCAAACATAAGGTTATCTCTGTTGTACAATATGTCTTTACCTTTTGTTGCTTTTTTGTGAAATATTCTCAAGTTTTTTTTTCTTTTTCTTTTTAAAGATATAGTAGTTAAAGCAAAACATGTCTACATCTTGGGATGTTTTTGAACCTGTTTCACTTCAGTCACAGAAAGACACAATCCCCAATCGAAAACCCATCAATTTTCTCCAGTGATGTTATTTATCCAAAGCAAAAGCGATTATCCAAGATGGCACCGTTGACAATGGCCGCCTCCAAGACGTGCTCTGCAGTTGTTTTTGTGTTTTTGTTAGTTTGTCCTGTTTTGAGTCACATTCCTACAATTAGTTTCACCAGAGACAAACTGTTGGACATTCCGACGCATACACCACCAAATATTTTTCCAGATTCATGTGATGTTTTGTTGGACATTGTAGTCAGCGGAGCCGTGGTGCTGCTCAAATGCTTTTAGGCGCGCAGACAAGGAAAGCGTGCAGGCACGCTTGTCAAACACAGACAGCGCAGATTTCGAACCGCGTTGCCTAGCATCCATCTGGCAAATCTCCACTCTCTACCCAACAAAATAAACAAACTCATTCTGCTCTCTCAGACAAACAAGGATTTTTTTTGCATTCAGCAGCTCTGTGTTTCACGGAAACCTGGCTGAACGACACTATACCGGACACTGCGCTTCACCTACTGGGCTATCAGCTGTTCAGAGCGGATCGCAACGAAGAAACGACTAGGAAATTGCGCGGTGGCAGGACGTGCTTTTACATCAATGAAAGGTGGTGTACAGATGTAACAGTTTTAAAGAAGATGTGCTGTCCAGATCTAGAGCCACTGTTTTATTAACTGTAAGCCTTTCTACACTCATTTTGCTCGTTCATCCTAGTCAGTGTTTCCATTCCTCTGCACGCGCATGCGTGCCTGACGATAAAGAAACTAGCTGATCAGATCACGGAGATAGAACAACAGCAGATGGACTCTGTTTTAATCATTCTCGGGCATTTTAACAAAGCAAAACTATCCCGTGAACTGCTAAAATATGACAGCATGTTACATGTCCCACAAGAGACAGTAACATGTTGGATCACTGCTATACCACAATAAAAGATGCATACTACTTTGTCCGACGAGTAACATCTTATATCAGTTTCTGTGCATTCCTACCAGGACTCAACTCACATACAACAATGACAATGGTTCACTGTAAAACTCAGACAGCTACGTCAGGCCAAAGAGGCTGCTTACAGAAATGGTGAGAGGGCCTTGTATAAACAGGCCAAATACACACTGGAAAAGGAGATCAGAGTCGCCAAAAGGAACTACTCTGAGAAACGAGTGAAAAAAGGAGTGAGCTCTCTTCCAGTGAATCAGTATCCGTGTGGAAAAGTTTGAAAAACATCACAAACCACAAGACACCATCCCCCAGCACTGTAGACAACGAACAACTTGCAAACGACCTGAATGAGTTTTACCACCGGTTTGAGAAAACCCCCCACACCCACTCTGAACTGCTCTTTACGCCACCATTTACATCTCCACCACCCCCCGCCTCCCCATACCTGCACTTCAGTTCAATGAAGATGATGTGCGTCAGGTCTTCCAGAAACAGAAGAGAAAAAAAGCATCAGGCCCAGATTTTATAACACCAGCCTGTTTAAAATAATGTGCTGACCAACTGGCCTTCATCTTCACCCTGATTTTCAACAGATCACTGGAGCCCTCCTGCCTCAAACACTCCATCATCATGCCCATCCCAAAGAAACCCCAACTTACAGGACTAAATGACTACAGACCAGTGGCGCTAACATCTGTGGTCATGAAGTCATTTGAAAAACTGGTGCTGGCCCACCTGAAGGACATCACTGAACCCTCGCTGTACTCTCTTCAGTTTGCCTACAGAGCAAACAGGTCTGTGGATGATGCGTTCAGTATGGGACTGCATTTTGTTTTGCAACACCTAGACAGACCAGAGACCTATGTGAGGATCTTGTTTGTTGACTTCAGCTTGGGTGTGTCCTCTCCCCTCTGCTCTTCTCCCTGTACACGAATGACTGCACCTCAAAGGACTCCTCTGTCAAGCTCCTGAAGTTTGCAGATAACACCACCCTTATCGACCTCATTCAGGACGGTGACGAGTCAGCTTAGGAGGTTAAGGAGCTGGCTGTCTGGTGCAGTCACAACAACCTGGAGCTTAACACACTCAAAACAGTGGAGATAATAGTGGACTTCAGGGGAAAAAAACCTGCTCACCCTCCACTGAGCATCATGAACAGCACTGTGGCAGCAGTGGAGTCATTCAGGTTCCTGGGTACCACCATCTCTCAGGACCTGAAGTGGGACACTCACATTGACTCTATTGTCAAAAAAGCTCAACAAAGACTGTACTTTTTTCATCAGCTGAGGAAGTTCAACCTTCCAAATGAGCTGCTGAAACAGTTCTACACCTCCATCACTGAATTCATCTGCACTTCAATAACTGTCTGGTTTAGCTCAGCTATCATATCTGACCTTCGAAGACTACGTTGAATAGTTCGGACTGCTGAGCGAATCATTGGTACAACCCTCCCTACTCTCCAAGAACTGTACATATCCAGAGCGAGCAGAAGCCTGCTATAATCACTCTGGACCCCTCACACCCAGCTCACTGCCTCTTTGAACTTTTACCTTCTGGTTGCACATAACAGCTGCACATTTAACATATATAGTAATATGCCTGCACATACACTTGTCAATTTGTATATTGGCATTTAACACATTTCTATAATTAAATATATTTATTATCTGTTTTTTTGTCCTGTCTCTGTAATTCTGTTGCACTGTAGAAGCTCTGTCATGAAAACAAATTCCTTGTATATGTGAACATACCTGGCAATAAAACTCTTTCTGATTCTGATTCAAATTTAGCAAATTGTTAATTCAGTTGGTCCAGGCCTAGCATCCTTTTTTAATAAAGGCCAGATTTCAAGCCATCTCAGGTAGGGAATCTGGTTGTTCTTTTTAGATAACTCTCTAATATTTACCAAACAAATATTCACTGTGATTAGTTCTACTTTTCATTAGCTCTGTACGCTTGCAAAAATTAAGTGCCTTTTTGCACCTCGTTTTGACTATTGCAACTCCTTGTACTATGGGTTTTCAAAAACTCAAATTGCTTTTTTTCAGTTAGTGCAGAATGCTGCCCCTAGATTCCTTTTGGAAAAAAAGTGGGGTCACATAACTCTACACCTAAAGGCATTTCAGTGACTGCCTTTTCAATTTAGAACAAAATTTAAATCCTATTATTTGTTGTTAAATGTCTCACCTTACATTAAATGACCCACCTACTGTATCTATTTGAACTTCTGCATCACAATAGCCCCACTAGAAGTCTTTAAATCCAAACCTTCTGTCACTCCCGCACTCAAGACTTAAATGTGGAGGTGATTATGTATTCTCTCTGATTGGGTTTTGGCATTGGAATGAGCCACCCAGTGGAGATCAGAATGGCCTCTAGCCTGACAATTTACTATTGAAGGGATTTAAAGGGGGGGATGCAGAGTGTATTTTAAGACTTGGTTGTGTTTATGGGGTGCAAAATCATGTATGCTTGTGCTATATATATATATATATATATATATATCTATATAAGTATACGTATATATATATATATATATATATCACATTATGCTTTAGTTTTATTTTGCTACTCAATCAACATAAAAATGACTATGAAAATTCCTGGTTACTCTGGAGCTCTGGCTTTAAGGGGCTCTGATTGGTCAGAAAACCTAATGTTTTGTGTGTCTCTTACATACATATTTGGGTTATATTTGGCATGTGTAATACAGAATATTCACAGATCTTTTGTGAACTCAAGTCCATTGTTTCAAATTAAACTACTATTATTATCAAACTATTATTTCAAATGTAAAATACAGTAAATGCAGCTACGTGGAGAGGCCTTGTACGCGCTGGTGAAGATTTGGGTGAAGGGTGAAGATTTGGGGTGTTTACAGGGGTTTGAGGGATACATATAAATTTGTAGCTAAATTGTTAATGGTGCCAAACAGCATTTCCCCTTGTTTAACCTAGTAAGTACTATATCCTTACGTCCTTGCCACTACATAGACTTAATGCTAGAAACTACTTGTAAGATATACATTTTTACAAATAGAAATACTTACAGGTTGTGGCTCACAAACCACATCTTCTGTTATCATTGGAACTACTACTCCTTTAAGTTTTTCGAACAAATTTTGAAGTTTTTTGAACAAATCCTGCACTGAACTGGGATAGATTCTGGAAGCTGTCCTTTCTCATATAAGAGAGAATTTTTTTCCTAATTATTCATTCATTCATTTTCTTGTCAGCTTAATCCCTTTATTAATCTGGGGTCACCACAGTGGAATGAACCGCTAAATTATCCAGCATTTGTTTTACGCAGCAGATGCCCTTCCAGCCGCAACCCATCTCTGGGAAACATCCATACATTCTCATTCACACACATACATACACTATGGACAATTTAACCTACCCAATTCACCTGTACCGCATGTTTTTGGACTTGTGGGGGAAACCAGAGCACCCAGAGGAAACCCAGGCGAACACGAGGAGAACATGCAAACTCGACACAGAAATGCAAACTCGACACAGAAATGCCAACTGACCCAGTCGAGGCTCGAACCAGCGACCTTCTTGCTGTGAGGCGACAGCAATACCTACTGCGCCACCGTGTCGCCCTTTTCTAATTATCTTGACCATATTTAAAAAATGTAACCACTTCTTTCTTTCTGTCATGTCCTTTGGAAGCCAAAATACAGAAATTGAACAAGCTCTGTGAACACAGCAGTGTTTGGATGGCATTTTATCTTTGTGACCATGTCCCTTTGCTGTGGTTTTCTAAGTTGTAAAACAAAGGGTTTATGACATCATTAACCCAGATGTATTTTCTTTGAGCCCCCAAACTTTGTTTACTGTAAGATTTGCTAAGCTAATTCTGTAAAAGTCAATGCCTCCCTTTGTATTAAACTTTGAGTATCTTACATTCAATTATGTTGTTTATGTCCACACAGCTACATTACACAAACACTAAAGTTTAAAATAGGATATCTTAGTGGACCACTCCTTTAAAGTCACTTTAAAACCCACTTGTTTGATTTTGAACTATTAGGAATTGTAGTTTTCTTGTTTTCGTGTGTTGTCTGGATTTCTATTTTTTTTTTTCTTTTCTATCTCATGTTTTTATGATGATGTAAAGCAGGGGTGCCCAATTCTGTTCCTGGAGATCTACCTCCCACAGAATTTAGCTTCAACCCTTATCAAACACAATTAACTAATGCCATGGTCATACTGCTAAAAGGGGTGGGATTAAACAAGATGATTAGACATTTTAAAAAGAGAGCGATTGGTAAATATTTTTTTACCAATATATAAAATAGTTTTTCTACAGACAGGTCATGTTTTGATCTTCAATTAGTCTCACGCAATTACGGAATGCATTTTTGCAGGCCAGAGTTCACCAAGCTTGAACATTGCAATGCAGCAAACTGTGTTACTGTGAAAGCTTGCATTTCCCAAACTAACACATTCACGTGCATATGAGTGGAAGTCTATATGTTGCGAAAAGTGTTGTGTGGCTGTGGCTTAAGTTGGATCTGTAGGATTACTAAGCTGTTTTAAATGTGCTATCCGCTTGTCGTGATGTATTGGTGATGTATGGTATACTGTTTCCTGGTCCAAGCTGCTACTCATTTAAATTGAGAAAATATTTGTTTATGCTAACTTTTTAGTCATATCACACATTAAAGTGAATTTTATATAAAATCATGGTGAACACAACAGTCTCTAGACTTGCTGCATTACAAACACCAATATTTTAACCGTTTACAAAAAATTTATCACTTTCTGGTCATCTGATATTAGGCATAGATGCATATATTGCGATTGTGATTTTTTAAAGTAATACGTCGCTTTGTAAACGTTTCTTTTTACCATTTTTTTGAGTCTCCCCATACAGTTTGCATAGAGCGCTCTGACCCGGAATCCGCTTTGAGTGACGTCACACTTAACAAGCGGATTTAAATAAAGTAAGCTTGAAAATTAATAGTTTGATTACTCTTTGTGGAGGTTGTATCATTTCCCTAAACAATTCATAGTAGATAACTAATTAAAATTATTAACAACTTAAGATGAGATATTTAGTTCATGTTTATTCAACCTATTGTGTTTTATTAATGTCTACACCCACCCTAACCCTAAACCTGCCCCTTATAGTTATGAATAAACAATATTTATTGTACACAGTTTATGGTTTGGATATTGTGGTCAATGGTGTCAAATGCAGCACTAAGATCGAGTAAAACTGATAGCGAGATGCACCCTTGGTCAGCAGCTAAGAGTAAATTGTTGGTTATTTTCACTAATGCAGTTTTTGTACTGTTAGGAGGCCTGAACTTCAAAAACGTTCACCTGCAGAAAGGAGCTTAATTGGGCAGAAACAGCTTTTTCTAGTATTTTAGACATAAATGGAAGATTTGAAATAGGCCTATAATTAGCTAAGTTGCTGGGGTCCAGTTGTGTTTTTTTAATAATAGGCTTAATAACAGCTATAGCTTGAAAGGATTTGGAACATGGCCTAATTATAAAGAAGAGTTGATAATGTTAAGAAGAGGTTCTCCTATACTACAGGTAGCAATTCTTTCAGTAATTTTGTTGGAACATACACATAGCTAGTTCAGAATTATTTATAATTGTATTTAGCTCTTCCCGTTCTATGATTTTGAAGCACTGTAGGTTATTTTGATTAAGTGGAATGTTTACTGGATCTGAAGTATAAGGCAGCGCAGAAGTTTAACATCTTCTATTTTCTGTCTAAAGCCTTCTATTTTATCACTGAAAAAAATCATCACTACTAATTTGTGGTGTGACATTTTGTTCTAAAGATGACTGATTATTTGTTAATTTAGCATTAATTATAGTTATATATTATACTAAGGAATTTATGTGTAAAGTCATACACCCATGGTGCTTTACAAAAGTAATTTTTAAATTAAAATTTTAAATACAAATTTTTACATGTGTTTTTATAGTTAATTTTAATAAATAATCTAAAAGGTGTTAAATAAATATAACAAGGATAAACACTTTACAGTTTTATGAGAGCGAAATATTTCTTTTTTTTTGGGAGCCTTGAGCACAAAAAAGTTTGAGAACCATGTTAAATTCAGTAAATATACTGTATTTTAATGTTGTCACTTAATCCTTTCAGCAGCTACTTAATCCCCAACAGTAAAAGTGCTACAAAGAAAGCCCCTCAACCATCTCAAGAACTACTAAGGAACGAAAAAGGAAACTTTATGATGCTTGAAAGGTTTTTTACTCAGTAAAAGTGCTATATAACACTTCAACCATCTAAACCACTGAAGGACCATTGAAGAACCTTTTTTTCAGAGTGTAAGGGAGTAGCATTATTAATTCACAAAACAACTACAATTAAATCTGAGAAGTGCACACACTGATAATATTGGAAGATACAGTATGTAATTGTTGAGTGTGAATTGAACAGAATTGCATATAACATTGGTAAATGTATATGGACCAAACCATAATGATCCTACTTTTTTTTAGTAAATAAATTTTACACCTAGCCTCTGTCCTGGGCAACTGTATTTATGGAGGTGATTTTATTCTAGTTATTGACCCTCTAAAGCAGTGTTTCTCAACTGGTGGGTCGTGACCCAAAAGTGGGTCGCAGGAACATTTTCAGTGGGTCGCGGAGTGTGTGGTCAAAAAAACAACGAAAGTTTAATTTTTAACTTGTTTTGCGTATACCAGACTTTTATTTTGAAATGCGCGCACGACAACCGATCCCTTTGGAATCGACGTGGAAAGCGTCACGTTGCAGAACAACATAGAGAGTCAGCTCGTGGAGCTTTCATGTGATAAGACGCTGAAACAGAAATTCAGTGAAGTAAGCCTCTCCCAGTTTTCGCGATCTGAGAGTGCGATTAAACCCATCCCATTCAGAACTACGTATTTGTATGAAAGTGGCTTATCTTCCTTGGTGCAGCTTGACTCCAAGCAAAGGAACAGGTTGTACATAGAGCACGATCTTCGGGTAGCACTGTCTACCATCACTCCTGACTTTGAAACTCTTATCACATCAGTAAAGCACATCCTCAGTTATCTCATTATCTTCCCAATTCCTGTTAAGTGAAACAAATGTTTATAATTGCTGTCATATTAGATGTAAAAATGGTTATGGATGTTTTAATCATTTTACAATTTGCTGGTTTGTTCTGTTTAACAGGATCAGTGTTAATGTTTTATTAACAGTTCAGTTTTGTTTATGGTAACAACCTTTCCTTACCCTGACCGCTGTTTACAGTGTTTGTCGTTTTTAATTTGTAATATTTTTATAATTTGATACATTTTGTTAAATGTCAGCAATAACATATTGTTTATTTGTAAGTCTTGCTGATTTTCTTATGATTTTTCTGTCACTACTTGTGCACGTTAACAAATAAATACAAATTAATTATAATTCCTAAAATTATATTACAGTTCCTAAAAATTTGGGTCGCAGCTTGATGACCATGTAAAAATGTGGGTCCCGTGGCCAAACCAGTTGAGAACCACTGCTCTAAAGCATAGATGTTCAAAAAGAATATTCAAATCAAATGCAGCAACTATTGTAAATTAAGGAATAACTGGGGGCGCCACGGTGGCGCGTGAGTAGCACGTTCGCCTCACAGCAAGAAGGTCGCTGGTTCGATCCTCAGTTGGGGCAGGTCCCGGTTGGGCCAGTTGGCATTTCTGTGTGGAGTTTGCATGTTCTCCCCGTGGTTGCGTGGGTTTCCTCCGGGGGAAAAGAAAATGAATGAATGAATGAATGAATAACTGACCTGGAACAATATGTTGGGTTAAACCTCTATCCAGACCAAACCAATTACTCATTCTGATCAAATGTATTCAAGAATAGATTGCTTCTTAATATCACAATCATTAGCCTGTCATATAAAGGATTGCACATATCTTCCTGCATCCATATCTGTTCACAACCCTTGTATAGGGAAGCAAAATGGAGAAGCTTGTGGTGCATGAGTATCATCTGACAGAATAATCTGAGCTTTGCCCAAAACTTGCCTATGGTATAACTGAGCAAAACTCATTTGTTTTCTCCCTGTTCTTTTTACTCCTAGGTTCACAATTCTCTCCAAACACAATTCAAATTTTTTAAACTTAGAGTATTGACCAACAAAGCAAAAAAAAAGGTTAACAGTGACTGAATGTATGAACTTTAAAACATGCACATGAGTGATTTAGCAATATTGAATGATTTTTATTTCTGCAAGCAGTGCAATCTTTGCTGCCCTTTCTTACACAAAATATTAGTATGAGGGGGGTTGATGGTCATATGAAAAACAGGCTTTAATTTAGAAAGATGAAATACAGGATGGATTATCCTGTACACGGGAGGAAGTTTAAGGCAGACTGCCACAGGACTAATAATTTCAGTGACAATGAATGGACCAATAAATTTAGATGCCAGTTTATTACAATCTGAGTGGAGAGGATTGTTAGATGAAAGCCAAACTTTTTGACCGTCGAAATAAATAGGAGGCTTAGAACAGAGGGGTATGTCTGGCCCTGTTCCAATTGCATCGACACCTCTGGACACAGGCGTGGGCAGAGGGGACCACGACCTCAGATTTCAGACTGGGAAAAACAGGTGGCTGGTAACCTAAACTATATTCAAACAGAGATAACAAGCCCGTAGCCGACACTGGTTATGAGTTATGTGCGTTCTCAATCCATGATATGAGAGTTACTGTAGGACTTATTTGTATGTTGTTTGTCTTATTTCTTATATTCTCTTGGCATCTACATCAGTAATTCATCTAAAACTGCCATTATATGTGCAGTTTACTCATTCTCCCAAAAGTTTTCAGTTCTTCTTGAACTGGAAGAGTCTCAGTTTACCCCCTTAGTGAACAGGTAACTCCACAGGAACGGTCCACAATATAAAGTGTAAAATAAAATTCATTTTTGTTTTGGCCTAGTCCCTTTATTAATCTGGGGTCGCCACAGCGGAATGAACCGCCAACTTATCCAGCATATGTTTTACACAGCGAATGCCCTTCCAGCTGCAACCCATCTAAGCCGGAAAAAAAAATGAATGAATGAATGTATGTATGAACAGTAATTTGTGACAATTTTACACTTTATATTGAGTGGGCAGTTCCTGTGAATTTACAATGTAATTACACTGGTATCACAAAGTGAAACCTTCTAATGCAGCATTAGTTCTGCAATACAGTGTTCACAAGTACATGGTATGCAAACAGGTGTGGAAGTAGGAAAATATCTACAAGTACATATTGTTGTTACACAATGCACTTACAAAATTCTTGTTAAAGATGTGTACTTTCCTAGTGTTGTTACCAATGTCCTGTTACACATTTGTACTTACAAATACTATTCAGTAGGTTGTTACATGAGTGTAATTACACCAGTAGTACACAAGTAAATACTATGTACCAGTGTGTACATACACTGTAGTTACATACTACTTACACATCTAATTACCATGCAAGTTCACGGGTATAATCGACACTTAATATAAAGTGGGACCATAATTTTTTTAGTAAAATATTTTTTTAAAATAACAATTTTTTTTTTAATCGAATAACAGCAGGGAAATTCAGCAAATAGAAATTCAAACAGATAAAAGTATAGTACAAGCAAATCAAATATAACTTTTTGCAACAAGAGAAATGTAATACATTTTTAAGATATATAAAAAAGATGAAGCAAAAGAAAGAGAAAGAAAAGGAAAAAAAGAGGGCACATTAAAAATAAAATATATTATTGCAGAATATTAAATAAAGCACATGTTTTATAAGTTTTAATTGGTTTCTTGTTATGAGATTGCATGATGTTTTTTTAAGCACAGATCCAATTCTTGTTAAAAAATAAAACATTTGGCTTACATTGAGTATATTTGCATTTGTATATAAAAAACACTTACCAATAAATAATATGAGGTTTATACAAAAAGTTGAATTAAGGAATTGTTTTTTCCTTAATATAAAACCCCCAAACAACATGTCTATAGCTTGAAGAAAAATCACTATAAACCTTTTGGACAATTAGAGAATTCACATCATACCAGAACGATTTAACAAAGGGACATTCCCAAAATAATTGAGCAACAGACTCAGAAGAAGTCTCCCAGAAAGAGCAAGACACATTGATGCCATTTTTGTAAAAACTGTTTAACTGGATAAAATCTTTGAATAATTTTAAACAATGTTTCTTTAATTTTATTTGTCAAAAAAAAATTGGGGAGAAGTGACCAAACATGTGACCATTTAATATCATCAAAAAGGTTGTTCCAATAAGACATAGAAGGAGAATTTGAGATAAGAAGGTCTAAAAATAAAGACCTGATTTTATGATTGGATTTTTTAGTGGAGAAACAAATGGATCCAACAACAGTAGAAACAGGACTAGGGGAGCATACAGAAATAATTTAATTATTATTATTTCTGAAAAGCATACAAATCTCAGTGGAGATGGCCTTACAAACAATATTAAATTATTTTTTTAGATATAGGCAGAGTATATCTAAAAGTAAAATCAGAGTTAGTAAATTACCATTACTGTCAAATAACTGGTTCACCAATATCACCCCATTACTGAACCGATTATTAAAGAATAAAGATTTTCGTCTTATGTAAAATATTACAGTTGTTCAAGATTAAAAAATTGTGTCGCGAGAAATTGTGCTAATAAATAAGTTTCCAAGCCTGAAGCATTTGCTAATAAAAAAATTGAAAAGTTTGATAGGAAGTTTATCAATTGAGAAATTACACATTATAAGAAAGTGAATGCCTCCTAATTGAGAAAAAAACATAATGAGGGATTACATTCCAAATAGAAGATTTATTGTGGAGAAAACGTTTAAGCCAATTTATTCTTAAGGTATTTTTAAGTGAATAAAAATCTATAAAGTTTAAGCCACCTGTAGGGGTCCAAGCTACATTAAATAGACCGATAAGGGATTTATTAGCTCATTTCAATTAATCGGATCTTGAGGATTCGAATCATTGATTCGACTCAATAGAGTCAGATTGAATCAAATGAAAGACTCACACTTTATCTACCATTCGCCCAGCGAATAGAAGAGATCGCGTGTCACCAATCTTGTTTATATTATTTACGTGGCCAACGATAACAACATAACACAGTATTGGGTTAACTTTTAGCAAGGTAACAAAATCTACAGCTCGAGACAATGACTGATAAGCACATAAACGAGAACACAGTTCGTACAAAATGAGAACAAAGATTTATTGAGCTACACTATGATACATGAAACTAACTACGTAATAAGCAAACAACAAACAAGCACACACACACATTCACACATACACACAGAGTCAGTTCAGAGGATGCAAAATGAGTTGACAACAGACCTAAATCAATTCTAGTACTTCTGACTAGATCTTAGAATCACACCTGAGAAACCACAAAAGCAGAGATTGAGCTTATCTTTAACTGCTTAAGATTAATCAGCACCAGATCAGTTAGAGACAACGTTAATTTGTGTTACTTGCGATTTTGCTGAAGAAAATCTTGAATCTCCCTCGCTGACTTGGGCTTGTGAAGCACGTCGGTCCTGATTGGGTGGTGACTCACTTCGGTGACGTCTTTTGGGCTCACTCCCTCGTAATTGGCTGTTGTACTGGGTTACCGAGGTGACGCGGACTCTGAAGAGAGTCGGCTTGCGGAAGTTTGTGCGGTTTCAGCGGTCCTGAAACCTAGGTTGCATGAAAGTTCGTGGTTACCCAATCGCGTGGCGGTGCGGTGTCCGTGCAGGCAAGAGGGGGCAAAGTGCACAGCTGGCAGGAGCGAGCTTGATGCAAAAAGCAAAGATTTTACGGTTGCAGGGCGTTTTTAAGCGACCTGGTCTGGTCCATCCCTGTGGCTCCATCTTCCAATGAGCAGTGATTATGAAGGGCGGGTACACCCCCCATATCATGTAGTGAAGATCAATCATTAACAGAGAATGCATGTTGGCTTCACTTGGTAAAATCCCTTGTAAGTTTTGTAACTCTTATATCAAAGGTTACAAAATAAATACTAGTTTTTCATTTACTTCTCTGTATCGCAAATGTCACTAGCTTCAGTTTAATACCAAACACTAAACATTTCAGACACACAAATAACTTTTATCTGTTATAAGGGTTAAAACAACACATTGATTAACCTAGTTGGCTGGGACACACACGGGCCTTCGTTTCGATATTTCAAGAGATTGTCTTCAATTTCATGCATAGATTAAAAATCCAGAGATCTCTGGTCTCTCTCTGGGCGGCAAAGAGAATGCCCTCGAGGCGAGCACATGACCAGTGAGTCGTTAAAACAGTCTCGTGACACAGCCCGCTGAAAATTCCTGTGAAACGCCTTTGTTTTAGACTTAATAATTAACGAAGTTAGCCGAAGGGTCTTCCGAACATCTGCCACTAGTAAGATTTGAAATAGGGATCCTCTGTTCTGTCATGACATAAGTGAAACACGGTGGGCCTAATTTGCAGGCCTGATTCGAACGGGTTTTAAAAGTTCTGCACATCTTCTGCATTGAGTTCTTACATCCCCCTTTGTCTGGTAATGTTCAGATATGTGAACATTGGCAGGCACTAGAACAAACAAGCAGAAGGAGAGAGAACAGGCAAACACAAGACACAAACAACATCATCACCAACTGAGTCTTTGTGCAGGGTTTGGGCAATTTGGAATGCTCGGGTTAGCAACACTCAAGGTGTAGAAGAGTTTAGTTTGATCAGAATTTAGGCTTTTAGGACTAACCAAGGTATTGAAGGTTCAACAAAGTCGTTTAGGCATTATCTCAATCAGTAAAGAATTCATATTTTGGTCAGCGTTATCACGTCTAAGTATGCGCAAGATGGGGGGCATCTACTTTTAAACAACTTTTGGATGGCCTTTACTTGCTCGTGAAGGAAGAAGGCAAGTGTCAAAGTCAACATATACCCTACGATGCTGTTTTGACGGAAGTCAAACCAATAAATTTCATTCTTTACCCTCAATCCTCTTTTCGGTTCTTGATTGAAAATTAAGAAATGTGGTTAACAAAACTTTCGAGTTTTCGCCTAAAACATGTCGTCAGACAGGTGCTACAACGTTAAATTATCAATACAGAGACCACACCTTTAAGGCATTGATCCATGAGGCTTGTGAAAGGAATCAATCCTAATTCTGAGCTCTGGATTTAAACATCATCTGTGGGGGTTCCCTGATGAGGCAAGAAAAAAGCAATTGAAATAAATAAAGAGAGAGAAAGAAAAGAACATTGAGACATAAGGACATTGAGTGAGGTTGGCACAACAAACAAGTGTCACATATGTGTAATGGCTCCTCTCTAGTAGAGATTGATCCTAGCATTGCAGTGGAGGAGAGAGTGTATGTATTGGGTTTAGGAAACATAGCTAGGGCTAGGTGTCTTCGTAAAATGGCACAAATAACAAAAACATGTTAATGTTATATTAAGAGTATAGGATAGTGGGTCTGTGTCAGCAGGTTGGCTCCTCCCCCTTTCTGGTCACTTGGAGTTAAGGGACTGGAGTTGGCATGGCACAGGTTGGATTTGGATTGATTCTGAGTCCAGCGGAGTTGCAAACGACTAAGACAGCACTCTTAGGAATTGGAAGGGTTTCATCCACAAGTGTTTGTGTGATGCAGTGGTGACCTGAGGCATCAGGTGTTGAGTTAGCGTCTAACTCTGGTGTTCAGGTACAGTCTATTGTCCTTTTGAAGTTATGGTGCTTACAGTTCTCTGTAAGTGAGGTGAGGAGAGGCTGTTTCGTGAGGTCGTTGCTTGTCAGGCAGAATCAGGTTTTCCTTTCCTTTCCCACTTCCGATCCTCTTCCCTTCATTGGAAGAACTCTTTCAGGATCATTTTCATCAGTTCTTGAGGGTCAAAACATGGTGATGTTTTCCCTTTCTGAGGATTCAAGTTGAGCTAGATCAGTGTGGAATCTTTGTGAGTTCTTTCGCTGAGCTCTTGGGCTGGTTGCGTCAAGGTGGTGGTGTTTTACCTTGGAGGTATCACTGGATTCCCACGAGCTTGTCCCCCTTTGGCTAGCGAATGAGGTGGACCTGTTCCACGATCTCTCCCGGTGACGTTCAGGTGAGTGTTGTCGTCTAGGCGGTCCATCCCAGCGGCTGTTCCACTGTTTAGGTCTAATATCCGCATGGCATTCTCGTCTGTTGGAGGATGGCACATTCAACTCACTGGGAGGTAGTTCAGCATTGCCTGGGCCTTGGGCACCTTCAAGGGCCAGATCTTGAATTTGAGTGTTGAAGTAATAAACAGCAGGGATTTTGGCACTCCTCTCTGTAGTCATCTTTTGTTTGACGTAGGCTTTCTGTGCCAAATCTCGTAATTGCTGAGTGTTCATGGTGTGGGGGCATGCAAGAACCCCAAGATGGTGGCTTACCCCAGGATGGAGGTTTCTCAGGAAGAGAATTTTGAAGTTCAGGTCCTCTTCCATCTCAGGTTCATTGCGGGTGCCGAAGTAGGCTCGTCTAAGTCTGCTGTAGTAAGCGTGGGAAGACTCATGGCGACCTTGTTTCGTCTCCAGGGCAGCTACAAGTCCTTGTTCAGACTCTGGGTCATCAAACTCTCTGATGAGGGCTTCTCAGAGCAGAAGGTAGTCAGTCTTTGTGTGAGCAGGCTGACGATCAAGGAAGCTGCGCACTTCAGGGCTGGAGGTTGCTCGAAGCAAATACAGTCTATCTTTGTCAGTGACATTGGGTCTCATTTCCAGATGAAAGTCAATGTCTTGAAGATAGGCGTGAACATCTTGGCTACCTGGCAAATTCAGCGTGAACTTGCCCAGGTTCTTGACTAGCTTGTCAAGGTCTCTGAGGTCCAGGCCACATAGTGACACGTGGCTGGCATGAGCAGAAGGAGCTGGTGAGGGTTTTAGCAGTGACCCCTCAGCTTTCTCACTGTGTGTCAGTTCATATTGCATGCTTGAGTTCATCTTTAATGCTGTTGGACTCTTCTTTGATGTAGTCCAGCTGCTGTGTTAGTCGTCTGATCTCGCGTCTTGCTTCAAACAGGTGACTTTCAAGGGCTTTGTTTCTGCTGTTCTTGTTTTTAGAGTCAGCAGTTACCTCTTTCAGTAGCTGTTCGACATACTCAAGCTTGTTAGCGACGTCAGCATGGTCGGCTTTGGCTTGTTCCATTTCTTGGGTGGTGGTGGCTAGAGTCTCTTGAAGTTTCTCGAACTCCTCTGTGGCAGCTTGATCAGTCTCATCTGGCTGTTCCGGTCGTTCCTGAGCCTCCAGTTCTAGCTGCTTGATGCGGGTCTGCACACGTGTCAGCTGGTGCTGGAGCTGGGCGTAATGCCGGTCACTCAGCTTGAGGGTGGCGATGAGAATGTGACTCAAAGTACCTGTGATCTTGGCTAGGTCTTTGTTGCTGTAGCTTTTGCTTGGGTCTTGCGTCATAAGGCTGTTTATGTTCTCATCCAGCTGGTCCTGTGTCAGATGCTGTAGTGTTTCGGCGGCCTTAGGGAGGAGGCTGTCCGTTGCAACACTTAGCCATGTCTCTAGGTCCTTCCAGTGGCTAACAGGGTCTTTGGGGAGAGCCATGTTTTTTGGCGGTGAGGGGGAAGACCTACAACGACACTGAGACAGACCTAGGGGGAGAGAGAGAGAAAAGAACAAAAGAACAAAACAAATGGCAAACAAAAAGTGTCTGGGTGCAATGTCAGGTGTGAGCTACTGTTGAGTGTGGAATAAACAGGTGGGTGTTGTTCTCTGTGATTGATCCTCTCTGGGGGTGCGTCTAACTTGTAGTCTCTGTGGGGACAGTCAGTAAACACACACAGTTAGGACAGCTAGAGAACAGAGGAAGAGAAGAAGACTGATAAGGAGTATAGTGACAGTTGGCTGCTTCCAGGTTCCTAGAGAGAACATTTCCTTTAGCTTTTGTCAAGCATAAGGTGAAAGGATGCTTCTAGGCTGGAAGTTGAAACTGGGGAGCTCTAAACAACAGGACTGCGATTGTTATTCAATTTCCTCTGAGGTGAAAGAAAGTACAATAACAATGACAGTATTGGTTTCTTACTCATTAGGATTGACACCATACACCAAGTAGACCACTTTTGGATGCAAATCTAAAATCAAATTTGAAAACGCCTGTCTTCTGGTTGACCCGTTTCGTCCTTGATTGGGTAGCGTCCTATGGCGAGAAAGGGTAGATAGAGTCAGATCATTTTAACATGAAATGTTTGAGTTTCGCAACATCTGTTAAACATTTCTAACGTTCTCTGCTTTCATGATTCACACAGGTACAATCCCAAAATGGCGACAGTAGTCAACTCGGAAGAAGCCAGTTAAGAGAAAGAATAAAAAATGCAAGTTTTCAAATTACAAGCTTGACAAAGTGGTGGCGCTATTGAATCAATACACCAAAGGGGTTGGTTGTGTTATTAGGATAACTAATTAGCCTAGGTTGAGAAGAAAATCCTAATTTTCCTTCGGGGTTTGGCTAATTGGAGGCTACTGATCTGGTGTGCTAGGTTTAATGATGACGGGTTCAGTTCAAGCCACTCACAGGCTACACTGTCCGAATGCATCAACCAAACACCAGGGGGAGCACTGTCCTGTGAGGTAATTTAATACCTGAAGGGTAATAAAAAAAAGAAACTTGATTGCAAATTAATTTAAAACTAATTTAAATTAGTAATTACATTAAGTGATTAAAAATCTGATTTTATCAATAACCCAGATTAAGAGCTGCTATGATTAAATTAATCAATAATTGTTATAGAAAAGGGAAACCAAACATCAATGAACTATTAATGAAATTAAAATTTCCAAATAGTAATATTGTTGGTAAAGACTAACACTCAGTGAGGTTGTCATTAAAGTCATAAACACAATTATGATTTAATTACTCAGCAAGCATTCCTGCAAACCGGTTATGAGAATAAATCTATTTCTAAATCAATCAATGATGACAGGGAATGTGTAGTATTCCTGATGTCATTAAATTTGATCAAAAGTGTTGATTTAAAATTAATCAATAACTGTTATCAAAATAGGGCAGCCAATCATCAATGAACTATTAAATGAAATTAAAATTTCAGAATAGTGATTGTGTTGGTCAAGTCCCAGGGGCAATAAATGTTGTGATTAAATTAATCATTAAACACTGTGCTTATAAATCAACTTCAAATATCAAGTTATAGGAAATGGTTGTTCCTATAATGTTGATAAGTTTCAGAAGAGACAAGCAGTAAATCAGTAATTAAGCATTAATTTGATTGAGCAATCAAAGCATTAAGTTATAGTATTGAGAACAAACTATAATTTAATGCTAATAAACCAACAACGTATGAGCATTTGTATTGATCAAACAGGCCATGTTAAGCAGGAAAAACATTTGACAAATGTGATTAAACCAGCGATGATCGCGTACACTAGGGTTTATTAAATCTGCATTAGTCAAAGCATTTTCCAAGAAAGGGGAGAAACTGAGAAATAAGGCAAATAGCCTATAAAGAGTGGAAATCAAGATTAAAAATCTCGCTCGCGTGATTTAGATTGTCACTTCAACTTAACACACTACATTCAAGACCACAAGAAGCTACTGTACTAGCCTTAATGCTATAGCCATACCACACACTTCAATGCACAGCGTTAGCTTCAGTTAGCTTAGCCTTGTGCTAATATCTACAGCCGATTCACGTGCGGAGGACTGCGCCTGCGCACTTTAGAGTTACTTTGGGGAACGTCTCCCAGGACTTCCGGGTAGGCTGTTGCTATGACAATGTACACAGAATGAACCAATATGCAAGTTCTGCACACAAGCTTACAGGCATCACGTGAAACGCATTTCACACTGCTCAACAGAATATAGCGCTATTGATCTCGGCGGATCCCAGCGCTCTGTGTCAAGACTATTCAGACAGTCAAAGACACGCGTGGATTTAACCACATTTTACTTGATCAAGATAACTTCTCCCGTTACAGAAAATACGCTCAGCCGCTCTCTTTTGAGCACCGCGCTCTGAGTTCACTAGCTCTGGCGTCAGTGAATTACAACGGCAAAAAGACAGTTAGCTACTCTGTGCTTAATTTGACCAGGGAGAAATGCACAGTAAGTCTTTAAAGCTGGGACACGCAGCTTTAAATCAACTGTGAAGGCCTTATGGAAGAAAGAATAAGGAACACACTTATTGTTTCTCAATCCGTGCGCTAACAGCGACTTATATAGCTTTTGTCTCGTGGACAATTAACTATTTCCTGCAGTTCGCTTTCTCGGAAGCACTCGAGTTGCGCATTCGTGCGTTTAAACACACTGGTACCACAATAAAATCATACCGTAACACAATAACTTTGTTTCTCTGTCTCTGATCTATTCTTCCGGACAAAATAGAAAAGATAAACAATGTTTTTGTGATTAAAAGTCAGATCGTGCTGTGCCCAAAAATTCTCCACCAATATATATAGGGGTCCAAGCTACATTAAATAGACCGATAAGGGATTTATTAGCTCATTCCAATGAATCGGATCTTGAGGTTTCGAATCATTGATTCGACTCAATAGAGTCAGATTGAATCAGATTAAAAGACTCACACTTTATCTACCATTCGCCCAGCGAATAGAAGAGATCGCGTGTCACCAATCTTGTTTATATTATTTACGTGGCCAACGATAACAACATAACACAGTATTGGGTTAACTTTTAGAAAGGTAACAAAATCTACAGCTCGAGACAATGACTGATAAGCACATAAACGAGAACACAGTTCGTACAAAATGAGAACAAAGATTTATTGAGCTACACTACGATACATGAAACTAACTACGTAATAAGCAAACAACAAACAAGCGCACACACACATTCACACATACACACAGAGTCAGTTCAGAGGATGCAAAATGAGTTGACAACAGACCCAAATCAATTCTAGTACTTCTGACTAGACCTTAGAATCACACCTGAGAAACCACAAAAGCAGAGATTGAGCTTATCTTTAACTGCTTAAGATTAATCAGCACCAGATCAGTTAGAGACAACGTTAATTTGTGTTACTTGCGATTTTGCTGAAGAAAATCTTGAATCTCCCTCGCTGACTTGGGCTTGTGAAGCACGTCAGTCCTGATTGGGTGGTGACTCGCTTCGGTGACGTCTTTTGGGCTCACTCCCTCGTGATTGGCTGTTGTTCTGTGGCTCTGTTTTTTTTGTAGAATCATGTCCCCCCAGGAAGGTCTCTTAATGCAGCACACAAATTCAAAGGACTCCATGCTCGTGTGAGGATTTTCAAATGAACATTCAGTGATTTATATACACATCTTACATAACTCATAACTTATCCAAGAACTTCATATATGCATAATTGTATAATTATTTACATGTATTTAGGTAAGATGCATATGTGTGAGCTTTTGGGAAATATTTTTCCTTTTTCCTTTTGAATTGATGAATTGTGTTTTGAGTTTCATTCATGCATGTTCTTTTCGGTTTAGTCCCTTTATTAATCTGGGGTCGCCACAGCAGAATGAACCACCAACTTACGCAGCAGATGCCCTTCCTGTTGCAACCCATCACTGGGAAACATCCATACACACACATACATTACAGACAATATACCATACCCAATTTATCTATACCATGTCTCAGGACTTGTGGGGGAAACCTGAGCAGCTGGAGGAAACCCACAGAAATGCCAATTCTTGCTGTGAGGCGACATCGCTACCCACTGTGCCACCACGTCGCCTATGTTTTGAGTTTATGAATTGGAATTGCAGATTTATGAATTGTGTTTTGAATTTATGAATTGTGTTGTGCATTTATGAATTTTATGAAAACAAATGTATTATTACTGAAACTGATCTGGCTCCACAGAAGCAGGACTGCAGTAACAAACCTGTGCAACCTCTTTAGGCTGTATATCCAGGTCCAAATGGGACCTACAAGCAATTTTTGCTGTCACACTTTATTTTGATGGTCTGTTTGTTGAAATTAAGTTACATTGCATCCACATGACAACAATTCTCATTAGTTTAAAAGTAAACTGTTAGGTTGGGGTTAGGGTTGGGATTAGGGTTAGTGTAAGTTAACATGTACTTGCAATGTTTCTTATAGTCTTATAGTTAAATGCCTGTATCAACAGTCTACTGATACTCAAATGGACCATCAAAATAAAGTGTTACCATTTTTGCTTTGTTGCAGTTTTTTTTTTATCACCAAACCACCACATCCTTGAGGTGACCCCGTAGATGATACAAGCCATTCAGAGAAACAATTATTTATTTTAACCTTCTAAAATCCATCCTACAAGCATACAATCCAACTCAAATTCATTAATTCATCAACTAATTTTTCAAAACATTTCATAACTAAAGATGTAAGTGCCACAGGTCTAAAGTCCTTTAGCTTCTGTGGCTTTTGTTTTTTTGGCACAGGAATGAATGTAGACTGCTTCCACACTGCAAGTACCTTTTGATGTTGAAAGGATAAAACAAATGTTTTTATAAAATATCTGTCCTAATTGCTCAGCACATTCCTTAAGCAATCTACCTCCTATCTTATCCGGCCCAGGTGCTTTTCTAATTTTAGTCTCCTTCACTTTTTCCAAACTTTAATTGCATCCTTCACATTAAAAAGACACAGTCATACTCCCTGTTTATTTTGCATTAATTTTCAATCCCTCTATTTCCTTCTTAAAATCATTTCTGTCAAATCTTAAATAAAATTTATTACAATTTTGCGACAAAACAGTGTCTGTTGTGAATCCATTTAAACAAATTTTATTTAATTTAACCTGTAATTAAATGCATGCCATCGCAGGCAAAACCTACATTTCCCATTTTTAATTTTCAAATTCAAATTTTCCCTAATATACTGCTTTAGCCCTTTTAATTCCTACTCAAATTAACACTTGTCTGACACTCAAATATATCTCTTTCATTTAAGGCTATATGAAGTTTTGACATAAGAATCTTGACTGATTTTGTAACCCATGTTTGCTATTTGGAAATTTCCTAAGGGATTTCACAGGAGGGGTGACACGGTGGCTCAGTGGTTATAGCATCAATGCAAGAAGGTCACTGTTTCGAGTTCCAGCTGGATCAGTTGGCATTTCTGTGTGGAGTTTGCATGTTCTCCCTATCTTCGCGTGGGTTTCCTCCAGGTGCTCCAGGTTTTCCCCACAGTCCGAAGCCATAAGCATATACATGCGGTATAAGTGAATTGAATGAACTAAATTGGCCGAAGTGTATGCATGTGAATGAGTGTGTATAGATGTTTCCCAGCACTGGGTTGCAGCTGGAAGGGAATTCGCTGTGTCAAACATATGGATTAGTTGGATAAGTTGGCAGTTCATTCCGCTGTAGCAACCTCTGATGAATAAAGGGACTAAGCAAAAGGTAAATAAATGAACGAATGAATAAATGAATGAATGAATGAATGACTGAATTCACAGGAATAATAATATCCTCACAAAATGTCACATAAATGCAAATTATTTCTGTTATTTTACCAATGTCCAAATCAGAGTCCATAAAAAAAAAGTCCAATCTGTACATTCCATACGTCCTTTTAAACGTAGCGTAGCATCTTCAGACCAGCATTTAGGTTTCATTACTTGAGCCTTTTGGTTTTTTAATTTAATTAATTTTAAACCAATTAAATTTGATTATGGTCTGAGAGGCTTATTAAAAGACTATGCTCCTTTAATCAGTACATCACAGGTCTAAAATTGTGTTTTTTCGCCTTGAGCAAGTTAAATACTCAAGTGGCCCATTGATTTCTCCAATCTACAAATAATAAAATCTCTAAGGATAAAACTAGATGCATTAGGAGATACAGACTGCGGTTCGTGGATAACCTTTACCGCATTATCCTCTTTTGTAAACCTTGGATGTAAACCACTGTGACAAACAACTGTGGAAACTAGTAAGGCAATTACTGAGGTCATAATGCCAACAGACAACAGCTCAATATATTCAGTGCATATTCTCTTCTTAACAGAGCAGCATTGACATTGCACCAGTTTGCAACATACAAACTTACCCCCTGCCTTTTGTTTTACTGGTTTCACTTGCATCTCATTCTGTGCGAACAGGCACTTTAAAGTAATCAAGTCTTAACCCAGAATTTGAATCCTCCTCGGGCAGCCTTGTCTCCGTGAGTGCTAAAAAATAGACATAACTAAAATCATGCTGGAACTTCATCAAAGCTTGAAGCTTATACCTTTTTTTCCATAAAGACTGCACATTCATTAGTATAATTGTAGGAAGATGAGTTTTTGAAGGGTATACGTTTTTCAATCTTTGACAAACACCTCCATTCCATCCTTTTTTCCAAACTTTAAATGTTGAAAAAAAAATTCTGAAGCCTTTTCCTCTTTGCTTAAAATGTAACCCAAGTTAAAATGTAATTCTTCAGTTTGCTTCAAGTTATTTGCAGCTGATTTGAATGTTATCAGCTGACAGATATGGGCCAGCAGGGGCCTTCTGCGCCTACTGGTAGGCTCAGAAGGCTGTTATCATCCATCCATATGGGGAATTAGCTATAGATCACATACGGATGCAGCCGGAAGTTAACGAGAATTATTCATTCATTCATTCATTTTCTTATCAGCTTAGTCCCTTTATTAATCCAGGGTCGCCACAGCAGAATGAACCGCCAACTTATCCAGCATCTGTTTTACGCAGAAGATGCCCTTCCAGCACTGGGAAACATCCACACATTCTTATTCACACACATACACTACGGACAATTTAGCTTACCCAATTCACTTTTTGTCTTTGGACTTATGGGGGAAACTGGAGCACCTAGAGGAAACCCCTTGCAAACACGGGGAGAACATGCAAACTCCACACAGAAATGCCAACTGACTTAGCTGAGGCTCGAACCAGCGACCTTCTTGCTGTGAGGCGACAGCACTATACTGCGCCACCGTGTCGCCACGATAATTATTTATATTATTTATTAAATTTCCCATTAATTGTATTTTGATAACATCTCCCCTAACCCAATCCTAAACCCAACCAACACAGTAATGTTAAAACAGATCTGGATCTGGAGTCTTCTCTATTAGTATAAGAGGGGGCAGAAGGCCCCTACTGGCCCATATCTATCAGCTGATAACCACTGATAACCCGGCCCCCGAGGCAATTTGTTCCAGCACTCCAATTAGTGTGACCAAGACATCATAAATAAATTTTGTTTCTGAGCTTGTACACCGGGGCCAATACCCACACACACTGGATCAACTATAGCGGCGGGCGCAAGTTTGTTATTTCTAATGTAAGAATATATGCCAAAATGTGCATGCAAGTGGAGCAACACGCTCGTGGCTTTCAGGGCACACGCTATAGAAAACATTTAATAGCCATGGCTTAGACCATTAAAATGGGTAGTGTTGAATATAATCTTGTATGAAATTTGAGTGTAATTGACATTACAATGTTTTTGATTTTCATTACCGATAGTTTAACCATGGCAGATATAACTAGCAGATAATTTTATTTAAGTAAAATGCACTTAGATTCACATCTTGATTTAAGATTTTTTTAAACTGTAATTGAAATACAAGAAAATTATTTTTGCAATGTGCATGAATAAATGAAGTAGTCTTGTAAACATTGCTTACACTAAAAAAAAGAACAAGAGAGTGAAAGAAACTTTAGGTTTACTGAAGAAAACCTGCTCCTGACCAGGTTATGCTTTAGAGTAAATTGAGAAACTGTGTTTGCCCGTTTGTGTTGTATGACATTTGTTGAACAAAGGTCAACTGTAAGATAACTGTCTTATGTTGTGTTTCAAATGATTTCTATTGATTATGGATAATTTATTTAGTTGTTTTTGTAACCTAAATGTAATTTCAGTAATTAATAGTATTGTATCTGTTTCTTTTTTTTTTTAGCTGAACCTCTGGTGCAGGTGGATGGGAAACCGACCTGTTGTTTCTTCAAGTTCAGTCCAAAACTGATGTTTACCAAGGTCCTGAAAGCCCAGCTGTGGGTTTATCTGCAGCCACTAAAACAAACTTCCACTGTTTACCTGCAGATCCTGCGCCTTAAACCTATCACTGAGCAGGGAAGCCGACATATACGTATCCGGTCACTCAAGATTGAGCTTGATTCTCAAGCGGGTCACTGGCAGAGCATTGACTTCAAACATGTGTTGCAGAACTGGTTCAAGCAGCCACATACAAACTGGGGTATTGATATAAATGCCTATGATGAGAGTGGCAATGACCTGGCGGTCACATCTTTGGGGCCTGGAGAGGAGGGACTGGTAAGGACCCTTAGATCTTTTAAGAAATTTTCATATATATATATATATATATATATATATCAACTAATTAATAAAAATCTAACGAATGAAATGAACTGAAAATAATAGTAAAACAATAAATAATAATAATATAAATGTAATATAAATATTAATAAAATATTAATAAAAATGCTGTGGTGGAAATATAAATAGGATAAATGGTAATTAAATGTACTGTATACCCCCACCCTGACATTGCAATGCTTGCATTAAGTATTGTTTCTTTCTCTCTATTATTTAACAAATATTTAATCCATGCTGAAATGTAATATAAGACATATATGGCCCTATGTCAGCAGAGATGTTGATATATATGTGCCATGTATTATTAATGTATTATTAATATTGTATAATATATAATATTTATAATAAATATATAAATATATTAATGTATTAGGGCGACACAGTGGCACAGTAGGTAGTTGGCATTTCTGTGTGGAGTTTGCATGTTCTCCCTTGTGTTCGCGTGGGTTTCCTCCGGGTGCTCCGGATTCCCCCACAAGTCCAAAGACATGCGGTACAGGTTAATTGGGTAAGCTAAATTGTCCGTAGTGTATGTTTGTGAATGAGAATGTGTGGATGTTTCATAGTGATGGGTTGCGGCTGGAAGGGCATCCGCTGCGTAAAAACAAATGCTAGATAAATTGGCGGTTCATTCTGCTGTGGTGATCTCGGATTAATAAAAGAACTAAGCTAACAAGAAAGTGAATGAATGAGTATTAATGTATTGTTAATATATTATTTTATGTTTATAAAATAAATGAATTCCCCATAATTTTTATTCATTCATTCATTTTCTTTTCAGCTTAGTCCTTTTATTAATCTGGGGTCGCCACAGCGGAATGAACCGCTAACTTATCCAGCATAAGTTTTACGCCAGCGGATGCCTTTCCAGCTGAAACACATCTCTGGGAAACATCCATCCATACTCATTCACACTCATACACTACAGACAATTTAGCCTACCCATTTCACCTATACCATGTCTTTGGACTTGTGGGGAAAACCGGAGCACCCGGAGGAAACCACAGGGAGAAAATGCAAACTCCACACATAATTTTTTGCAAGATATGCTTAAAATGTAGGCTATGACTGTTTAAGTCATATATCAAAATTACTGTAAATATTTATTCATTGTTTCACTTCAGTTTTCTGAGGAAAAGTAGAGATTAAAGGTGCTGTACACTAAAAAATTGCTGTTAAAAATGGTCAGATTCTACAGTAAAATACAGTTAAAAACAGTAAAAACAGTTCTGTCAAAAACAGTGCATTCTGGGTAATACTTTTATTTTTTGAAAAAGTAGCCAACAGCAGTAAACTGTGAATTAACAGAGCTCAGAGTCCACATTTGAAGTATGTGCTTAAAATCACACTTTATGAATTCAGACACTGATGAACACCTGCTGTTGATAATCACAAGCACTGAAGGAAAGAGAAACACAAACAGTGACTTCAGTTACAACATTAAATAAAATCAATCAAAATAAAACACCTTCAGTTTCTGCAGAGGATCATTAAACAACTCCACAAACAGCTTCACCAGACTCACTTGCTGACTTGAGGTTTTTTTCTTCTTCTTTTTTTGTGTCACTGCAATGAGTGAAGGGCGGGTTTAGTTAGGCTCTTTACCCTTGAATTCTTTAATTTAGACTTTTCTGCTGCTTTAACAGAATTCATAAACACTTTTTTTGTTTAAGCAATAAAGCTGGAAAGTCAAAAGATATATCAGGTTTTGGTCAAAAAGAAGGTTGTTGTTTTTAGTTCTGAATGATTGATCTCATGCAATAGTTTTTATTCTTAGTTGCAGATAATGTTTGGTTAATGAGATATAGAAACCAGAAAGATACCTAATTCTTTTACAGAGTTAAAAAATAACATACAAAAAAACTGTTCAGTTATGACAAAGACATACTCAGACTTCATGAATCAGACCTTGTACCTCAACAATTAAAATGTTTCATGTCGCAGTGCATGCTGGGTGTGGCACAGTACAAAAATCCCAGCATACATTGCAGTATGAATCAATTATATAATATAATGGCCTTACACTTTTCTTTATTTGCGTTTGATTGTTGTTTATGTTAAGATATGAGTAGCCTGTTAGTAGCCTGTTTGTGATGTTTGTGAGTTAAACTGTTAATTTTGTTACTTGTCACTGTTGTTGAGGTTCATACACTGATTCTTGATGTCTTTTTGAGTCTAATTTACACCATAGAGCAAGTTGGTTTAATCCAAGATATTCTTAAAAACTTCCAATGGCACATACAAGCATGTTACTGTATGTTAAACAATAGATTAAACATTGGATGAGAGCATTATATTATATTATTTTATATTATATTACTTCAAAATTAGCGCGTTAACGCACGCCGATTAATTAGAAATATTGAACGTGTTAAAAAAATTAACGCATTTAACGCAGTGGCAGTTTTTTTTTTATTTCCTGTTGTGGCCGACGTGTGTTCAGGGCCGGCACGTCTGGCGACCTAGGCGGCCGACAAGGGCAGCAGAATAGTGAGCGAACCCCCCGGTCCTCACTTTAATCCACGACACCTACCCCCTCCCTCCCGGTCCTCACGTTCATCCGCAAACCGATCACTTTCTTTTTCACTTTCGGGTTGAGGGCAGCGTGATCACCGTTCGCATAGAGCACCAGTTCAGCTTGCTCTGGCTCTGCGTGTGTTTAATGAGCAAAGGAATATGAATAAAGGATAATATGGATAATATGGATCCCTGTAAATGTACTCAGTGAAAGTGCCAGATGATGTCGCAAGCTGTCAAAGACAGCCCATTCCTCTCTAAGTTGATTCCAAGCACCCTCAAATGTTTCATTAAGTTTGACGTGTTTCCCCCTACACATAACTTTTGTAAAGCGTCTGCTTCGCATTGCTGTATCAGAATCCTCGCTTGATAAATACAGTTATACTTTAAGAACCGTAGTCGTGCGTGGTAATGATTTGAAGGGAGTGCGTTGTACTGCACTCTCTCTCTCTCTGTCTGTCTGTGTCTGTGTGTGTGTGTGTGCGTGCGTGCGTGTGTGTTGTCACCCGATAATGTCAACAGACTGAACTGGCTAAATGTTAAGGAGGACTAAGCAAAATTGTTTCTACTTTATAATTAATGTTCTCAACTCGCAAAACAACTTTACAATGAATACAATTGTTTGTATTCAATACTTTATTATTATTTTTTTTTTCCCCAATTTCCATATTTGCAATGCCTGTATTTTGGATTTTTTTTGTAGTTCACTTAGAATCCAACATGGAAATCATTTTTGTTTGTTATTTGCATTGATTGTTTTAAAATTCAAATGGCACTTACATGCCTGTGTTTTTATTTCTGTAATAAATACGGCTTTTCGTGATTAATCATGATTAATCACAAACAAATGTGTGATTAATTAGTTAAATTTTTTAATCAATTGACAGCCCTAATTATATTATATTATATTATATTATATTATATTATATTATATTATAT
>CAIGQQ010029300.1:576559-586788 GCA_903798035.1 Danio albolineatus
GCTTACTGCGCATTAAAGTAGGATTTGTGTGTCAGAAAGTGATTAAATTATATATATATATATGCGTGTCTGTGAAATTGTAAAATTTGGCCCAGGACAACATTTTGTTTTTTGCATCTGGCCCTCGGCCCAAAAACTTTGGACACCCCTGATCTATAGTGAACAGAAAGACGTGACACCAGACCCAACAACACAAAGAGCTGAAGGTTCTTAGAGCAACCTGGGATTCATAAGACCTCAGCAGTGCCATAAACCGACTTCCTCCATGTCATGTCACATTACTGAAGTAAATCATAAAAACAAGAACTGATTGCTGTACTTGTTCATACATTTCAGTAGTCCAACATTTGTGTTACAAATCCGTTTTTATTGGTCTTGAGTAATATTAAAATGTTCTGAGATACTGATTTGAGTTTTCATTAGCTGTAAGCCACAATGATCAAAATGAAAAGAAATAAACACTTGAAATAAATCAGTCTGTGTGCAATGAATCTTTATAATAAATGAGTTTCACTTTTTTTAATTGAATTACTGAAAGTAATCATCTTTTCGATGTCATTCTAATATATTGAGATGCACCTGTATTTTATCTGTGATCACATTTTCTAAAGAGACTAACGCTAGAAATGTCTACAGAAAACCTGAAGTATAGAGACAAGTGACGTTTTATGTTTATGTGAAAACATTTTTTTTAAACTCAGTTTACCTAGTTAATTAGTTAATTTACTCACTCTCAGACCATCCGAGGTGTAGGTAATTTGGCTTTGATTTTCCAAAAAATATTGACCATCAATTTGTATAATATAAATCCCCAAGAACCATGGGTAAAAATATGTTTTACTGTCCCGCTGGAGTACAAGGTAACCTCTAGCTTGAGGCCTGAGGATGAGTAAATAACAGCACATTTGCATTGTTGGATGAACTGTCCATTTCATCTGAGATGAGCCAAAACAGCTACAAACCTTGGATTTAATTTTAAAGTAAAATATTCATTCATTCTCTTTTCGGGGTCAGTCCCTTTATTAATCAGAGGTCGCCACAGCGGAATGAACCGCCAACTTATCCAGCACGTTTTACACAGCGGATGCCCTTCCAGCCACAGCCACACGCTTGCGCACATACTCACATACACTACAGCCAATTTATCTTACCCAATTCAACTATAGCGCATATCTTTGGACTGTGGAGGAAACCGGAGCACCTGGAGGAAACCCACGCCAACACAGGGAGAACATGCAAACTCCACACAGAAATGCCAACTGACCCAGCCGAGGCTCGAACCAGCAACCTTCTTGCTGTGAGGCGAATGTGCTACCCACTGTGCCACTGTGTTGCCCTAAAAAAACAATGACAAAACAGAAAAATAATAAAAATTTTAATTCTGCATGCTATCATCAAATATTTGGCAACTAACCATTAGCAGAAAAACACCACAACTTGACCCAGCAGTTTGTGGCATGACATAAATTGAACTCGATGTCCAGCCCTCCTTGATTTCTATTTAAAAACAAGCTCATGTCATTGTGAAATTGCTGTTAGAAAGAAAAAGAGTCCCTGTACAGCACTGCAGTAAAAGGACAACAATTAAGAATCACTCACACACACACACACACACACACACACCTCAAAAAATATACAAACTGTACATTTATTTTGCATAAATGATTAAAAAAGAAAACTAATGTACTGCATATATGTCGCATGTCGTGTTTACATCGGACAACAAATAAAGCAAGAAAGGAGCAGCAAATGGTCTTAAGCCTGATTGAAAACCCAGATGCCGAACCAATATACACTACAAAATCTTGAACACAGTATAGCATATAATACATACCACCAATGGAACAGTAATCCATGTTGCTTTGCTGTACGTTTGAGTAAATTAGGTACAAAGACTTTTTGCTCTGGAATGTTGAAAGCAACTTAGAACCGGTGACTGAACCTGCATACTGGTAGCAAAGCCCATTGGAAATCCTGAAATTGCACCTGTGAAATAAAGTTATTTTAAAAAGATTTGTATATCCAAAATGATTATAGATGGAAAAGCGAAAAAAATAATACAATATATTTGCCTTATCATGTATCCGTTTTACAGTCTCTTTTCCTCCAAAATTGCACAAGGAAACACCGAAAGACAAACACTTTAGTCTCTGATTTTCAGGCCAGGATGTGCAGATAAGCATGAATAACCTAAACAAAAAGAAACAAGGTCAATAGTTATTACAGTACAATCAGTACATAATTTTATTCAGTATAAGATTATGAAATTGTTAACTTAATATTGAATAAAAAGTGGTACAGATATTAAATTAAAATCACCCAGTAGGTGGCGGTATGACACTATCTTAAGGCATTAATGGATCAGTAAATAATTAATGAAATTAATGATGCATTTATAGATGACTTTCTTACCAGGTAACATGAAAAGATTTAATAAACATTTGCTTTACTTATACTGGAACATTTACAAATAATAGGTAATATAAATATATGCATAGCAGCATCAAAGTAATACATTCATTATTGAGGAAATAAACTGAAATAATAAGTGAAAAGGTTGAAAATATATACTTTAATTGATGAATAATAGTTTACTCATATTACAAATAACTTAAACAATTTTCAAACTCAGAAATCAGTTCGGTATAAAAATATATATATATATATTTGGACACGTCCAATAATTTAATAGTCTTAAAATCACAATATGCAATGTTAATATTTTCAGTTATAAATTTTCCTAAGTATTCCATTCATTCAAAGGTAAACTGGAACTAACAATACACTGATACTTAACAGTATGTTCTTAATTTCCTGAAAAACAGTTAAACATCAACATCGGTTACTACCATTGGTAGAGAAAAATATCATTTTAGTTTAGTTTTTTCCTTAAATATCCAAAATATAAAAAGATGCAAGTTATACCTGACACTAATATGATCACTTTAAACTTGGTTTTATGAAATCTCTTATACTGTTCCTGCTTTAAATGTGTAGATATGCTGATATTTAGAGACACTAAATATGTGAATCTTAAAACTCCAACCTCAAGCCAAATTTATGCACATTGATTGAAGTGTGTGTAAAAAAAATATATAAATAAATAAATAAAAAATAAAAAAACTGTGTTTGCTGGTAAAGCATTTTTAGATGCTGGTCTCAAAATGAGCAAACCTGCATCAACATCACCAGCATATGCTTTTTTTAAAACTAGGAAAGCAAAGCTAAAAGTAATAAGGATGCAAAAATGAATTATAAAATGAATTTAATTTTGCTTGAAAATCATCACATACCCAAAAATTAGAATAGGAAGCATGGCAGCAGTAGAGATTAGAAAAATGTACTTGACAAATCAATTTTACATTACATACAATATTGTGTGTTCGTAAGTAATACAGGTAGAACACATCGTAACATACATAAATAGCTTTTTCGATGGTATATCGCAGCGATATGCCAATTCAGTAATGCAAATCATGATTCTTATCATCCCTATTATTAGCATAATGTTACGAAACAAGACACACCATTCTACATGATGTGGAAATAACCAACTAAACACAAAAAACCACTTGTAACATCCATGGCCGTTAAAAAAAAACATATAATAGAACTTTAAAAATGCAATAAAGTTAAAAACAGAACTTACCAAGAAATTAGTAGGTTAAAGCATTCCTCCGCTCCGATTCGTTTTACCGCATCAAACGTCTGATCGATCCCATGATTCCGCTCGCGCAAAATTCAAATATTCGCGCCATAATTTGACCAGCATTTGACCCCGATTGAGGCACGTCGCAACAGATTTGACCTTGGTTAAACCTACCGGGAGCGGAGTTAGTGTAAATAGCATCTGCCAACAAGGCGGGCTATTTACACTTAGTGCAAATAGCCACTCCGAATGTTTAAACCCTTAGTTCTAAGTAGATCAAGAGTGTGTCCACAATTGTGTGGGTCCTTGAACATGCTGAGTCAGATCAAAAGTGTTAAAAACAGTCATAAGTTCTTTTGCAGTATTGATTTCTGGATTATCAATGTGAATATTAAAATCCCCAGCAATAGTAAAATAGTCAAATTCAGAGGTTACTACTGATAACAGCTCTGTAAAATCATCACTAAAAGTTGGAGACTATTTTGGGGGTCTGTAGATAATTATCAGTAAAATGCGTGGAGCACCCTTTAGTGCTATACTCAGATATTTAAAGGACAAATAGTCACCAAAAGATGCCTCCACCTCTCCTATTAGCTCTGCAAACACTCAAAGTTTAAAGGAGCTGTTTCATTCACAACCGCTGCATTACACCTGACATCTAGTCAAGTTTCATTTAAAAACATAAAATCAAGGCAATTTGTCTTAATAACATCATTGACTAAAAGTGACTTATTGTTAAGTGATCGGATGTTTAAAAGTGCTAACTTAACAGTTTTAGCAATTTTCCCTACAGTAGTCTCAGATCTGCGTTTAATAGACACCAAATTTGAATGATTTGCTAAACGGCTTGAAGAGGCCTTCTGTCACATAATAAATATCTGCGTAGAGGCTACAGGCACACTAGGTTCCTGCTTTATACTGTGTGGGTCCACTATGAAGCGGTCTTGTGTGATCCGAATCGCAAGTAACTTTGTTTCAAGAACTGCAATCTTTTGTAGAAGTCTGTGGCAGTTTATGCAGCAATGAGATTCTGAATTAATAAGATCCAGAGGCATTTTTACAGCCGTGTTTTCCCGTCTCAGGAATGTAAGCAGCTGGTAGCGGGAGGATTGTTTAGACGATAATTCCCTCTTGTTAGTAAAGCTACACTCCAGAAAGTTTGTAGATTCGATGTTGATTTTCAAGCTGTGATGTTTGAGCACTGTGTTGATAGGCTCAAGCTAAAATTAGAGAATAAAATATAAAAGCAAGAGTGCAAAGAGCGGAGCAGTAGGCAAAAGACATCCGAACAGTAGCAAAGCAGGAAGTACATTCTCCAGAAATGAGAAAGACCGCCTACAGTTAATTTTGATATTCTGGGAATAATCAATTGTCCAAAATTAATTGAGCGTAGAGGATGTGATGGGCTATAATACACCAGGAACTCCCTCAAATACTGGGGAGATAAGCCGTTCAGGGTTTTGTAGGTAGTCAATAAAATTTTTAAATTTCTATATTTAATAGGAAGCCAGTGCAATGATGAAAGAACTGGAGTATAATGATTATATTTCTTTGTTCTAAAAAAGCACTCTAGCAGCTGAATTTTGCACTAGCTGAAGTTTGTTAATTAGGCCAACAGGGCAGCCGCCTAGTAACCCATTACAATAATCTAACCGAGAGGTCATGAAAGCATGAAAAAGCTTTTCCGCATCACTTGGTTTTCACTATTAATTTGTTAAAACATGCTTTAAACAGTATATAATGTTGTATAAAACAAAAAGAATGATGCTTTTAAGCAGTTTTTATCATTTGCTGTTTTTGGCCTGAAAAAGCCAAGACAAGCCTAATCCTGAAATTCACTAATGACCACAAGTTCTTCCAACTCCCTCAGCTCACATGGTTTTCACTGGTGAAGGATTCGGATTTCTACTTTCCAATCCGTCTCAGCATGGATCTGCATTTATCATTTACTGATCGTCCTGTTTCTCTTTATTTTTATTAAAGATGTTTATTGAATAATAAATAAAGCTTACACATTGCTTAATATAAAAATGTTCAGTGCATTAGCCTGTGTCTTTGTAACTATTTTCAGGAGCCACCAAACTAGGTCAGAGGTCACAGAGACCTCGAGTAGAACTGAAGGGCTGAGGACTGGAAACTTTTTCTATTGTTATTTGAATTATATGAGTTAATACTATCTAAAATGTCTAAAGCGACTTTGCTATTTTTACGGTTAATTCTTTTAAAGTGATTCTTCTTTTTATTCAAGATAGACTTTGTGTAATAAGAGTATGGTAGCCTAAATGCTGTTTATACCAGTTTTGAACTAGTTTGATAAGACAGCTGAGAGTATGAAGAAACAACCTTGGGTTTTTGTAACAGATTATCTCTTGCATGTGTATATGTATCCGATGGGTCAGTTTCACAGGTCTGTGACCAGCTCTTAATTGTCTACGGGCGACCTGACCCAAGCCTCCTTTCGTCATGCCTATCTGGACTCAGATACGACTCTGCATTGACGTACTGTACATATTTAGAGTTGTCTATCTTTGTTTTAACCAATCGTAACTGTTTACCAGGATCATACCCTTTCTGGTCTTGTGTAGCGAGTGTAATTGTTGTTGATTTTGTGATTGTAAGGAGTGCGGCCTAGGAACTCATTTCGAGTGTTGAAGCTTGCTTCTGCTGATCAAACTACAAACTATTTTTACTCAAATTTATTCATTTGAATCTCTGACTCCGGCTCTTCTTCATCTAACAGACTGGTCATTCTTTGAGTTAAAACTGTAAACACCCCTAAACTGGAAACTAGTTTAAACTTGTTCAAAAATGCATATACTGTAATTTGTATAAAACTAACAAACAAACATAAAAAGTTGGTGGTAGCTCAACATCGGTGTGAACTACGCCTGAGCGTACCGCACCCCTGGTGCACTGGGCCTGAACAGAGAAACACATCGGTGAATACTAATATCTTGCAAAATGAGTACAAAATATCTATCATGCACTGTCACTAAAGAAAAGAAGTGAGATGTTAGAAATTAGTAAACAATTACGATTCAAATTCAATTCGTCTTGATTTCTGGAGCGCTTTTTTACCATGCAGACTGTGTCAAAGCAGCTTAACGTAGATGAAGCTCTGGTAAGTTAAAAAAAAAGGGTGGGGGGGGAGGGGTTGGGGGGCTTCGGTTTCGTGCTCCCAGTTGCAGTTCAGTGTAGCTCCCTTCACTTTAATGTAATTGTCACCGCTGAACGGTGAAACACTGAAGAACGACTCCACCGATCTGCAGCTCCACTGGTCTCAAGCCGAGCGAGCAGTGGCATGGGCGAGGAACACACTTCAGCAATCAACGCAAGTCAAGGAAAAAAAAACAAAAAAACGACCCTATCTACTCTGGCCAAAGGTCTTGTGCAGAGCTGCAGTCTGGGTGCCGGAGGCTTGAGAACGATGGAAGTCCCGTCGTGCCAAAGCTGCGGCTCTCAAGGGGTCACTAGCGGGTCGTAGAACCAGCCCGCGGCATCCATGCGGAGACTAGTCTGTCACTGGAGTCTTTGCAGGAACCAGTCTCACGCTCTCGACCCTCGTCTGCAGCAGATCTCTCAGACCCTCCGTGTACACACACACACACACACACACAGACACAGTGAGCGGTATAAACATGCCGAATCAAAACTTTTTAAAATCCAGAATCAATATTGGAGTTCCTTTTGCATGCTGGAGGAAGGATGACACCACGGCTGAAGTATTTCTCTTAGACAAGTAACGCTGTGTTTTAAAACTATTTTAGTCACGCAAAGCTGATGTAGATTTTGTTGTTACAAATGGGTTATATCTGCACAGAAGTGCTGTTCAGCCACTGAATTCTTCTGGCGATAGATTGATGTGACTGTTTTCGGATTCATAAGGGACCTTTTAGAGCATCGATGATGTTGATTTAATTTAGATCAACAACAAAACACCACAAATAACGCTATTCTGTCTAGCCAGCTTTACTGAGCCGAAGTTGGTTGTATATTCACTTTGGTTCATTTTTGAACCATGACGACCTGTGACGCGCTCCCCATTGTTTACCATGCTACTCTGACTGTTTGGTCAGAAATAGCATCTAAGTGTATGGCTTAGTAATGAGTGTAATTCCTGCACGCCACCGGCCAGGCTTTAGCTTTGGCTCAACACATGAGAAAGGGTTCTGCTGCCATATTTAAGGTGTGCACGCTCATGTTTTTAGTAGGCGTGGCTTTGGACGGCAGGGGAGGGACTGTGTTCCAGAGATTTATGCTAACAGGTTACTATTGTTGCAAATCACCTACTGCACCTTTAATTAACGCGCTGCATTTTCAGACAACACAAACATTAATAAAACGTGCTGCATTTTTTTACACAACACAACAGAAATGTTTCAAGGAGACCCTAAAACGAGACGAGTCCCGGGTTATGGAGTGGATGGCTAATTAGGCAAATAAATACTAAAAACATGTGGATCGGGATATGAGACTAAACAAACAAAAAACTCAACTTTCAAAGAGCTCCTACAACTTCAACGGCCTCCGTCATGTTTTTGGGTCCCCTTGAAACACTTCTATTGTGTTCTGTTCTTTTTGTGTTGTGTGAAAATGCAGCGCGTTTTATTAATGTGTATGTGTTGTGAGGATTTACAGCAGGTGTGCTGTCAAGCGGATTAAGATCTTTTCTTAATATGCTGGGGGTTTTTTTGTTTTTTTTTTAAATAATTTTCTTTAAATAAAATCATTTCCTAAATTGCAGCACCTTAAGCTCTCTCGACCCCCCTTAAAAAAAAAAAAAACACCTCCTTGAAACTCTCGAGAGCACATATGCACAAAATAAAGTCAAGTCAGAAACCTATGTTTGCATAACAGATCAAAAGAGATTGTTTTTTCTTTTCTACGCCTCCAAAGCTGTTGATTGTCATAGCACGCTCCCAAAACACTCACCGTCATGTCAGATCTTCATACTTTGTCGCTATCCTTCAAAAAGGGTTCATACACATTTTTACTTCTAAAATTCCATGACTTTTCCATGATTTTTCCAAGACATTCAAGTAAAGTTTCATGACCTAAAGTTTCATGCATTGGCTTCATATGGGTGGTAAAAGAAAAACAATGCATGTTCATCTTGATTACAGCATATCGTAACACACACAACAATCTATTTAGTTTCAAATTATATCTATGTAAAATTTATTTAGACAATGTCTACACCGCACTAATACACCAATGTCTACACCAGCTCTGTGCTGGTTGAGGTAATTCCAAATCTAACCAAAACAACTGATATCAATAAGCTTACGATTGGCGAGGAGAATTCGGCACATTGCAACCTTGCAGAACCTGGGAAGTTTTTTTTTTTCACTTGTGTGCCTTCTCATTGTTTACTAGAAGCTCTTCCTATGACCGAACCTGCCAAAGCTCTAAAGAAACATGCAAACGTACAAAGAAATGACTCAATGAAAACCATCAGTTCTTGCATAAATAAAACATTCACCAATGACATATGCAAATAAATGTAGAGGAAAACACAAATTCCCGCTGAAGTCAATATTTAAACAGTTAATAGTGCAGGCAGATAAAGAATTCATTGTTGGGGAAATGAGAAAATGCTAAACTGAAAATTACACAACTTAAAGTCTTCATTTCATCAAGATACTCCTACTGACGAAGTGCAACAGCAGCGATCACGATTACAGTCAGTGTGGATTTGAAGGTGAAAATATGGAAATTATGATATTAAATGAGAAGGAATTCCCAGCATTACCTGTAACTCCGAGTGAATCACCTGCAGCAAAAAAAGCTACTAAATCCATTAAAATGGCCTCCGATCTTGATGTTATTGGCATGCTATCCCAGCTCATTAATGATAGATCTGATAATATCGAAAAATTGGTAAGCGGCAATACGGGAAGAATTGAGGAGCTGAACAAGAAATTTGACATTGCTTTTACCAATATCCAAGAAATGGAAAGCAAGATAAGTAAAGTGGAAGATCGTATAATTAAACTGAAGAAGCCTGTCAGAGTGATTGAACAGCAAATGGATGAGTTGGATTCCTATTCAAGGCGATGGAATCTGAAATTGTATAGTGTCCCGGAAAATAAGGATGAGAATGTACGTCTGTAATCCGTGAAAATTTGTCAAACTATTTTTCCAGAAGAATCCCCACGGCCTTTGGAGACAACTGACATTGTACACCGACTGGGCCAGAAAAGAACGACCGATTCCCATCCACAACCCATTATCATCCAGTTAACCTCTCGCACAATGAGGAACGAAGTTTGGAAGCGAGCTAAAACCTCTACCTATCTTAAAGCCAATGGATTTCTTTTCAAGGAAGATTTCTCTAAAGGTGATCGTGAGAGACGTTCAAAGCTATGGCCATTTGTGAAGGCGCGGGATGCGGGGAAAACTGCTTTCTTCACCAATGCTCAAGCATATGTTCAAGGAGAAGTTGAAATCAAAATATAAATCCTTCTGCAGATTTCAGGCTGCTCGGTAGACTAAACTTTTTTTTTGCAACTTTAAAGCAGTAGATAGCAGCTGTGCAAGTCTACAACTGAATATTCAATTCAATAGTTGGGCTTTGACA
>CAIGQQ010029300.1:636401-648149 GCA_903798035.1 Danio albolineatus
TATATATATATATATATATATATATATATATATACACACACTAGATTGCTAAACAATTTGCTGTTCAGAAGAGTGTTTTGGTTCACAGTAAGGCTGGAGCATCCTTGACAAAATATTGCATGTACTGCAAATTGGTTTATTTCTAAATGCATTTTCAGCTGAGTTCCGTGTGCAATGATCAGTAAACCTATAACTGCAGCATACGGTACAATGTTGTAACCTCATTGGCACTACATTTAAAGGGTGGTCCACTACATCATATTTGAAACTTTAGTTGAAGTGTAATGTAGCTGTGTGAACATAAACAACATCTCTGAATGTAATATGCTCAAAGTTCAATGCAAAGGGATACATTGGCTTTTACAGAGTTAGCTTAGCAAAGCCTACAGCAAACGGAGTTTGGGGACTATAAAAAAATACATCCGGGCTGGTGAGATCACAAATGCTTTCAGTTATCCACATTTACCATGCGCATATACCCCGTGCAGTGAAGAGGCGTCACCAGAGGCGCTGTAATGTTATAGCAAAGAAAGCAAAAATGCCATGTGAACGCTGCTATTTCCACAAAGCTTCTTCAGTTTCTGTATTTGGCCTTCCAAATTACATCACACAAAGAGAGAGGTGCTAACAATTTTATTTCAATTATGTTCCAGAGAATTATAATAAAAGATAGAGCTCTAGCATTTGACAAAGGACAGCTTCCAGAATCTCTCCCAGTTTAGAGCTGGATTCAGCTAAAAACTCCTCAAAGAAGGAGCAGCTCCAACCATGCTGTGGATTGTGAGCCAAAATCTGTAAGTATTTTTATTTGTTAAAATTGAGCATTTCCCGAAACAACAGGAAATGCTGTTTGGAACCATTAACAATTAAGCTACAAATTATTTATCCGTCAAACCCCTATAAACATCCACAATCATCACCAGCACTGCAGTGTCTTTCTATGTGGGCGCTTTCTGTGATTTCTACATGCAAAAGATATGAAACGTTTCATATTACTTACACATGCTTATTCTGAATATATGTGAAAGACACTTGTCAGATTTTATTTTAGAGAACAGGCATGAGGTTCAGCTGTGTTCTTTTCATTTTCCGTCTGGATTCAGGCTCAAACTGCTGCAGCTAACAGCTACTCTGATACTCTGACAGTATTTACACAGCAGAGGCACAGCGCATTATGTTAGCTGACCAATCTGAGCCTCTTGAGGGTGGACCTTTAGGAGGAACTAGAAAATATATGTCGTTTTCATATTAGTGGAGTAGCAGTAGATAAAGTGTTATATAAAGATATATGAAAAGAATTACGCGAATTTTTATTATTATTATTATTTTACAAATGAAGCATGAGCACACATTGCCTTGCATCTTATAAACACAACCAAGCCTTAAAAATACACTCTGGGCCACCCCTTTAAAGAAGCAGCATTAGTTTTACAGTTTCTGAATAATGATCGAATTATTTGATCTATGCAATACATTAGTCCATAATGTAGGTGGAAGTCGAGACTGTACATTAATAAATAAATCTGGCTAAAGAAACAAGACAGACCTTACTCAGAGCAGATGCTAGCACTACAGGAGGACACAATTGGATTTCTTTTTTGCTTTCTTCTTTTCCACTGGTGTTTTCCTGTTAATTTGTCTGACCAAGTCATAGAAGATCTGCAATATGTGTGAAAATATTAACAAAGCACACAATATGAACATGACAAACGGCTGGAACATGTTTTGAATGGAGAAAAATCAAGCAAACAGACATTTTAACATGCTTACATCAAGGACGTTGATTTTTGATTTAGCTGAAGACTCTAAAAAGGCACAGTTGCTCCACTGTCGGGCTAGATTTTGCCCCTGTTCTTTCCCCACCACTCTCTCATCCTCCAGATCACACTTATTACCAACTAGGATCATTGGCACCTACAGTTAGACAGAGAAAAACAAGTTAAAAGTTAGCAAACGGGTGGATCCATCATTTCGCAGAAGCCCAAGTAGTTAAGCAGGATTTTTAAACAAATTGTAGTTCTGTGACATTAAGTTTCTCAGTCTGACATTGAGGAACGCCAAATCACTTCTGTTATAAATCCACTACAGAACAACTTTTACATTGTATATACCTGTCATTGGGGCTGCATGATAAAACGTGAGTGATTGCTATGCGCATTTGTCAATAAAGGTGGTTCTGTACTGAGCAATAAATCTCCACCACATGCGTTCATAGAGAGCAGCATTTTCAACACAGAGCCATTGTTCACTGACAAGCAAGACAAAATGTTACATGTGATATAATCATACAATATTTAAATATTCAGCAGATAATGATTTTGTGATACTGACAGCTGTTTGCATTGCTTTGTAGTAAACATTACACCTAAAAGCACATGGAAACAATGATGTTCTTACTCAAAATTCACTTCATAACTTTGGTCGAGTGTTTGAAATAAGTGCTTCTCTGAAATGATGCGGCTTCCTACACAGATGAGGTCACACAACATATTTTATTGTATTACAAACAGTGTCAAAGGAATTCCATCTTTACATTCTTCATTATCAGTAAAATTATAAAACAAGGTTTCAACAAGGTTCCATTTTGGGACCCATTTTGTTTTCTATTTATATAAACGACTTGGGAAAGAACATTCAAGCAAAAAACATTTATGCTGGTGATATTGTTATTTATACACTTGCTCCCTCCATAACCCAGGCAGTGAAAGAGCTTCAGATTGCATTTCAGTCACTGGAAGATGAACTGGTTCGTTTAAAATAGTTTTGTGAATATAGAAGTAAAGTTTACTTTTACATCTGATGGAAAACAACTGAAAGAGTACCTTCTTACAAGTACTTCTTAGGCATCTGGATTGATAAGCTTTTATTTAATATCCACATTGCTAATCTGATTAGGGGCCTGAAATTTTATTTATTTTAGAAATAAATCTAATTTTACTTTTAGTGCTTCTAATTTAAATTGGTACTTTTCTATCTGTGCTTGATTATTGTGATATACACTCACCGTCCTCTTTATTAGGTGTGCCTGTCCAACTGCTCATTAACAAATTTTTAAACAGCCAATCACATGGCAGCAACTTAATGCATTTAGGCATGTTGACATGGTCAAGATGATCTGCTGCAGTTCAAACAGAGCATCAGAATGGGGAAGAAAGGTCATTAAAGTGTGTAACCCTAGTGAAATAGAGTTAAATAATTATTTATAATATTAGAGAATCAAATAATAAAAAACAAAACAAAATAATCAAATTGTTTACATAACTACAAGCCATTAGTAATATAATAATAAATGAAATAAATTTATGTATACAAACTTGGTGTAAGGAAAAATAACAGCCAATCATAGGAGCAGGTTTTTAGCTCCGCCCCTTCCAGCTTGCCATCAGAAAGATGGAGATCAGAGACGAGACAGGTTAGCAGAGCAATAGAGAGGAGTGAATTTGGACATAGAGATTAAAATACATGCGCTGACGCCATTTTGGAATCGCGCGTGTGTGTGTGTGTGTGTTTGTGTAAAAAGAGCAGAGATAGAGACATCGTGAATAGACAGGCCAGGGTTTCTTTTTTTTTTTTTTTTTTTTTTCCTGAGGAGATTTTTCCTGAAATTCCCTGTTTCACTGGATTTCTTTCATTGATGGCGAGCCTACCCCGTTGACCTGGAAAATCGTGGTGTAAAGATACTTTCAGTTTATCCTATTTTCATCGGATTAAGTAAGGCCCAATCCCAATTCTATTTTTGTACCCCTACAACTTGACCCAAAACTTATCCCTAAGAATTGGGACAGCACTTCAACACCTGCACACGTCATCATATGTCATCGCGATCTCTTGCTTTATATGAGATCAGACAATCACGACTGCTGTAGTTATTCCAGTTGTGTTATTTTTTGGTGTTTATCTTCAGGAAATCACTGAAGGCATATATTATGTTATCATAACGATCTAATGTGGCAATAAGATCGGAACTGTACTGTGCATTTACTCCGTGGCCATACTCATCTATGTAAACACACGAAAACAACATTAACATTATAGCAGACACTGTAAAAGCTCATTCCCAGACACTAGACATTACTGACAGGGTATTCGAGTGTCATCGTGTGTCAGAATGTTCTGGGACAGCTGTACTGGAGTTATGATTATGGATTATAGATCGCGAAATTTAGCGGGTTTTTTTTATCGTTTTTTTTTAAGCATGACGGTAAAAGACAAACGCGGTTATGAATATATTAAAACACATGTTTGTTTGTCGTAACAATTCGTAATAATGACAAAAAATACTAATTTGTGAATCTCCTTACTTCTGGGTTTACCTATCCTGCCGCGGAGGCAGGTGCATTCTGGGAAAAATTCTTACCCCTCCGTTTTAAGTGTGGTCCTGAAAAATCTTTGTTCGAAGGGGTGTATACCCCTTGCCCTTAGCTCTTAGCCCTACCCCCTCAAGCTAAAGAGAATTAGGACACCCCTACCCCTTGACGTGAACGCGCAAAACGAGGGGTAGGGGTAAGGGGAAGGGCTAAGGGGTAGAATTGGGATTGGGCCTAAATATTATTGATATTTAAAACCTGCCTTTGTGTCTGGTTATTGCTCAGTTTCTCTCCCACCTCCTTCTACTTACCGTGTAGTCTTCTGATTATATTTTCTGGTCCAATATTAAATAAATTCATTACACCCGTTACAAGTGACTTTGAACGCGGAATGGTTGCTGGTGCCAGACAGACTGGTCTGAGTATTTCAGAAAATGCTGATCTACTAGGATTTTTACGTACAACCATCTCTAGGGTTTACAGAGAATGGTCCGAAAAAGTATACATGTTACAAACACACAGAGTGCCACTTCAGCTAAGAAAAACATTGCCTGGTCTAATTGGTCTTAATTTCTGTTGCAACATAAAGATGGTAGGGTCATAATTTAACATCAACAAGCATGGTTCCATCCTGCCTTGTTTCAATGGTTCAGGCTGGTGGTGTAATGATATGGGGGATATTTTTTTTGCACACTTTGGGCCCATTAGTACCAATTAAGCATTGAGTCCACTCCACAGCCTTCCTAAATATTGTTGCTGACCATGTCCATCCCTTTATGACCACAGTGTTCCTATCTTCTGATGGCCACTTCAAGCAGGATAACGCGACGTGTCATAAAGAGTGAATCATCTCAGACTAGTTTCTGTACTTCACTGTACTTAAACGGCCTCCACAGTCACCAGATCTCAACCCAAAGGACATCTTTGGAATGTGGTGGAACAGGAGATTGGCATCATGGATGTGCAGCTGACAAATATGAAGCAACTGCATGATGCTATCTGAGTAATATTTCCAGTACCTTGTTGAATCTATGCCACGTAGGATTAAAGCAGTACTGAAGGCCAAAGGGAGTCCAACCCGGTACTAGTAAGGTTTACCTAATAAAGTGGCCGGTGAGTGTACAATACATGCATGCGGCATCTTATATTCTAACAAGACTTGATTCGATCTATCATGCTTCACTCTGTTTTATTACAAATGCAAAATGGCGTACTCATCATTGCATTTTATATGAGATGGTGGGACTAGCTGTTTTCAGCACCAAGAACTGGTAAATTTTTTCCTATAAAAGCAATGTTAGGCAAACTTCCAGCTTATCTTTGTACTCTTCTTTGTCTTAGTTCGAGCAATTACCAGCTATGCTTTCCAAGTGTTTGCTTTTTAATATACCTCAAGATTGTACAGATCTGGGAAAAACTTATTTTTTTTACTGTGCACTGGGCATGGAATAATTTGCAAAAAGTCTTTCTGTGAATTTAAAGGCATTATAAATAGAGCGGTATTGGAAGCATGTTATTGTTTTTGTAGAGAGGACCGTTGAAATGTTATGCGGTGTTCATGTATTTTAAAACTGTTTTACTGTATGGCTGTTAGCTTGGCCAGGTGTCTCTTGTAAAAGAAATTTTAAATCTCAATGAGACTTCCTGGTTAAATAATGGTAAAATAATAATAATAATAATAAAAAGTGAATTTGAATAATTTAATAATCATTTACTTATGCATTATAAATGATTTAAATAAATAAATAACTATTTTGTAAATAATGCAATACTTAATTTAGTAATAAAAATAAATCATTAACAAAGTATGAAAACAATCATTAAGCACATTTATACACATGCTTATAATCTGCAGAATCTGCAGACATTTTTAGCTATTGCTGTGCAGAATTTTGTAAATTTTAGGAGTATTTTTTGTGATTTTTAGGAGTATCGTAACTAAAAACTTTATATGAAATAAAAAATAATACCTTTAATAACTTTTATTTAATGTTTACAATGTGAATCCAATTAGATCCACTTAATTAGTAATTAAAGCAAGTCTCTCAAATAATATATCCACCAAAAGACAGAAAATATTCCCTTACAAACTGTTAAGCATTGTAAGTATTGAAAAAGCAATTTTCATATTTGTTTATAATAAAAACTACTGAAATTAATTTTATTTTAAATAAAATTAAGTTTACACACATTTACACAATAGACTTAATGATGGGCTAAAAATCTGTGGAAATCTGCGTGCGTATGGAACCTAATACAGCAATTGTAGATGTAGTGATAAACAGCTTATTAATGTCTATTAATTTAGAGTTAATGCTAAAATAATTAATTAAATATTTGCTTATGGTTATACACGATAAATAAATGATTCAAAGCATATAGTTATTATGAAGTGTTACCCAAATGTATGAACGATATTGTTGCTATTGAAACTTTTAGATATCTGTTATATCCATACATATTTATTACAAGGTAATAAATATCTAGTCTATTTGCAGTTGGGATAGTTTCATATGCACATGGTATTTAAATATTTTATACAATATTTCAGTAACTAATACTTAACACTATTAACAACTTAACACTTTTCTGCTGTTTTGCTGTATTTTGTCAACAAAAACAATTAATTAATACAAAGAGCATCATTTATTTTTGGTAAATAAACTCTAGAGACTCAATGAACACACAGTAAGATTTGCTGTCACTTACGGTTGGTTTGACTTCATATTTGTGGTCTCGTTTTATCAGTGATCACAGAGAGCATATAGTGAGATCTACATACACGCTGTCTGTCATAGATTCAGTTGAATAGGTTTACTCAGTTTAATACAATAATTCTGTAAATGACTGCACTTAATTTTTCATGTTCACTGATGGTTTTTCATAGAATCTGAAACTACTGTAAATTAACAGATGAGCTAGTAATGCATTTTAATACCTTTAATCCAAGTCTTTTAAAATAAAACCATGTTTAACTAAGATTGTGTGTTAAGTTTATGGTAATGCAAAATGTGTTTTTTCCAAGTAGCAAAATTTTGTGATGAGTTGTCACCTGTTACATTTATGGCCCGTTTCCACTGAGTGGTAGGGTATGGTTCGGTACGCTTTTATGGTAATTTCCACTGTAAAAAGGTACCTAAAAGCAAACTGCACCATACCACTTTTTGGTAACCCTTTGGTGACCCAAGCTTAAACAAACCTTGTCGTTGTCTTAATGAACAGCCACAAAGCCAAGAACAACAAAATCTGCCGTGTCCTGTTTTTGTTTTACGAGGCCGTCTAAAAGTGCGATCGGTTTCGCGTTCTCCAGGGAGCTCGTAATCGCTCGCTGCGTGTTTATATTTGAAATAACGAACTTGAGCTTATGAAAATCCTCACCTTTTGGACCATCATGAACCCGGAATGACGGAATTACTCTCTAACAGCGGTTACATGTGGTGGTGAAGATTAAAGACACCGATGAGAGGTTTGCACTGGCTGTGGGGTATATGTTGCATGTTCTTTTTGAATCTAAATAAGGACTTCATGTATGCTGTGTGTAGTTTTTCTGTTATTGGTAACCTATCAGAGACTGTACGGGGCTGTACATGTTCATATTTGTTGCATTTATTTATTTATTTTATATAATTGCAGACGTCACAGTAGGCTATTTTGCCCTGTCAGTGATCTGCAGTTATAATCAAATCCCGTTCATAGAAAGGTCAGTAATGAATTGATGAATATGATTATACACAATTTTTTATGTGTATAAACATCTGTGAGAAGTGCTTCTCATATGATATGTGAACCACCCGTACAGCTTTACTTTGACATTTCCTTGAGTGATAATGACGTCGACTGAAACTTTCTGTCATAACACCCATCAAAATGGTACCCATGGTACCCTTTAGGCAGTGGAAACTCAAGCCTGATAAAGGTGACCAATACCGACCTGTACCAGTCAGTGGAAACGGGCCATTAGAGCCAGGAAAAACCCTTTTTGATTTTAAAATTAATATAATATTTGCACAATTACAATTCTGCTTGATGGCACAAGCCATTATAATAGAAATAGGTAGATAGTAGAGCAGTAATGGCACTTTTACCACTGTGTAAGCAGCTATCAGGTGCATTTGCCTTATAAGTATAGAAATAGATATAATACTGGTGACTTAAAGTAAATATTAAATATTGTGAAGGTTACTCTGTATATGCATCCATACAATATCATCCAATCAAAATTCACTTTGTCCTCTCATACTTACATCTTCTGTATCCTTTACTCGTAGGATCTGCTCTCGTAAGTCCTGCAGGTCATTGAATGTAGACTGAGCTGTAATTGAGTACACAAGAGCAAAGCCCTGACCGTTCTTCATGTACAGATCCCTCATGGCTGTGAACTGTTCCTGGAAGGAAAACATGAAAAATAAATAAAAATCCCAGATGATATATATTTTTTTACCCCTAAACAATTTATAAACATGCGAGCATAAATAATCATGATATTATTTATTTATTTATTTATTGTGCATGGCCTATTGCTGTGCGTAACTTTAATTTGACCAGTTATAGAAATACATATTGTAATAGAAATACCTCTTCTATAAGCCAGAGGCATTAAAATACTCCAAAGAAAGATGTGTCACTTGCCACAATCATGTAATGTCGCATTATGCAACTTCCAAGAACGTAAAAGAATAGTCAATTAAATAATACTGGTGCTAAATATTTGATGGTAACTGAAGAAGTTGTGTGTAGGTTCTGACATGTGGAACTCTTTTGCTTTTTAGACTAAGAAAGACACATAATTTGCCAAAAGCAGGCACTGCACACCAAGCAGGATGGAGACGCACACAGCACGACAGGTCAGGAGATTTTCATCTGCTAAGAGTTTGTTTTCCCACAAAGAGTTATGAAGCATCACATTTCGAACCCACTCAGACGGTCATTAACAAACCTTAAGTGATGCTCACACACCTTATTTACCATATTGACCTTGTACTTGAGAAATAACATTGCATTACATGTCATGTGTGGAAATATAAATTTAAATAATCTAGTTTCAAATTAACAGTGATATACATACACTCACCAGCCACTTTATTAGGTACATCTTAATAGTACCAGGTTGTGGCCCCTTTTGCCTTTAGAACTGCCTTAATCGTTTGTAGCATAGATTCAAAAAGGTACGGGAAATATTCCTCAGAAGGTTTGGTCCATATTGACATGATAGCATCACGCAGTTGCTGCAGATTTGTCAGCTGCACATCCATAATGCAAATCTCCCATTCCACCACATCCCAAAGGTGCTCTATTGGATTGAGTTCTGGTGACTGTGGAAGCCATTTTACAGTGAACTCATGTTCAAGAAGACAGTCTGTGAGGATTTGCGCTTTATGACATGGTGCATTATACTGCTGGAAGTAGCCATCAGAAGATGGGTTCGACGTGTTGTGCGTTCAGAGATGCTCTTCTGCATACCTTGGTTGTAACGAGTGGTTATTTGAGTTACTGTTGCTTTTCTATCAGCTGAAGCCAATCCGGCCATTATTCTCTATACTCTGGCATCAACAAGGCATTTGCGCCCACAGAACTGCCACTCACTGTATATTGTCTCTTTTTCTGACCGTTCTCTGTAAACACTAAAGATGGTTGTGCGTAAAAATCCCAGTAAATCAGCAGCTTCTGAAATACTCAGACCAGCCCGTCTGGCATTAACAACCATACCACGTTCTAAGTCACTTAAATCACCTTTCTTCCCCATTCTTATTCTCTGTTTGAACTGCAGCAGATCGATTTGACCCTGTCTACATACCTAAATGCATTGAGCTGCTGCCATGTGATTGGATGATTAGAAATTTGCGATAGCGTGCAGTTGGACAGGTGTACATAATAAAGTGACCAGTTATGGTGACCAGATGAGGACTTTTCTGCCAGGTGCATTTTGACCGTCTGCCTGGTAAACGCAAAATGTGTGATTGGATCGTTATTTTTTTTCCTTTATTGGTCATGGTGAACTTGTTGAAAAAATTGTTGCACATCTGCTTTCTTACCATGAAATAACGTTTTAGCTTTTGAATTCTATCCAAGTTAAATACTTTTTTAGATTTGTTTAATGATGAGGAGTGTTTTTTTTTTAATAAAATTGCATATGTGATACTTTTAATAAAATTATCCTGTTACAAAAAATGCACCATTATTTTAGGACCGTGTTCATTTAGAAATCAAGACATACATAAAGAAATGCACATATAAACCTAAATAGTAATTTAATCCAAAAACACCACCTGCTCTGAAGAATCTAAAGAGCATAAACTGCTATTACCCTTCAATTTACCTCAGTTTGAGGAGACAAAAGTGAGTTTATCTGTTTACATAGGTTATCACTAAACTAAAATTTTCTGTGTAGCAATATACTTACATTTTTCATCTCCTGAATTCAAAAAAATATTGGATTATACGGCAATGCATTTAATATAGATCTACCTTCCTGCCTTTCAAAGTTTTTCACAATTTCTAATCGTATAAGGCTAAAACAAACATTTTGCCTTTATTTTAGCTAAGGTCTACTAAAATGCGAGTCAGTGAATTTTTATTTTGTCCTATTGTGATATAATATTGATATCGTCTGGACAGTAAAAAAAGAAAAGATCCATAATTGACCATTATTGGATTGAGAATATGGATACATAAAATAAAGAGGCAAACATTTTAATCAAACTTACAGGTTGTGAGGAAGAAGAAACTGGTCCATATCAACTGTGTAACTTACTGACAAAGTCTGATACAGTCTTTGTCAAACGGTCAGCAAATCCTGCCTTGCAGGGTAAGTTATTGTTTTAGTCATCAGAAAAATAACAGGAGCAAACACAGCACAAGGTATACTATGGTATTGTTGTGAAAATGAACTTTAACCATTTATTCCCCACAGCCGCATCTTAAGCCATCTCTTAGTGATCATAATCTTCACATCATGATCAATCCCACACTCTGCTAGTGTTTGAATATCTGCAAACATATGATATTTTTATGCATTAAAAGTTAAAAACTTGCATACAGCACCTTTGATGTTGACAAAGCACCTTAATTGATCTACAATGAGATATTAAAAATGGTCAAAACTACATATACAATGCATCCGGAAAGTATTCATAGCGTTCACTTTTTTTTTTTTTTTTTTTTTAAGGACCACGAAACCCTGTCTCAGCAGGGTGTTTTCACACCTCTAGTTTGGAAAAAGTCAGGAAAGTGTGTGTGTCCAGCTCAAACGAGACAAACGAGATATTGAATGCTAGAAACTGCTGGTGGAGTGCTGGTTTAATGGAGTGTTTGATACCGCACGGTGTATGTGAGTAAAAAAAAAAACCCTCTGCATTTCTCTGTAATGCACTCGGTAGGTAGTGTCAGAAAGCTGTGTGTGTACTGACTATCCTGACACAAAATGCCACGAAAATTCTACACG
>CAIGQQ010029300.1:673149-703399 GCA_903798035.1 Danio albolineatus
ATTTTCTTTTTTTATCTATATATATCTATATATATATCTATATCTATAGATATATATAGATATATATAGATAAAAAAAGAAAATTGCAAACAATTAAAAAAGAAATTTGTAAAATAAATTTGTTTAACAAATAATCGAGATTTAGACTTTAGTCCAAATCGCCTAGCCCTTGAGTCTGCTCTGCTGCTGAGCGTAAGGCACTGTAGCAGGTGAAAACTGACCAAAGCATCAAAGGGACCCCACTTCCAGCCTTTAAGGACATCCAGATTAAACACTGTCTGCGCAGACACACAGGGTGAGATTCCTCTCACCCTGCTCACAGACTGTTTCAGTCCTGCCTTCGGGCTTGCACTTCAGGCTCCCCCACACAACAACCAGCAGACTGAGGCCCTGTTTACACTAGTGCGTTTTAGTTTTAAAACAGCGTTTTAGCACGAAAACGATCAGCGTCCACACTAGCGTTTTACCCAAGCGTCTCTCTACAGATGTCCGTCCACATTACGCCACCAAAAATGTATATCACATGACCATTCGCGCACTCTGGGCATGCGCGTTCAAGTATAAACAGGAAGCATGCGTCTCGCTCGGCATTTGGTTATTGTTAGTCAACAAAGGCTGGTTGAACCATGAACGCGATGGCAAAGAAAGCAAGAGAGGTCTTTTTGTGGACAGACGACGAGGTCGAGTTGTTACTTAAAGTAACAAATGAATATAAAACAGTGTTTACAGAGAAGGCTGGTCAGCCGTCTGCCGGTGACGTTATAGCCATGTGCGCTTGACGAATAAGGGAAGTGACCCAAAGCCCCAATCACGTAGCCAATCTCAGCAGCCACTCCTCCGTTTTCAAAGGTATGTGTTTCCCTCCATCCACACTGAGACGCAGCAGCAGCATTTTAGAATGAAAACGCCCTCTCCGGCGTTTCCAAAACGCTCCGTTTTCGCACCTCGAAAACTCCGGCGTAGTGTCGATGGATGGTGTAACCATAGCAAAACTTATGCGTTTTAAAGGCGAAAGGCACTAGTGTAAACGGGGCCTGAGGAACAGCTTTTTCCCCATAACTGTCTCTCTTTTAAACAACTTCTGATTATTAATAGCAGTACCTGTAAATATATTCATCTATTGAAAATCTCTGTTCTTAGTTAAAGGGCACATGCATTAACCCTTTTTTAAGATTTTATATCACTACTATGGTTGTTCTGAGTGTGCCAGTCTAGGTTCAGATCAAAACACAATTAAGATTGTTTTATTATAATGTGTTAAAAAGTGTAATTTTGGGGGCGTGTACACAGGTCGCTGTTTTAGGGGTGTGTTGCTTCACATGAAAATAAGTTTCGCCTTCCTGCCAATCTTAACAAGGGGGCAGAGCCAAGAGTGCCCCTGCTTTGTGTACGGCAACAGACAGGCAGACAGAGAGAAGCCTTCAGCCGTACGTGTACGACCCGGACTCGGACACAGAACAAGAAGAGACGACTGTTGAGGAATCAATAATCCGAATGAGCCAAAATGTGTCAGAGTTGTAGATACAAAATCATTTATGTCTTTGTACAGTTTTACAGCTGCTATGTAACGATGCATGCATCATTCGTGATTGGTTTGATACAGTTCGCCATATCAGAGTTCTACAAACAAATACAGACAAAACATAAAGATATCCACTAAGACAGTGGTTCTCAAACTGTGGTACTTCTTCCAGTGGTACGCGGAAGAATCGCTGAAAAAAAAAAGAATAAAATAAACACACTTTTTTAACCTTTTGACGCGTCCGATAACACCATGATCAGACAGCATTGGCTGTTCCCTGAAGCGTACGAGTACACTGGAGTGCTTAGAATGTTTACTTTAGTGCATCGCGTCATCAAACGTTAAAAAAATCAGGCTGCTTGGCGCGGAGGAAGAAAAAGAGGCACGCGCGCTGGCGGAGGGTTGTGCGGAGGAGATACACGCGCTAGTGAAGCTCTTCAGCAGACCAGTCCTGTTGTGTTGAGATTTCAGTGACTAACTCGGGAATACTGCACGTATGAATTGGTCAAGCACTGTATATGTGCATGTAAGGGATAATCAACGGCTTGCCGTGCGTTTATGCACGACGCGCAGGCAGACAGAGAGATAGAGAGCATGTCAGTGCTGTTTATATTGCTAATATTATTATACGATTTCATCAGTTCGATCATGGGTGTACAAATAAGACATTCTCAGTCAGATGAGTATTTTTCTAATTTTGCGGATCTCCCGTTGTATACATTCCTCATCCCGTTGTATACAAGCATTGTATACAGTCCTCATCGGTGTCACATGCGAGTTGCTATAGTAACTATAAACGTTTGGGAGAAGCGCATTCATTTTGAACTGTGATCAAAACTGACTGGAACTACCTGTGCGTTGCACACCCTCCAGCCTATCAGAATCAAGAATATCAACAGACTATGGAATTTATGCATTAATCACTCTTTTCTGACACACATAGGCCTATTGTAAATGACGACCAGTAAGCAGATCTCATTTCTAATTTAAATATGTAATTCCTAATCGTATCAAAATACAAGTTAACGTTTAGATATCAAAGTTATGTAATATGTATATGCAATATATCTCTCAAAAGGTATAAAAAATGTATGTATATACGTATATGACATATAACCTATATTCATCAGGTCCAAGCAACATTTGCAGGTTTTGATGAATAGGCTACTATACATTAATACTTTACAAGTACATCAGTTTTCTTTTTACTTCTTAAGAACAGTGTCATTTTTAAATCACTTTTAAAATTACATTTTAATTTAAATGGTAAAGGTTTTTTTTTGTCTGCACGCACAGTTAATGTTCAATCTATTTATAATGTGTAAAGTGGCTGACAATAATACATATTCTTAATAAAAGGAATTGATTTGTCTTTTTTTTAACTGTGCAGTGCTGTCGCTGCTTAATTAGGCCTACTACGCTACTGTATTTCAATACCGGTCATTATGGTGGTACTTGGAGAGGCAATTTATTTCTGAGGTGGTACTTGGTGAAAAAAGTTTGAGAACCACTGCACTAAGATAAACACTGCATTAATATGATTTATATGCAAAAAGGATGGCGGATTGTTGGAACTGATCCATTTTTCAAGAACAATTTATTTGCGAATCCCGAGTGGAATTGTCCCGCATTCTCAAAGCAGTCTGCGCTAAAATGGTTAGCACAAACATACGACAGTTTAGGTACGTTTTCAGGCACCTGATCGTTAAAGATAAAACTTAGCCACTTAAGCCTCTGTTGCTCATTTCCAGGAAGACGATAAAGGCTCTTGTGTTGAGCCTTGCATCCAAAAACAGTGCAAGGGTGTTCCTTTGGTGGCATCGCTTTGACTCACACTAAGAAAATGGCAGACGTGAAACAACAAACTGATAATATGGTAACTCGCGCCTGTCAATCAATATGGGTGGGCGGGGGGACCGCACTCCTACGTAAAGTTGTGGTCGGTCTCAAAACCGCTCCAATTGGTCCACCGTTTTATGTTGTTAAATTGAAAAAAAAGGACTGGGTGTGTTTATATCACCCCAATATGATGGTCCATACACTATACCTACACATATGTCTGTCCAAACAGCTTAAAAAGTAGATTTTTCATCAAAGGTGCCCTTTAATACAACCTGCATACAGTGCTGATAGTACACCCATCTGTAAACATTACCCATAGTTTTTCTATAATTGCACTTGATAATTTATATCTATATCCTGCAATTGCTGCTATTTCACTCCTGGTTAGACCTAAACTGCATTTGGTTGCCTTCTACTCGTTTAATGACAATAAAGTTGAATCTTTTCCTTAACATAAGCGAAATTATCTGCCAGTGGAGTAAAAGAATCTTGTTTTTGCTTCAAAATGTATGTATTTGGACTAGAAAGAAGACAAAAATTAAGTAAGAAAACCTTTTTTTTCTTTTACATAAATCATATAAAGTCCATATACATACAGTAATAAAATACAATTCCTTAGCTCCTGGTTAACTATAATCCAGACTCAACATTGCATATCTTGCGATGTATTCATTGTCAAAAAGATCTGAAGAAAATTGATTTCAAAATTTACTCTGAGGACAAAAAGTGTTCAGGTTAAAACACTTGTTTTGACAAAGATTGTTTTTGTTAATTTGACATAAAGCTTGAATCTTATGAGTGACGCTACACCCATTTAACAGGAGTAACCCAACCAAGTCAGTTATCAAAACATGGGAACTAGTCACCTGAAGGAAGCCTTGCACAGACATCACTTCACTATAAAATCAACAGAGAAAACCAAAAGTTGCAATGCTACAACTGAATGTGAAAAAAGCTACAGTTTGTATTAGTATGCACTGCAAACAGATTCACAGAAGCTAAACCTTATGAGCGGACTGCGTTGACACGTGGTAGGTGAAAAACAACATAAAACATTGCCTTGACAAAATTATTAACTTTGGGTATATGAATTTAAGGAATTAATCTATTACTAATTTATAACAGCATGTGAATATATATGGAAGGTGAACATGGAAGTTATTTACTTATAATGTCATTGTTTACAGTGACAAAAAAATAGAGTTATGTAATATAGCCAATAGGCGCTTAATTTTGTTAGCTTTTGACGTTATGAAATTCACTCCTTTAGATTTGGGCTAACATGCTAAAACGATTGAAGCCAATTAAACCACTCAGCAGCATCACTTCTTAATTCAAAACAAAATATCATTAGAACGGATCATGGCGAATAGCGTACCATAACACACAATATATTTTTTGTTTAAAAACAATGGATTTATTGTGCAAACTAATGGTCCTCATGATAGTGCCTGTTAGCGCGCTTGTTTAGCCACCTACCTTCAAACACCGGCCGGAATAAACCCGACGAACTTTAGCCTATTCAGCTGGAGTTATCCTCAACAACTTTCGTCCTCAGCAGACTGGGTCATTCCACGAAACAGCATCGGACAAGAAACTAGCTTTGGGAATTAAAAAACAAACACGTGCTGCCCTCAATGAGATCTGTCGAGCCGCTCACGTAACGAAGCTGTCACTCTTCTACTCAACGCTCCAATGCGAGATGGCACGGTGAATTTTTTAGATCACTTACTATCATGACATCTTCCGGTGTCTTGTGGAATGTTCTTCTTCTTTTTATGGTAAATGGTATCTCTAATGTATTACTGCCCTCTGGTGTTTTAACGTATGCTTAACACTGAAACACTGCGTTTCGTAACATAAAATATAGCAATTAAGGTTTTTTCATATAACCTATTATATATATCTATTTACCTTTTGTAAAGTAGTAATGAATTTATAGGTGTGGACAGGGCACCCTCATAGAAAAGAAGATTCTGAGGGCCCACACCCATACCACCCGCATTTTTGGCCCATCCTCCTGCAAAGAATTCTTAAGGTGGCCAAATGTGCAGGGTTTTCATTGTTGCATTTTGTGCTTCGAAATGCACCACACATTTGCTATTGGAGACAGGTCAGGATTGCAAGCAGGCCAGTCATGTATCTGTATCCTCTTGTGCCGCAGTCAGGACTTAATGTGTGCAGAACTGGTGTTGCGTTGTCTTGTTGAAATACGGATGGATGGAAAAGAAGACAGAATATTGTGCACCAAAATCAAAACCATTAATGGTGCCATCACACAAGTGCAAGTTACTTTTGCCAAGGGCACTGACACAACCCTTTACCAAGCAGACAATGGCTTTTGGATTTGTTGCTCATAACAGATCCTTTTCTTTTTTGATCTGAGCACACAGTGTCTATATCTCCCAAAAAAAAATACCTGAAATTATGATTTATCTGGCCACAGTACACATTTCCACTGTGTAATGGTTATCCCAGACGCCTCCAGAGAAGTCGACAGTGGTATAGCACAGTTTTAACTGGCGTTTGTAGATGTACGTATTGTGGTAGCCTACTTGACAAAGGTTTGACAAAGAAGTCCTGAGCCCATATGGTGCTTATAGATGAATGACAATTCCAGATGCAGTGCCTTTTGCACTTGTCCTTTATGCACTGAAATTCCTCCAGATTCCTTCAATCTTTTAGTTATGTTATGCACCATTGAAGATGAAATATTCAATTGTCTTTCTATCTTTCTTTCAGGAACATTGTTTTTAAACATTAACATTTTTTTCTCATGTATTTGTTGGCAAACTGGCGATCCTCACCCCATCTCTGCTCCTAAAGGACTAGACCTTTCTTATTGCGCAGTCACACTAGAGTTTGAGCATGAGTTTGAGTACGAATTCTGTCGTACAGCGCTGCGAAAAGTGTCAGGATTAAACAAGATGATTTGACATAAAAAAAGCAAGTGTTTGCTCCATATCTTAAATTTCTGTACAGAGAGGTCATTTTTTGATCTTCGATTGGCCTCACACAGCCACGTGATGTGATTTTGCAAATCAGAGTTCACCAAACTTGAACTTTGCAATTCAGCGAACTGCAAAACTTATCGCACAAGTTTGCATGTATCTGGTCTCTTGCATTCATGTGCATATGAATGGAAGTTGGGGTGAAAAGTGCAGTGTGACCGCAGCTTAAATGACGCCACTGTGATGCCCAAATCACATCATTAATTAACCAATTTACCTGATTAGCCCTATTATTGCTCCAGTCCCAACTTTGTTTTGGAATGTTTGACAACACAAAACATGAAACATGAACTTTTTTCTGATTTGGGGTTGTATTTGTGAAAACTGATGCTTTTGAAATAAAATCTAAAACTAACACCACAAGTGTTTATGGTTTGTTATTTACCTTTTTATATACCTAATTTACCTTCTGGGGCTCATTTATTTATTGATTATTTATTTATAAGTAGTATTAACCAGCCTAAATTTGATCAGTGTTAGTGCACGAATAAGACTATGGGAAGATCAGTGCAATGTTACAATCTGTATAAAACAGAATCCCATGTTAAATACTATAGAAATGTTTAAGCAAAATACAACACAAGAATATTACAGGAGTGTTACAGTTTGTACAACACAGAATCCTGTGGTAAAAATGATAGAAATGTTAATGAAATACCACACATTTACACAAGAATATTACTGGAATATTACAACAGAGTCCTGTGGTAAAAATACTACAGAAATTTTGAAAGTACTACCAAATACTAAAGAATATTACAGGACTAGGACATACTGTACAACAGAAACCTGGGGTAAAATGTCCCCAAAACAACAAAGTACTGCACAATTACCACATAATTTTTGCATTGTACTTTTGGTTTATGAAATACAGCAAGTATTTTTTGTAAGGGTGTACCTTTCAATACATTAAAGTGAAATAAAATAGGTTGAAAACCCTTTGACCCACTGACAGATAAAAAAATGTTTATACACTGTAAAAATCCTGGTTTCCTTAAATATTTAAGCTAAATCAAATTAGCTTTACGCATCCATTGAACTTATATTATGTTAAACTGGCTTAAAACAGCTTGTATGACTCAAAAATCTAAAAAAAAAAATGAACATGAATGAATAACTTAGTTTAATAAGTTACAATGACCTAAAACATATGCTGTCAGGACTAATTGAACATATAATTTTTCAGTGTTTGAAAGGGAAAGAGAATGTCTGAAGGAAAAGTTGCAGAGAAACTGTAAATTAAATTTACATAAGGCAGGATTTTAAATGTTGGGCCAAATGCAAAAAATAAAAAATAAACAAGGGCATCGATCCATTTTTACACTCCATCAAAGTAGGTGGCGGTATGCATCTTAATCTTGGTTTACAACCCACCATCGCTAAAAAAAAAAAAAAAAGAAGAAGGAGTTGCTCGCCGATTTACAGTAAGATGGCGCTGTCTGGAGGGACGGATAGAGGATCCCACAGAATGGATAAGAGCATTATACTCCCTCCAGATGAAATTTTCCGCAATTTGGAAAACGCCAAGAGGTTCGCTATAGATATAGGTATCATCACTTGCAAATTCGCACCCTTTTCATTATAATGTATTTTAATCGCACTAAAGTCACTTGTGAAGTTTGGACGTGTTAGAGTTTGTTGGGCAGGGTTACGCTCAAACTTGTTAGCACGTGCTGCTAATCTGACAGTTCATTCAGTGTTTGTGAGAATTAACACGTTATTGATGGAGGCTGTAAATATCAACTATGTTAAACTATAATAATTTTGAACTTGAACGGCTCTGTGTACTCTGCTGCATCTAGATTACATCCTTATTGTTAATTTTTTTACATCCCTATTGTTATATTTTCATGAACCCAAACAACCACTAATGCTATCTTTTTTACAGAAGAATAATAATGGTATAGGGTAGTGAAGTGTGTGTAGAAATAGAGAGTATATAAACATTTTTGCCTCATCTGACAGGTGGCTCTTTGACAAAACTGGCCTATTACTCCACTGTTCAGCACAAAGTTGCAAAAGTCAGGTCATTCGATCATTCGGCAAAGGTAAGCTTTCAGGTAAGATTTCTCATTTAAAAATGACAGAAATTTACATCTATGTATATATCTACTTAGCATTACATTGCAAATGGTAAATCTGAGTTTATCTCAACTGTTTTGCATATATCAATTATATTTTAATGTAATTATCAACATTTTACTGCACTAGATGTATAGGTGTATTGTTACCTTTCTAAATGCTGTTGCATGCTGGGTAAAGTCTACAAATAATGATACTGATAATAATAGTAATAATAATAAAAGCATTAAATTCCAGTTTATTAAGATGATCCAAGAGGCAGTGCTTTACATTTGAACTGCCAGGTGTTATGTAGCAAAGACCAAAGCTTCATAGATAAGACCAAGACTGGCACTTCTTAAAAATTGTAACCCAGATTTTTGTCATTTTACTGGATTCCAGGAAACAGATGGTGACCCTCTTTATGAGATATCTGTACAGGAAGAGATCACTGCTCGTCTTCACTTCATCAAGTTTGAAAATGCTTACATTGAAACTTGCTTGGATTTCATTAAGGACCACCTTGTTAACACTGAAACCAAAGTCATCAAAGCTACTGGTGGAGGGGCATACAAGTTTAAGGATTTGATAGAAAAAAAGTTAAAACTAAAGTAAGTACAACTTTTGAACATATTGATATGGATGTGGTTTTAAGTTAATTTTAAAGGGACAATGAATGAAACCTGTTAATTTGTTTTGTGACCGGAAATTCTGTGTTTTTGAAACTAATGAAGACAGCGGAAGTCAATGATTCACTTAAATTATTTAGTCTGACATGTTTACGGCTCCAAAATACTTAATACTTAAATTCTTAAAATAAAATATATTGTGTTCTATGGGAACACATTTAAAAAGAACATATTTTAGAGCAGTAAACACAATACCGTCACACCGTGAAACTGTGATATTTTTATCCAAGGTTATCATACCGTCCGAATCTTATACCGGCCTTCTTATAAGATTCTGACGGTATGATAACCTTGGATAAAAATATCACGGTTTCACGGTATGACGCTATTGTGATTACTGCTCTGAAATATATTCTTTTTAAATGTCTGGCTAAAAACTAAAACCTTTTTCCCCCCATGAACACTATATATTTTATTTTTAGAAACATTTAAAGTATTTTGGGGTAGTAAACATGTCACGCTAAATAATTACAATGAATCACTGACCTCTGCAGTATTTATTTGTTTCAAAAACACTGATGTCTTTACAATTTATACCTAAAAAACAACAAAAATAAATAAATAAAAGATCTTACACATACCTTAGGAACGGTATAGCAGAAAATTTTGGCGGTATGAAAACCTTGACTTTCACATACCGCAGTATACCTTGAAAACGGTTATCGTCCCATGCCTAGTTCATTTCCATTCAAACAAAAAAAAATTACGTCAAATTATTCATACCCTTTTGCAAACTGTCACAGTCTATGGTAGAATCCAAACTTTACCGTTCCAAGTTGTCTAAACTGTTCTAAAGCGTTCTAATTACACTAAGTCATTGGGAACAGCGATTTTAGACGTGCTGCATGTAGGTTTTTGACCATTATAAAGCATAAAAAAAAACTTAATATCAAAGTCTAATTTGAAAATACAAGTTGCATGCCGGGGCGCCACGGTGGCGCGTGAGTAGCACGTTCGCCTCACAGCAAGAAGGTCGCTGGTTCGATCCCCGGTTGGGCCAGGTCCCGGTTGGGCCAGTTGGCATTTCTGTGTGGAGTTTGCATGTTCTCCCCGTGGTTGCGTGGGTTTCCTCCGGGTGCTCCGGTTTCCCCCACAGTCCAAAGACATGCGGTACAGGTGAATTGGGTAAGCTAAATTGTCCATAGTGTATGTGTGTGAATGAGAATGTATGAATGTGTTTCCCAGAGATGGGATGTGGCTGGAAGGGCATCCGCTGCGTAAAACAAAAATGCCGGATAAGTTGGCGGTTCATTCCGCGGTGGCGACCCCGGATTAATAAAGGGACTAAGCCGAAAAGAAAATGAATGAATGAATGAAGTTGCATGCCAGAACGGCTGTCTTTTTTTTTTTTTTTTTTTTTTTATACCTACCAACAGACAGTTTAGTCAATTATATTTCATCACCCTCCAGTCAGGAAGGCTTTCAAAGCATGTGTCTGTGACAGAAATTGGACTTCTCATGGACTCTAGCAGACTCCGAAATGAGATGCAGATTCAGAGTTCCATATGAGGTGGTTATTAATTAGCAAATAATATAAAGGTAACACTTTTTTTATAACTACACACTAAATTATCCATCAAGCATTAGCAAATAATGAATTCATTATCTGTTAAGCATTAACTCACGTACATTAAAAGACGTTAGTAAGCAGTTTATACCTGCAGCTACAAATGCAGTGTTCTTGACTTATAGCTACATTTATAATGTGCTTAATAATTGTACTTCCATAATTTGTTACTGATTAATTTTTCATGACTAAATCATGTATCGCATTATTTACAAACCATTTGTATTAAAGAGAAGTTGGTTGTTAAGATCGTTCATAATGAGTTAGTAAACGAGTAATAAACTGTTAAAATCAACAGTTAAATACAGTATTGTATTGTTCAGGCGTAAAGTAATAGTTACTATGTATGTTAATAAATCCTTTATTAACTCAACTTCATGCGGTTTTGTGACCTAATCTAAAGTGAGGACTATTCATGCTTTATTAATCCCTTATAAATGACAATTAAAAGCTTAATATCAAATGAACAATACATCTTTGCAACCCATCTAAATGATAAAATTACTGTGAAGTTTAAACATTACTGAATAACAAAATGCAACATAAAATTGGATTAAAAAAACAACAACAATATAATTTAATAATATATTATGATATATCATTTTAAAGTTGTTTAGCAATGTTTAAACTGAACAGTAATTTTATTTTAGATAAGGTTGCAAAGATTTATTTTTCATTTAATAGTTTTATTGTGTACAGTTGAAGTCAGAATTATTAGCCCCCCTTTGATTTAGATTTTTCAATTATTATTATTTTTTTTATATTTCCAAAATGGTTTAACAGAGCAATGAAAATTTTCACAGAATGTCTTTTTTTCTGGAGAAAGTCTTATTTGTTTTATTTCAGCCAGAATAAAAGCATTAAAAGAAAAAAAAACATTTAAAGGTCAAAATTATTAGCCCCTTTAAGCATTTTTTTTCAATAGTCTCCAGAACAAACCATCATTACACAATAACTTGTCTAATTACCCTCCTGCATAGTTAACCTAATTAACCTAGTTAAGCCTTTAAATGTCACTTTAAGCTGTATAGAAGTGTCTTGAAAAAGAGCTAGTTAAATATATTATGTACTGTCATCATGGTAAAGATAATATAAATCAGTTATTAGAAGTGAGTTATTAAAACTGTTATGTTTAGAAATGTGTTAAAATCTCTCCGTTAAACAGAAATTGGGTAAAAAAATAAACAGAGGGGCTAATAATTAAGGGGGGCTAATAATTCTGACTTCAACTGTATATTCAAATTAACAGAAATTAATAAAGTTGTTTGTTCTTTTTTTCCTGTTCAGAATAGAACTGAGTGTTTAATAGTAATCTATAAAGGATTTATAAAGCATGAATAGTCCTCATTTTAGATTAGGTCACAAAACTGGATGAAGTTGAGTTAATAAAGCATTTGTTAACGTCCAAATTGAAATTATAAATGTTGATTTGAATAGTTTATTAATCATTTACTTACTCATTCTGAATGATCTTAAAAAAACACCAACTATTCTTAAATAACTGGTTTGTAAATAATGCGATGCTTAATTTAGTAATGAAAAATGAATCATTAGCAAAGTATGAAAACACAATTATTAGGCACATTACAAATGTACATATAAGTCAAGAATACAGCATTTGTAGCTGCAAGTATAAACTGCTTACTAACGTTTATTAATGTAATGTTAATGCTTAACAGATAACATAATGCTTTCGGTAGTATGGCAAAAATGTCATGTAAAATGGCTTTCAAGCTTACATTATTAGCATTTAATACTGAATAAAGCACATGAGGTGTACCTGAGGAAAACTGTTTATCCTGTATATCCTGTTATTTAGAAAACGACTTAAATCAGCCTTTAGGCTCGATTAGTTAACAGGCACACTTCTATTGATCTTGTCAATCTGGCAACCTGCGCTTGTATGTGTTTTGATCCATGAATGTAATACCTAGTTCAACCACTGGGTGTCAAACTTACATACTGCAAGACAGTCTAAAACACTAGCGTTACATTCATTACAATATCGTTACTATCCTCTAAACCAGGGTATTCAATTAGTTTGTCATGGGGGCCAGTTCATGAAAAGCATCTTAAATGAAGGGCCGGAGAGGCATGACTTGCAATATGAGTGAGGACACAACTGCATATGTTGCATTTTTGCTATTTAAGACACCCACGGTGACTTTTTCTACATTAAAATGTTAATATGTTGTATTTTGAAACTACATAATATCACTGCATTGTACAATGTGGCTTTTTTTAACAAACATTCAGATGTTTTATTTCAAAGCAGTGCATTAAGTAGGCTTCTTCTAAATTTAAACACATTGATATGGTGTTTTGAACTGCATAACAATTATGGATGCAACAATTATAGATTTTGGTTGCACAATTATAGTCTGAAGAATAATCATGGTTTCACGGTAATCACGTCTAATGTAAATTTAAGCTTTATATTAGGTAGGCCTAAGTATTTAAATTAACTTTTATTATCATCTGCGTTCATAATACACTCTCAGAAATAAAGGTATGGAGCTGTCACTGGGGCAGTACCTTTTCAAAAGGTACATATTTGTACCTGAAGGGTCTATGATGGTACCTCAAAGGTACTTTTAGGCACATTTGGGCACTAATATGCACCTTTGAGGTACCACTGTGAACTCTTTGGGTACATGTACTTTTTGAAAAGGTACTGCCCCAGTGATGGCTCCTGTACCTTTTTTTCTGAGAGTGTACATACATAATCATTAATTATTAATTATAATTTGTCAAACATATCTTTTGTTTACATTTGCACTGAAAGCCACGCACAACCTCACCGCGTCAAAATGAGATGTTTTCTACTGCGCGCACCCAGAAAGCCGCAATCGCGTTGTTCCGCGCACACTGGCATATTCTACATTAGAAATAACAAACTTGCGCCCGGAAAGGACGTGATATTGGATCGGCCCGCCGCTATAGTTAATTCAGTGTGAGTGCGGATTGGCCTCGTCGTATAAGCTCGGAACTTTAATGCACAAGTTGCATATTTTTTTTTAATTGCAGCAGTTTCATTCTGTGCAACAGAAACGCGCAATTGAGAAGCCTTTACATTTAATTAACTGTGACAAAGCGCAGTGAAATCGGTGAATCGTTGCATCCCTAACAACAATATCAGTGCATTGTACAAAAGGTCTTTTCTACATATCCAAATGTTTTCGGCTGCTCGTGCCACTCACTATGTCAGGTGACTTGCGCTCTGTGCAGCCTTCACCTGCAGCTCGTGCTGTATTTAGCAGATGCACGCCACTTCATAACTATAGCGGCTGTTTTTTGACTGAACTAAATTTAATTCTGATGTCTTGGTCACACTAATTGGAGGGCCAGAACAAATTGTCTCGGGGGCCGGGTTTGGCCTGCGGGCCGCCAATTGAATAGCCCTGCTCTAAACAATGCTTCAAAAGTCAGTCAAAACCAAACATGTACACTAAAACGAGTTTAATTAAAGCATAACTACATCACCACGAACTGACGACTATGCAGATGATTTAATTTTTGCCATACAAACAGTTATACACTTTCAAATTTAAATATAACAGAGTACATTCAATCAACACCAATCAAGTTTCGAGTAGGGAACACTGTAAATTCAATAGTGAAGGTTTTGTATGTGTGCATTTATACATACCCACACATGTATGCATGAACACGCATATTACATATAATAAATAATTGTTTTTTTTTTCTCTCAGAGTGGACAAAGAAGATGAAATGACTTGTCTGATTAAAGGATGCAACTTTGTTCTGAAGAATATACCCCATGAAGCTTTTGTGTATGCCAAGCATGCTGATTCTGAATTTCGGTTTCAGAATACACACCCAGACATCTTCCCTTACCTCCTTATAAATATTGGCTCTGGAGTCTCAATAGTTAAGGTATATCTGTGCTGTTCTGAATCTACATGCCTCTTTGACATTAACACATGATACAAATGCTGAGTTTGCATATTGTGGTATTCTAAAGGGACTTGTTCATATGCTGTTTTTGAAGGTTGAGTCAGAGGACAAGTTTGAGCGTATTGGTGGGAGTTCTATAGGTGGTGGCACTTTTTGGGGTCTTGGAGCTTTACTCACAAATACTAAGGTTGTGACTTTTTGTAAACTTAATGCTGTGACTGTATAGAATTACCAGATTCTTTATGTATTTGTATTTATAATCCCTTTCTGATTCTATGTTTTAGAGGTTTGATGAACTTCTTCAGTTAGCTTCTAAGGGACAACACACAAATGTGGATATGCTTGTTAAAGATATCTATGGAGGTGCTTATGGATCCCTGGGTTTAACTGGTGACCTGATTGCAAGCAGCTTTGGGAAATCAGCCACCACAGACAAAGGTAAAGCAAAAGAGGCAAGATCCTGTGCTTGGTTGTAACAAGTGGAAATTTATTGCATGAGCTGTTTTCCACACACAGAAAGTGTAATTTGACCTTTTACCCAGTTGGCAGTGTTATTGGTGTGAAATTAAGCCAGAGGTCTATGGTTTCACAAAGTATAAGGGAAATGACCTTTCTGAAGTTTTAAAAACAGATAAACAAGTAGAGTGTATGTTGAGTGAATATTCCATTATTGTTTTGGTGTGCTATGCACTTTTTAGCAGCATTAGCTTAAATGTATAGTTACATGGCAGTTATTATATCTTATCTTAGATCAACCTTTTGTTATGTATTGCTCAGAGTTCTCCAAGGAAGACATGGCAAAGAGCCTACTGCACATGATAAGTAATGACATTGGACAGCTGGCCTGCCTCTACGCTAAACTGCATAACCTTACCAGAGTCTATTTCGGAGGATTCTTCATTCGAGGTCACCCCGTTACCATGCACACCATAACCTATAGCATCAACTTCTTCACTAAGGTGTCCAGCCTTTTCTTTATTTATTCATAAGCTATGTGCTAATGAATTGATCATTATTAAACAGCTACCTGGAAAACTTGGTTGGGTCAAATGTGCTATTCTGTTAATATTTTCTGTTTGTTTCATCAGTCACTGTTGCATTAAATAAACTTGATTCATATGTAGTTTATTTGTCACTTCTCATATATCTTATCTTTTTAAACACAAAAATGATTGCATGATTTATTTTTATTCACACTCAAGGTAGTTGTATGAAATGAGATGTTGACATGAGTATGTTGTATTGTGTGCCATTTTGGATGATAAATTGGGGTTTATTTTTAGGGGGAGGTCCAGGCATTATTTCTAAGACATGAAGGATATCTTGGTGCCATTGGGGCCTTTTTGAAGGGGGCAGAAGAAGATAGTAAGTTGTTTTTGTTATATAAATAAGAAAATTTTATAGTATTGGTGCATCTTAATAAATTCTTTTTTTTTATTGTCGGTTACGAAAGTCACTATGTCAGATTATGCCATTTTTGTCTTGATAAAATCTTGACTTGTTATGGGTAACGTGCCAGACTAAACGTCCTTCACGATGAGTCATCCTGTGACGTCTACGATGAGTGTAATTTCTCAAAGCTGTCACAAGTGTTGTTATAACAATATTTCTTGTCTCAAATTTGTTTTTATTACAGTCTTATAAAATCTTACTTATTTCTATCTCAATAAATACTGATGCTTGCAGACAACTACCTACGTTATTTAAGGGCATTCCTTACGACATGGATAGGATCAAACTTATGATTTCTTTTTAATATTAATGTTATGGCCTAAAACCCAAAACTGGCTCGTATAACAACAACATTAAGGTTTGAGCCAAACATATGAAAGACACAGACGTTTAAATTAATGAATTGACGTCCCACCAATAAATTTTTAATTAAATCAAAAGTTCAAAAGCGACAACAAAAATAAACAAATCGTGTAGACAGGTAGGGCAGCAAAACAAAACAGTCCCCTGACTATAACTGCTTTTTAATGGACAGATCTTACCTATAACTCCTGCAAAAGGAATAAAAACAGGTGAGTCTTCCGGGCCACTGCTTTCCTTCGCTAAACTAAATAAATAACAAAACGTGACTATGAAAAATAATATCCACTACCTGCTACGAAAAACAACAAAGTATCAAAATAAACAAACTACTTAACACATTACGAACGTATCAAAAAGTTAACGAATCAACAAAATGTTGAAGAGCCATCGGATTGACCCTGGCATGCTCGGAGCACCACCAACCAGCCTGAGCGAAAGGGGAGAGAGCCAGCCAGCCTGAGCGAAAGGTTAGAGAGAGAGAGCCGCCAGAGAGAGAGATGCCATCAGCCTTATATACGGGGAATCCCCAGTGATGTCACCAGCTCGACCCAATCCTGGACAAGCCGCTAGAAAAACTCCACCTACTTACAAGCGCACAACCATATAGCAAAAATAAATAAATAAACATAGACCCGCGTAACAATTAAGTTATTTTCTTTGAAATCTAAATGTATATTTCACTGCCATGGGTTTCTTATTAAACACTTCGCCTGAATTTGCCACGGGTGAGATGAGAAAATGAAAGCAAATAAATGCAGCAGCAAGATCAGATGCTCAAGACGTAATCCTTAAAATAATGACATTAAAAAAACTAGCAAATATATAACTGAGATTTGTGATACAATCACAGTTAAGCATTCATTTAATCCTTATTTTTCTTAGAGCGAAACAAATCATCCACCTGTATAGTTGAGTTGTGGAGGGGCACAGTAAAATAATTCATATATTTTTCTTGGGAAAAAAATATCTTTTTGAAATGAATTTCGTTTGCTATAATTTTTATCGTAATTTTAATATATCTTTTGTTGGTCAATTATCTATAAACAAGAATAACTAATAACATTTGAGATCTTCATTCATTCATTTTCTTTTCGGCTTAGTCCCTTTATTAATCTGGGGTCGCCACAGCGGAATGAACCACAATCATATCCAGCGTATGTTTTACGCAGCGGATGCCCTTCCAGCTGCAACCCATCTCTGGGAAACATTCATACACACTCATTCACGCTCATACACTACGGACAATTTAGCCTACCCAATTCACCTATACCACATGTCTTTTGGAATTGTGGGGGAAACCAGAGCACCCGGAGGAAACCCACGCGACCACGGGGAGAACACGCAAACTCCCAGCAGAAATGCCAACTGACCCAACTGAGCCTCGAACCAGCGACCTTCCTGCTGTGAGGCGATTGTGCTACCCACTACGCCACCGCGTCGCCCTCACATTTGAGGTGTAGTGCTTCAAAACAAGTATGCTATATGCGCCAAAACATGAATTGTTGTGATAGTGTTCGTTTGTTAAATAACATAATAATAGCCTTAATAAAATTAAAGTGAAATATTCACAGTTTCAGAGAAGCCTATATTAAATTGTTTTCACAATTAATGACACATTTTAATAAGCAGGACATGCTTTTGCAATGCTTTCGCAGCACTGAACATGTTCTCAGATTACTTGGGATAAACAAACTCTGTTGGAAGGATGAGAGAACTCAGAAACTCATTGTGAGAATGAAGATGTCTGCATATTTGTGCCAGTCTGTGAGATAAAATTGCTTAAAACACCTTAATTCTTTAGAAAAGGTAGTTAAAGTTTGCAGAACCGATGATTGATCCTATCCACCTGTCACCCACCAATAAGTAAATATGCAGCCTATTTTTTGATTTTCTGCCCGTCACATTAACGGCAGCGCTCACTGATATAACAGAGAAAATATGTGCTCCTATTGCACAGTGTTACCCACATGATGGAAGTTATCATGAAGAACAAGAAAAAAATTGCTAGACATGCTAGACTTTCTGCAATGGTGTTGTGCGGCATCACAGGCATGGTATCGGTTGTCGTGAACTATGCCATATTACACGAGAAGAAACGATTGAATCTTGTCACGATGCCCATTTGTTGTTTACGAATCCCCATGACACCCTTTGTTAAGGAAATCGTGCTGAAATTGTGACAAATTCGAGTGACCTGATCGGGGCTTAAAGCAGCATCTGGGTCTGTATCATGTGCCTCGACTGACTGTGCACATACAGCCGTGAATTGTGAAAAATAATTTGTAAGAATGGGGAGCGACTCTAAGTAACTGTCATGATGAAATGGTAGTAAAGAAGACATCAGCGAGTGGAGTTGCTTAATGAATGAATTTAACTTTAAAATAAAACGATTAAGTTGTGAATAATTTTGGAGGACACAGTTGGGGAAAAAAGTAACTTAGGCTACATTTTATATATCCAAGCTAAATGCATACTTAATGCAAAACCTTTTATACAGTTAAAAAAAAAATCATTTACTTTAGTGTTGGACAACCTGTGGACAAAATACACTCACCGGCCACTTAATTAGATACACCTGACCAACTGCTTGTTAACGGAAGTTTCTAATCAGTTAATCACATGGCAGCAACTCTGCATTTAGGCATGTAGACATGCTCAAGACGATCTGCTGCAGTTCAAACAGAGCATCAGAATGGGGAGGAAAGGTGATTTAAGTGACTCTGAACGTGGCATGGTTGTTGGTGCCTGATGGGCCGATCTGAGTATCTCAGAAACAGCTGATCTTCTGGGATTTTTACGCACAACCATCTTTTGGGTTTACAGAGAATGGCTTGAAAATAAGAAAATATCCAGTCAGGGGCAGTTCTGTGATGCCAAAGGTCAGAGGAGAATAGCCAGACTGGTTCGAACTGATAGAAAGGCAACAGTAACTCAAATAACCATTGGTTACAACCAAGATATGCAGAAGAGCATCTCTGAATGCACAACTCGTCGAACCTTGAGGTGGATGGGCTACAGCAACAGAAGACCACACTGAGTGCCACTCCTGTCAGTTAAAAACAGGAAACTGAGGCTACAATTCACACAGGGTCATCAAAATTGGACCGTAGAAGCCTGTAAAAATGTTGCCTGGTCTGATGAGTCTTGATTGCCGCTGTGACATTTGGATGGTATGGTCGGAATTTGGGGTCAACAACGTGAAAGCATGGATCCATCCTGCCTTGTATTAATGGTTTAGGCTGGTGGTGGTGGTGTAATGTTTTGAGGGATTGCACACTTTGTCCCTCAGGATAACCCGCCATGTCATAAAGCGTGAATCATCTCAGACTGGGTTCTTGAACATGACAAAGAATTCACTGTACTCAAATGGCCTCCAGTCACCAGATCTCATTCCAATAGAGCACTTTTGGGATGTGGTGGAATGGGTGTCATGGATGTGCAGCCAACAAATCTGCAGCAACTGTGTGATGCTATCATGTTAAGATGGACCAAATTCTCTGAGTACTATTTCATGTATATTTTTGAATCTATGCCACAATGGATTAAGGCAATTCTGAAGGCAAAAGTCCAACCTGGTACTAGTAAGGTGTACCTAAAAAAAGTGGCTGGTGAGTGTGTATGCATTGTTTTCCAACAAAGTTTCAAAGAAATTGGAAAAGACTTTACGTCAGGTAGTTGTTTTGGATTTTTAAAGGTGTTGCATGTGTACATTCTCTCGGCTTGGCCAGATTCTGCTCCAAATCGTGCATCTTCGGATGTGGAGCCACGAACAGAGTTACAAAAAACCCAAAGCAACCACCAACACCTCAATGACATTACATTTGCTGAATGCACTCAAGTGAATTAGCAGACATGTCCAGTATAAACCAGGCTTTAAGGAAGCCCAGGTTTCTCTGAAAGTAACTTTTCAGCTCCTCTGTGTTTTTGGTGTCTCACGTTTTCTTTCTCGCAACATCCCATAGATTATCTATGAGCTTTAGGTAGGTGAATTGCTGGCCAATCAAGCATAGGGATACCCTGGCCCTTAAACCAGATATTAGTATTTTGGCAGTGTGGGCATGTGTCAAGTCCTGTTGTAAAATATCAGCATCTCCATAAAGCTGGTCTTAACATTTATTTCTATTACAGCGTTATAAATCTATATAATATGAGTTTCACTGTTTGAATTGTATTACTGAAATCGGCATGGGAATATCCTAATATCCTAATTTGAGATGCACCTGTATTTGGTTCATTGAGTGACGTTTGTTTGATTGTTTATTTTTGTTGTGTTAGACCCTAACCAGTACAGCTGGGGAGAGAACTATGCTGGCAGCTCAGGTCTCATGAGTGTATCTCCAGAACTAAATCCAGTGCAGCGGGCTCGTAGCGGAACGGTAAGTTGGAACAAAGAAGAGGCTCACAGGAATTTTACTACTTACTTATTTGTTCATTTAAAAACAAAAACAAAAAAAAACAAAGCAGATTAAAGTTTGTGTCTTAGGTGCACTACCTTTGTGGATTAGGACAAATGAGATGCATGCTATTTGTCCTTCAAAACTTTTTGTTTTCTCTTTAATGTTTTTATTTAATCTTATTTCATTTTTCTTTTCCTCTCCATCCATCCATCATCTCCATCTATTTCCTAAACTTTTCCCTCAGTTTCCAGTAAGTACTTTCCTATCTATTTTTCTTTTGGTTTTTCTTGATGCTTTTTGCTTAAAATATCCTCTGGTTATTGCTGGTAACATTGTTTTTAAATGACCATGAATATGGAACCCTGCACTCAGGTTCGGTAACTTTAGAATACCTATTATACTTAATTTATTGTGATCCGTCTGTATAGATTAACATGGATTTCATGGAAAAGTAGTTTTCAGTAATACAATTCAAAAAGTGAAACGTGCATAGGCTTATTAGATAGATTCATAACACAGAGATTGATACATTTCGAATGTTTATTTCTTTTAATTTTGAATAGTATTTACTGTTAATGCAACCCTAAACGTCAGTATTTCAGAAAATAAAAACAGTGCAGAAGAGCTGAAGGAATAGAATACACTCTCCATGACAGCTAAATAAGATCAAGCTCCAGATTCCAGATCTGTCAGAAAATGTCTGTTTCTCTGGGTATTCAGACAACAAGCCAGCGAAACCACCCAAACTTGTTAACCAGTATTCAACTGATTTAACTATTTCCTATCAATAAAGGAATTGACTGAGAAAGCCAAATAGTAGCAGAAGCAGGAGTAATGATGATGAAGGAAGAGCATAGTGTATTGAATTATCTTAGTTGTGTACTGTATGATTCAATGCTCAGACTTCGTCTGACCATGATAAATCCAACAATAACAAAGGAAAGGAAAATTACTGCTTCATAACACTGTCAAGAGACAATACAGACCTTGAAATGGAGACATTCACTTATTTCTTACTTGAAAACTTGAAAACAAGTGTTGCTTGAACCCACAGTCATAAGATTATAATAATATGGAAAAAATGAAATAGTAATAAAGTGATTCATTATAAGAAAATAGTAATAATAAAATATGAAACCTAATCAAATGACATAATAATCAAATCATTAATTAATGATCAATAAAATAATTTTAAAAATGACTAATCATCATATGATTAAATAAACTAATTGTATGACGAATAAATGAATATAAACAAATGAAAATAAAATACAACACAAATGAATAATCGCTTTCTTGAAACCACACACACACACACAACCTGAAGTCTTGTCGAAATCCCAGTTGTAAGAGCAATGGTAGATTTTTCTGATGAATCATCTGCTGAACTGCATCCCAATCATCACAAATACTGCAGACGACCTGTTGAAAACCTGCAAGGACCCAAAAACCAGTCTAGTTTGGTGAAGGAAAAATCATGGTTTAGGGTTACATTCAGTATGGGGACATGCGAGAGATCTGCAGAGTGGATGACAACATCAACAGCCTGAGGTATTAAGACATCTGTTCTGCCCATTACATTACAAACCACAGGACAGTGCAAATTCTTCAGCAGGAGAGCACTCCTTGTCATACCTCAGCCTCCACATCAAAGATCCTGAAAGCAAAAATGGTCAAGGTTTTCCAGAATTAGCCAGCCCAGTCACCAGATATGAACATTATTTAGCATGTCTGGAGTAAGATGGAGGTGGCATTAAAGATGAATCCAAAGAATCTTGATGAATTCTGGGAGTCCTGCACGAATGCTTTCTTTACCATTCCAGATGACTTTATTAATAAATTATTTGAGTCATTACAGAGATGTATGGATGCAGTCGTCCAAGCTCATGGAAGACATACACAATATTAATTCTTTTTCCACTGCACCACGACTTTATATTCTGTGCTGTACATCATTTCTGTTAATTGAAGACTTTTGTCTAAGCAAAGTCAAACCTTACTGTCTTAAATCAAGGCGTGATCATACTTTATTTTGGTGAAATAGTGTTTGGTGTTGTAGGGTATAATGCAGTCCCATGTTGACTGCATCATCCACAGACCGGTTTGCTCTATAGGCAAACTGCAGGGGGTCCAGCAAAGGTCCAGTGATGTCCTTCAGATATGCTAGCACCAGTCTTTTAAATGACTTCATGGCCACATGGCCACTCAGCGTTGTCTGAGCCTGACTAGCGCGCTGGCTCGCTTCCCACGCCTGCACGTCTTGTAGCGTTTCCATAGAGCCACTGCTCCGCCGACGACAATGCTCCGCAAAACGCCAGATAAATCAAAAACCGGCTGGTGATCAATTGGTGTGCACTGCAGAATGTTCAGCAGCTCATCCCTGGTGTAACTGATTGCGTTGGATGAACACAAAACAGGAAAAACAAACAATAACAAAGCAACAGCTGGGGAGCTCCGCACCGAGGCAGCCAGTCGCAGCGCCATCTGTGGCTTAGTCATCTTTCATATTCTCTTACTAAAATAAATAAACTATTTAATGACATTCTAATTACTGATATGCATGTATCACAAATTTATGGGATTCTGTGCGGTTTCATCTTTTCCAAAGCAAAATTAATTCAGACATACGGAATAAATCATGAAGCAGTCATTAATATAGCCAAAACAACTGGCACAGTTCTCAAAATTATATTAATATATTTGTCTATTGAATGGGCCATTCTGGAGATTGCATCACTGATGAAGTCTGTGGCACAAAATAATCACAATTGAAGAGTCAAATTTGACAGCCAGAGCAATTTGTTACAGCCCATGTCTTTACAGTGTAATTTAACAAGCAGTGTTTGTGAATGAGACTTTAGGAAAACAAACCCATCTGTCCAAATTGTGAGTAATTCACACGGGGTGCACAACCAAAAAAGTCGAACTGATGGGGTGCACACACAATGTGAACCAAAGCCAACACTGCAATGAATTCACATTCACAGCTCACACCCAAGCAAACACAAGAGTAAAAAAAGTCTCAAGGATTATGAGGGTCCAAGTCTAAAGGGGTGCTGCGCTCTACTGTTTTTCATTCATTCATTCATTCATTCCTTCATTTTCTTATCGGCTTAGTCGCTTTATTAATCTGGGGTCGCCACAGCGGAAAGAACCGCCAACTTATCCAGCATGTGTTTTACGCAGCAGATCCCCGTCAAGCTGCAGCCCATCACTGGGAAACATCCATACACACTTATTCACACACATACCCTACAGATGGGCGCCACGGTGACCGAGTGAGTAGCACATTCGCCTCACAACAAGACGGTCGCTGGTTCGAGCCCAGGCTGGGTCAGTTGAAATTTCTGTGTGGAGTTTGCATGTTCTCCCTGTGGTTGCGTGGGTTTCTTCCGGGTGCTCCGGTTTCCCCCACAAGTCCAAAGACATGTGGTGTAGGTGAATTCATTCATTCATTCATTTTCTTTTCGGCTTAGTCCCTTTATTAATCCGGGGTCGCCACAGTGGAATGAACCGCCAACTTATCCAGCATTTGTTTTACGCAGCGGATGCCCTTCCAGCCACAACCCATCTCTGGGAAACACATCCATACATTCTCATTCACACACATACACTACGGACAATTTAGCTTACCCAATTCACCTGTACCGCATGTCTTTGGACTGTGGGGGAAACCGGAGCACCCGGAGGAAACCCACGCAACCACGGGGAGAACATGCAAACTCAACACAGAAATGCCAACTGGCCCAGCCGGGGATCGAACCAGCGACCTTCTTGCTGTGAGGCAAACGTGCTAACCACTCGGCCACCGTGGCGCCCGTGTAGGTGAATTGGGTAAGCTAAATTGTCCATAGAGTATGAATGTGAATGTGTGTGTGTGTGTGTGTGTGTATGTTTCCCAGAGATGGGTTGCGGCTGGAAGGGCATCCGCTGCGTAAAAAATATGCTGGATAAGTTGGCGGTTGATTCCGCTGTGTCGACCCCGGATCAATAAAGGGACTAAGCCGACAAGAAATTGAATGAATGAATGAATGAACACTACAGATGACTACAATTCACCTATAACACGTCTTTGGACTTTTGGGGAAAGTCTTTGGACTTTTGGGGAAACCGGAGCACCCGGAGGAAACCCACAACAACACTGGGAGAACATGCAAACTCCACACAGAAACGCCAACTAGCCCAGCCGAGGCTTGCACCAACGACCTTCTTGCTGTGAGGTGATTATGCTACCCACTGCGCCACCGTGAGGCCCCCTAATGTTTTTTAGTTTTATTAATTTATTTAAAAGTTTTTGCCATTATCCTCAAACTCTAGTTTCTCGTGATAAAGGTGAGCTCCCTGACCACACCCATTTTTGATATTTTGCCAATGTCTAATGCAGGGGTGTCAAACTCGTTTGCTGGAGGGAACAGAGCCACAGCTCTGTACAGTTTAGCTTTAACTATAATTAAACACCTGATCAAACTAATGGAGTCATTCAGGCTTGTTTAAGAGTGTTTGGAGCAGGGTTGGAACTAATCTCTGCAGGACTAGACCCTCTTGTCTAATGAGTCTTCAACCATGCCATAGCGACATTTACGCTAATAGAAATGTATTCACTATTTACATCTGCCATGTTTTGACATGACTTTGCCTGGATTTGAAACAAATCAGGTGAAATTAGGATGAGGATGATTTCAAAGCATTTTAAAAGTGATACTTCCTGTTGGCATTTGGAGGCTCTATAAACGGGGGTCCATTTTTTTTTGTTTGTGGATTACTCAAAAAGCTGTATTTGGTTATTGATGATTTGACACTACTTTGACATCTCTTCAATCTGCACTTCGAAATAAAAATACAAAGACTGTCACGGTGTGGTTTTACCCAAGGAGTTCAAAGAGAACTAGGGCTGTCAATTGATTAAAAAAATTAACTAATTAATCACACTTTTGTTCGTGATTAATCATGATTAATCACGAAATACAGTATTTATTACAGAAATAAAAACACAGGCATGTAAGTGCCATTTGAATTTTAAAACAATCAATGCCAATAACAAACAAAAATTATTTCCATGTTGGATTCCATATGAACTACAAAAAAATCCAAAATACAGGCATTGCAAATATGGAAATTGGATAAAAAATAATAATATAAAGTATTGAATACAAGCAATTGTATTCATTGTAAAGTTGTTTTGCAAGTTGTGAGTTATAAAGTAGAAACAATTTTGCTTAGTCCTCCTTAGCATTTTGGTAGTTGCTAAGACAGGCCAGTCTGTTGACATGTGACCTGAGTGAGAAAAGTCTCTCACAAGCAGAACCACCGATTTCGGTGCTTAATTTCTGTGCCACTGGTGCTGTGACAAGGACGCAAGAAGCACCAAGAGGTACATCAAAGTCACGTACCAAAGACTATAGGCTAGACTTCTTACATGGACTTTGGTCACGCCATCTCTAAACATTAAATTCTAAACTGCTTTGAGTGACTGTCTGCAATGTTAGGCATTTAATCTTGTTTTTAGGATATGCACACATACACAAACACTCTCTCTTACACACACACACACACACACACACACACACAACGCGGGCAGTACAGCGAGCTCACACGGTATAAGCGACTCCCTTCAGAGTCATCAACGCGCACGGTCGCGTTCATCATCGCGCTGCCCTCAACCCGAAAGTGAAAAAGAAAGTGACCGGTTCGTGGATGAACGTGTGGACCAAGAGGGAGGGAGTAGGTGTCGCAGATTAAGCTGGATTTATACTTTCGCCTGTCGCCGCATCGCACGCCTCCGCTGAGTGCGCGCGCACCTCGAGGCTATACTCGCCGAGGGAGGGGGGGTTCGCTCACTATTCTTTCGGCCGCCTAGGTCACCTCTGTGGACGCGCCGGCCCTGAACACACGTCAGCCATAACAGGAAATAAGAAAAAACTGCCACTGCGTTAAATGCGTTAATTTTTTTAACGCGTTCAATATTTCAAATTAATCGGCGTGCGTTAACACGCTAATTTTGACAGCCCTAAAGAGAACATTTAATAGTATGGAGTTTTTAGATACAAACACGTACTGTTTTAAGGTAGACACCTTTATCGATATCAAAATGCTTTTTTTGATGCAAAAATAATTTAAAAAGCCAGTTATTCCTTATGCCAATGTAGAAACTTGAAAAGGCCTAGGTCACAATAATAAAGAAAATCAGCTCAATACTCTTGCTCGATACTCTATACCACTCAATACTTTAAATTGCCAAATACTTTTGACATATGAAAGGCAAGGAAAGTTTATTTATATAGCACATTCCGTACACAGTGGCAATTCAAATGCTTTACATCAACAGGAATAAAAGAGATAAGTATAAATAAAATAGAAACAAATAATATAAAAACAAATGAAAACAGCTTAAAGACATTTTTCCCATATTCCAATACACTGGTGTATCATATTTTCTCATTTTACTCTGAGACTTTCCCATTCTGGTGATCACCCGCTTCTGTGGACTTTTTCGGTACCTATTAATCTATTGGACTTCTCCAATGGATTTCATTTTTCACCTAAAATCGAAAAGTTAAGCTTTACAGCTCTAATTACATTCCTCTTGTCCTTATTGACCGTTTAAGCGTTAACTGAATGGATACATTTTGGACCAATTAATGCTATCAGTGAAACGGTTAAAATTTATTAGTTTATTGTGTTTTTTAAGGGTTCCTGCATAAATATGCAACACATATTTGTTAACTCATGGGGTGTTAATATGATACGTATGCTACGTATGGTATGATAAGTAGTCTATATGGTAGACAGACGTGTTAACAGATGTCCAATGATGTTCTTTGATTTTTCTGAATTTTGCATAATAACTGTACACCAAACTGAAGCTTTCATTTAATACCTTTATGAACTATAAAAATGTATTTAAAGTAATGCTGTACTGTATGGAAAAAAATAATTATTATGTAAAATAGTAGTCTATACTATAAGTAAAAGTCAACATTTATGCACCTTGTTTTTCATCACCGCAGCCACGCCATGTGTGTCTATTTAATTTTTTTGTAAAGAATAGACCTACATTTGACAGACGACAAAATCTCAATAAAGAACTTGATTCTTTGAGGTCAACTATAGCCTATAGGCTACACCAGGGGTCACCAACCTTTTTGAAACAGAGAGCTACTTTTTGGGTACCGATTAATTTGAAGGGCAACCAGTTTGATACCCACTTCTCAAAAAACAAATTTGCTCAGTTTACTTTTAATTATATGTTATTATTAATAATTAATGACATTCAATATGAAGACACTGATCTTGTTAATGATTTCTCACAATAGTTGTCAACAGTGATAGGTAGGAATATCAATATAGATAAATATCAATATGCAACACTTTATTTCTATAAATCTCTGCAAGTATTTACATTTTCAAATGATCTCTTCTACAATATTTTCTTTAGCCACTAACAATTTTTAACAAATCATGCACTAGCTATACATTGTTCCATGTTTGCACAAATTGTCAATTGTGTAACATAAATCAACTTTCCGATTTTACTGAAATGTTCACGAAATCTACAACATTTTAACTTAGTCGACATTATTCTTACCATTGTAGTTGCCCCGAGTTGGACATTGGCACAGTTTTGCCTTCCCATCTGAAAATGCCTTGTTTTTCTTAAAAATGGAATGTGTAGCTCTAAATAAGGCTTCCATTGCTTTTGGAGGGTTAATCATGATTAATCACAATTAAAAGACTAAAACTTGTCATTTTGGCTGCCACTGGTGCTGCGACAAGGACGTAAGAAGCATTAAGGGTACATCAAAGGCACACACGCGTTGTCACAACAAAGATTTCTTAAAGAGACTTTGGTCACACCATCTCTAAACATTTAATGCTAAACAACGGACACCGTCGGCGATGTTGGGCGTTTGTTCTTGTTGCTAGGAAACTTACTCACACACACCCACCCACACACATAGCCCGCGCAGTATTAAAAAAGAAACCAGTCAGTGTTTTCATTTTGAAGCAAAACTACATTTGTAATTTATGTAAAAATATTTAGTGCAGCCTTATTTATTTTATTCTTTTTATTTTATAGGCCTATAACTTCCCTTTTTTCTATCTTGTTGGAAATGCTGCTGTGCGTGAAAAATGTACAATAAATCCAGGTTCTGTTGTTAATGTTCTGTATACTGTTGTCTGCGCATCTTTAAAATCTGTATGGGCCTAATGAGTGTCTGTTGAACCACAGTTGCTGAGCCATTTTTAATTATATTACTTGCATTTATTTATTTATTTATTTATTTTTATGCGCTGTAATGACTGGTTCCTTGTTGGGGTTTATTTTTTGTTTTTTTAAGTCGTACCATGGGACCAAATTGGTCACTCTCTAGAACCCTGTAAACTTAAATGAATTAGACCAAAAAATCCTCAAAAGCTAGTCATCATGCTGAGATAGGCCATATTGCCCATGATTGCAGTTGTTGCTGCCAAGGGTGGGCCAACCAGTTATGTTTACGGGCAAACACTTTTTCAACCAGGGCTATATATATATGTATTTTTATTTATATTTGTGTTTGTATTCTTTTAAGAACCTTTATTGAAAAAAGGATGTATGTGTTTAATTGTTATCTTTGACAATAATTTAAATTAATTTGATCTGAAACATTGAAGTGTGATAAGCAAAAAAAAAAAAAAATCCCCACCACTTTATATGTATATTCAGTGGTGTACGGCTTTCTCTCTGCTACAGTATTGTTTTTATTTCTTTAAAAAAACTTTGCTAAGTTTGTTGCGTTTAGAGGAAGATATTAGAATGTGAGATGCCTTATATTGGGTGTTGTGTTTGGTTTGAATTTGAAGGTTAAACATGGTACACCCGCTGCCACTTTCTCAGAGCAGCCCAGGATAATTTTCCAATAACAACAACTTTCAACCAAATCAGCTTTGCAATGCATTGTGATTTAGATTACTTTTGGTACCTTTTTCATATTTGTAATAATCAAATTCATACTATATCATCTCACCATTGAACCCCCTGAATTGTGTGTTTGCCTGTTTTTATGCATTTATTTTTTTAACAATTTCTTAGTGTCACCAAAGTGCTGATGATATATTGCATTCTTTTTAGGTTCCTGCAAAAATTGCATTTCAGTATATTGTGAATATTCCTCTTCATTCTTTGTCTCAAGTTTGACATGTTGGAAATGGACCGCCTGGAGAGGCAGCTAGTGAACCTCCCCCTGCTGCATGACCCAACCTCTTATATCCCAGACACTGTGGACCTGACAGAAGATGCTTTGGCTCGGGAATATTGGCTCTACTGCTTTGAAGATGCACTAGATGGGGTGAGACCTATTTATTTGATTTTTGTTCATTTTCTCACATATTTGGAATGCTCTCTCTCTCTCTCTCTCTCTCTCTCTCTCTCTCTCTCTCTCTCTCTCTAT
>CAIGQQ010029302.1:0-17366 GCA_903798035.1 Danio albolineatus
ATTATTATTGAAGACATCAACAGTCAACTTTATTCACAATTTCTGTACATTAAACTATTACTTGAGCTCAGTGAAGGCCAGGGACACATATTCTTCAAATCCAGGATATTGTTTATTGAATTTTATGTCCATAAATAGTTCATAAATAACTCAAAAAGCATGCCAAAATGCAACATATTTATCTTAACATTGATAAACATCTCAAATTGATTAAAATTAATAAAAACTATATGGAACAGTATATACAAAGATTGATTATTAATAATAAGATTCTGAGTTAGTTAGTTTTGTCCAGAACGTACACAATATAACATAACTTTTTCTTTATTTTTTATTTTTTGCTGGGGCACCAATGGCGTTAAGCAGGCTTCACTGCGGCATTTGAAGAAATCTTTTGGATCATCAGTGGGAAAATTAACAATAATTTATCAATAGATCGTAAATATTCATAATACTCAAAAACATAATGTCATAATAGACATAATGTGACTATGGCGTGTGCCAGTAATCCAGGCCAGTCCCTGAATGAAAAAGTCGGATAACAACATACCGGCTGAGCTGTCAGAGCAAACTAACTGCAGGATGTTTATCGTTTCAACCATCCTTAAACAGCTTTGGACTAATTGTGATTGGTTATAATATAGATAAGTAAGATTAAGTTAGTTAAATAAACGACTTGTAGCTTATTACAGAAAGAGTGGAGGCTCCTTCACACCGCTGCTGAAAACCAAACCTGATCCGAGCGGGCGGAGCTGCAATGGCACAGTTCCTGTTGCACCGAGTCCGCGGACACAAGCTCGCCTCGTCAGGCTCGTCCCGTCATATTTAATGACTTATTTCACTGTAATACTAATAATGTTATTATTATTATTATTGTTATTATTATGCAGCTGGAATGGCCGGCTCCAATCCGTCATCAAAATCCATGAGGTTAGCTCGGCTTTGATTCTCTGACTGACAGACGGACGTAGCCTGTGACTGATGCTCACCTACAGTATAAACAATGAAATGGCAAACGTGTTTAGTTAGCCTAGTGAATCCTCTTTTTAAGAACATATGTTTTTTGTTTTGATATTATCGTTAAATCTATGAGCAAACTCGGAGCACTTCGCCGGCGGTGACTCTCCTCCCAGGGGATGCTGAGCTCGCGCATATAGCCTAGCTGTTCTATATATAACAGTTATATAACTGTTATATCGCATTTTGCAAAGAAACTGGTCTGGCGGATATCGAGTTTTGTGAAAAAATACATTTTGTAGTAGGCCTAAAATGTTCCTTCTTAAATTGTGTTAATGGCAGCAATTTCACACATAGATAAGGGAACATCTGAACAGTGATTTCCAATCATAAAATCCAAATGTCAAAAAACCAAACTCTTCATTTGCACAATACTTTGCACAAATTAATATGGTGTTTCTAAGAAAGTGTCTGGTGCATATGGAGAGAAATATTGAGCAATAGCAAAAAGTCTGTTTAATCCTTTGGTACATTTTAATTTCTCTTTAATATATATTTAAAACGACAACAGTGCATTAAAAAAGTGAATTTATTTATTATTACTTTTGAAAATATTTTCAAAACAATGCCTAATAAGCATATGCAGATTGTCGCCATTTTTACAAATTCTCATTTTCATAGTTACATTAAGAGACCTTAAAAATGTGTACTTCAAACCACTTTTTCAGGCCAAAATGAATTACAAAATGCACAGAAACCTTTCTTTTGTATGGCGTGTTAGTAGTTAATGTGTCTCTCATGTAATGTGGCTCTCCCGGCTTTAAAGGACGTCCTGGGTCACTCCAACCAATCCCAGGGCGCGTCGCCGGCGTAATTAGGGCGGGGTCTGAAGATGAAAAGGGAGAGAGAAGGAGACACACACATACACACACATGCACATATACTTGCGAACACAACATAGGTATATTATGTATGGTTTAAAAGTAACTTCAAAGTAAAGTAATCAGTGATCTGATTACTTTTTACATGAAGTAATTAGTAATGTAATCAGATTACAATTTCCCTGTAGTAGCCAGTAATTTGTAATAATTACTTTTTTAAAGTAACTTACCCAACGCTGTTTATAACCCTGAGTATCCTTGTTGCAAATAAAAATAAAAGCAAAAATCAGTGACAGTTAAATGTTTAATACATTAAAATTCTTACATAAATCTACCTTAAAGCATGTTATCCTCTACTGTTATACCAATACACAAAATACTGAACTTTTAAATAGTTTCATATGCACTCTTTACACTAATTCCTAAGTTTTACTAGGGTTTACGTTTTTATCTGCGTGTATTATTGGTGTCCTTTGAGTGTATCTGCGCGCTGCATAGTTTGATTAGTCATTGGAAAAGGTGCCTGATCTCCACGTATCCCCTTCACACCCACGACTCGTGCTCATAGCAGCTGAGCTTTAAACAACACCTATTACTCTTACGCTGTCAATTAGGATAATTTATGGCCGTAATTCAGAGCCGGCATGAATTGCGGTGTTTTGATGTTGGTAAATACTTAGAAGTTAATTGGGGGCATCTGCTCCGGGGAGTTCGGGCGAAGAATGGGAGACTGTTGTGTTTTCACGCATGCTTGCCAATTAACGACTCCCACCTCAATGCCACCGAACGCAAAACAACTCGCAGACCCCACGTTTAACACGTTTCGGATTCTCTGAGGTGTGTGTGTTTGATGGAGTTGTAATTGCACGGGTTCATTTGACTTCCTCTGCATGGGAGTTTCTCTGCACTTTTGACCCTTTTATACTCACACTAGTTTTAATTTGTTCCTTAATTTCATTTGTCTGCTCTCGGTGTCAGTGCATATTCATGTCGTGAACGAGGGATGAATTTTAACCTGATTTTACAAGAAAATGTACCTGCTTGTAAAAGGTGATTTCCTGTGAATTCCTGATGTGATTAATGCAGAAAAGTGAATTTTTTTGTTCAGGAAAAAAACACAAATTGAAAAATATATGCCACCAGTTCATCACAAATATGTGTAGAGTGCATCCGGAAAGTGTTCATAGTGCTTAACTTTTTCCACATTTTTTTATGTTACAGCCTTATTCCAAAATGGATTAAATTGATTTATTTCCTCAACATTCTACACACAATCCCCCATAATGACAATGTGAAAAAAGAGTTTATTAAAAATATTAAAAATTAAAAAAAAACTGAAAAATCACATGTACATCAGTTTTCACAGCCTTTGCTCGATACTTTATTGATGCACCTTCGGCAGCAATTACAGCTGCAAGTCTTTTTGTATTTGATGCCACAAGCTTGGCACACCTGTCTTTGGGAATTTTTGCCCATTCCTCTTTGCAGTACCTTACAAGCTCTATCAAATTGGATGGGAAGCGATAGTGTACAGCCATCTTCAGATCTCTCCAGAGATGTTCAATAGCATTTAGCTCTGGACTCTGGCTGGGCCACTCAAGGACATTCACAGAGTTGTTGCGAAGCCACTCCATTGATATTTTGGCGGTGTGCTTTGGGTCATTGCCCTAGTCTGAGGTCAAGAGCACTCTGTTTTCATTCAGGATGTCTCTGTACATTGCTGCATTCATCTTTCCCTCTATCCTTCACTGTATATATATATATATATATATATATATATATATAATTTATAAAATAAATTAGGAAAAAACATTGGAATTTTGTTTTTATACGAGTATACAAGTAAGATCTACTATTCTATTATTAAACTTTTTATCATTTTACAAAAAAAAAATGTTTGATTGGAAATAAATATTATTATGAAACATTCATTCATTTTCTTGTCGGCTTAGTCCCTTTATTAATCTGGGGTCGCCACAGCGGAATGAATCGCCAACTTATCCAGCATTTTGTTTTACACAGCGGATGCCCTTCCAGCTGCAACCCATCTCTGGGAAACATCTATACACACTCATTCACACACATACACTACGGACAATTTAGCCTACCCAATTCACCTGTACCGCATATATTTGGACTGTGGGGGAAACCGGAGCACCCGGAGGAAACCCACGCAACCACGGGGAGAACATGCAAACTCCACACAGAAATGCCAACTGACCCAGCCAAGGCTCGAACCAGCGGCCTTGTTGCTGTGAGGCAACAGCACTACCTACTGCGCCACCGTGTTGCCTATTATGAAATAATTAAATATATTGTGTGTATTAAAATATCCAATACATTTTATTTTAATTTATTTCAATTTTTTGTATAATAAACAAATGTTCTTCACAAATCAGAATGTTTATCTATATTTTAAACAGATTTATTAACAAAGAAAAAGGAGTCCAGGTGGAGCAACAATGCAAACAGCTGCTAAGTGCCCGCAATCTTCTAAATTCACAAACAACTCCTGTAATGCAGCTTGAGTGCTTATATAAAGCATTGTTTTATAAAAGTAATACTTAAAATCGTATGAATACTTTAATACTTCAGACGGATGAGTCAGAGCTAAAACAGCTAAATTCTGTTAGCGTTGACAAAATCCAATCCCTAAAGACATGTTTTTCCTAATTCTCCTCCGAAATCCAATGAAAAGAATTTACAACTTTCTTTTGAGCAGAAACTTTTCTCCCGTCTCATTCTGTGCCAATTTCCACGCACTTTCGTCTTCTCTTCCTTCTTCCCTCATTACGTGGAGTCTTTCATCTCATCTGCTTTTCTCTCCTTTTTTCCTCTTCAGAATCCTGACATTGTGCTGGTCCACTACCTGAACGTGCCCGCCATAGAGGATTGCGGGAAACCGTGCGGGCCCATCCTCTGCTCCATCAACACTGATAAGAAAGAATGGGCCAAATGGACCAAGGAGGAGCTCATCGGACAGCTCAAACCCATGTGTGAGTGCTCAACCACATACATAGACTGTTAAATAATGTACAATTAGATTTTTCACTTTAAAAATCAAGTTCACTCTTAGAAATAAAAATGTCAGGAAGAACTAAGAAGAGTTTATTTTCACAGTGGAGCCATAGAACGTTTTAGAGGGTCAGTTCACCTAAAAATGAAGGAAATTAAGTTCACTCCTAAAAATAAAGATGTTGGCACAAACTAAGAAGAGTTTATTTCCACAGTTGAGCCATAGAAAGAACATTTTAAAGGGATAGTTCATTTAAAAAAGAAAAGAAAATTAAGTACACTAAGATGTTGAGAAGAGCTAATAAGAGCTGTTTTCACAGTGAAGCCTTAGAAAGAACGTTTTAAAGGGATAGTTCATCTAAAAATGAAGGAAGTTAAGTACACTCCTAAAAAAATAGATGTTGGGAAGAGCTAAAAAGAGTTGTTTTCACCACGGAGCCATAGAAAGAACATTTTAAAGGGATAGTTCATCTAAAAATGAAAATATCCTCTCCATTTACTACACTCAAGTTATTCTAAACTTTCTGTTAAACACAAAAAAATAATATATTTTGAAGAATCCTGGAAAAAAGCAGCCCCTGACATCTATGCAAGTCAATGGCTGTCATTAAAAGAATGGCGATGGTATTCTTCAGAATATCCTCCTTTGTGTTCAACAGAAGAGAGAAACTCTAACAAGTTTTGAACAAACAGACGATGAATAAATGATGACAGAATTGTCAATTTTGTGTTAACTGTCCTGTTAAATTATCATTTAATCTTTATAAAGAATTTTTTTTTCCACTATAAAAATGCTTTTGTGAAATGAAAAGTTTTAATTGTCTATAAAAACATTCCATGGGAACTTTTCGGTCCATAAAAGGTACTTTACTTTGGGAAAAGATTATTTTAATTATGAAAAGTAACTTTATATAAAACAACATTTCAGCTAAAGGTTTTGTGGGGAACCAAAAAGGTTCTTCGACACTCTTAAAAGTAAAGATTTTTATGGCATCATGAAGAACCTTAATGGAACCTTTTAATTTCACAAAAAGTTTTTTAAAGTGGAAAAAAAAAGATAAAAAATTCCAAATAAAATATCCTATAAAAAATAAATCGTAAAAAAAGATCCTAAATAATGTGTCGGTGCTCTTTGGGTAAGGAATTCATCAGAATAAACAAATTTACATTTTGGATACCATTTTTACCTATCATAAGACACAATTACAGAAGAAAAACGATTTTATCAAGGACGAAACAAGTTTACATTTTAGAAAACAAATTAACAAGACGCAAAACACTTTTACCAGTCCTGAAACAAATTTACAAAGACAGATTCTTTACGGAAAGGGAATGTAGCAAACACCGGAAGTGACGCGACGAAGGCGTTATCGTCGTTGAAGTGCAAACTAAAAACCTAAACATGGACTGATGTACATTTGCTGTACATGTAACCAACACATGATCGATACAATAATAATAGGTATTAATATATACGTGTTATTAATATGATAATATATATTAATATATACAACACGTATTGTGGGTGAGCAAGTAAGCATTTATGATCTGATGAGGAATAAACAGCCATTCTAAACAAGAGTTTTACATAGACTTTGGTTTGGGCAAATGTACACAGTTTGCGTAGATCACGCAGCAGAGTAATAACCACTCCTAACACCGGCTTCATTCAGTTTACTTTTACGAGTCCTCAAGCAGATGTTTACACTGTGTAGACTTGACATCATGTTCACGAATACAGCGTACGAGTGGCCCTCAATAAAATGTTGAACACATTGATGCAGTCTAGTTTTTATGTCTGGTCCGCGTCTTTTAGAAACTCCAAACACCGACCACACGTAAAGCAAAACCACGTCAAGCTGTTTGCCACAAAACATCCCTCGACCGCAGTCTATGTTCGGTCACCATAAACTTTATTTACGCCATTTACTCCACAACATGAATTTACCGCGCTCACCACCAGCGACGACAACAACGCCTTTCGCCGCATCACTTCCGGTGTTTGGAATATTCCCTTTCCGTAAGGAATCTGTCATTGCAAATTTGTTTCGGGACTGGTAAAAGTGTTTTGCGTCTTGTTAATTTGTTTTCTAAAATGTAAACTTGTTTCGTCCTCAGTAAAACCGTTTTTTCCTCTGTAATTGTGTCTTATGAGAGGTAAAAATGTTTTCCAAAATGTAAATTTGTCTCGAGCTTCGTAAAAGTGTTTCACACTTTGTAATGTTGTTTTGCACTTCCCGGCCTCCGTATTACGGTAATATGGGGTTCTAATAGGTCTATAATTTTTTATATTTATGTACATATTTTTAATCACAAAATTGTCATCAAATTTCTGGAAATTACCACCACAAAATTAGTCATTTTTAATCACAAAAAGATTGTGAAAAACTAGAGGGTCTGAAATTTTTAACTATTTATGTGATTTGGGTAAATGATATGTTTCAATCCGGCTACCACCGCAAATATACTTCAAAACCATGGCAAGCACTGGAGTGTGATAATAAATATAGAAATATTACATCTTTACCGTTAAAAGCTGGTTATACTCACACAGTTTCCACACGACTGTGTTCAAGCCCCTTATAAAAGTGAATTCTGCATAATAGGCCCCCTTTAGATCGCACTTAAAACCTCTGAATGTCATCGCATTAGACATTAAAATATCAAAACAACTGGCATTTGCTTTCCTGTTTGGATAATGCGCTGACATTCAGATATTCCAGGCATCTAAATACTCTTGTAGTCCTCAGAGAGCCGCGTGTGTCACAAACAGATCCAGATCTCGACACTGTACGTTATTTTCCTGTAATCTCAGAGTGACTTTTACATAAGCGAGTCATTAAGTTAATGATAATAGTAGAGCGGCTCGGAAAGGGCAGCAGCAGCATTTTCATCATCATCTCTTTGAATGACCTTCCTGGAGTGAACGTCGGTGGAAAGCGCAGCACTGCCATCTGCTGGTCAGTGTGGGACATTACATGATATTAAAGCTGGATGGGAGTTTTTGGAGGTTGCCGACTTTTCTCACCAGTCATGTATTTTGGATGACACAAGCTGTTCTGATGAGATGTTGCCCCTGATGTGGCCCATTTAAGTAGTGGGGCATAAAAAGGGCATTCTGGTTAGATGTGTGGGATTAAATAGGAGGATAAAAATAACTGAATGCTAAAGTATGAAGAACACCAGCAGTGTATTTTATAATGAATGAATGAAGGAGAAAGTGAATTAAAGCGCATTTGCTTCATTATTTTATATTTAGTATGCAGATTTCTTTTTTTTTTTTGCCTTTCAGTTTGTTTTTAATAATACATAAATGTAAATATGAATTATTCTTTGATTTTTTTTCTTTAGATTTGCTGTGAATGTAAAGAATTAAAGCACATTTGCTTCATTTTTCATATATATTTAGTATCCAGATTTTTATTTATTTTTGATTTTCAGTTTCTTTTTAATAATAAAATTCATTTTATATTTAGTTTTTTTTTTTTTGCTTCTTCAGTTTTTTATAATGAATAAATGAAGGAGAAAGTGAATTAAAGCACATTTGCTTCATTATTTTAGATTTAGTATCCAGATGTTTTTTTTTTGCCTTTCAGTTTGTTTTTAATAATAAATATAAATATAAATTATTCTTTGATTTTTTTTTCTTTAGATTTGCTTTAATGTAAAGAATTAAAGCACATTTGCTTTATTTTTTATATATATTTAGTATCCAGATTTTTATTAAATTTGATTTTCAGTTTCTTTTTAATAATAAAATTCATTTTATATTTAGTTTTTTTTTTGCTTCTTCAGTTTTTTATAATGAATAAATGAAGGAGAAAGTGAATTAAAGCACATTTGCTTCATTTTTTTAGATTTAGTATCCAGTTTTTTTCTTAATTTTTTGGCCTTTGAGTTTGTTTTTAATAATACATAAATATAAATATGAATTATTCTTTTTTTTCTTTAGATTTGATTTGAATGTCAAAGTATGAATCTGATGAACACCAGCTGTGTTTTCTATAATGAAAGAAGAAAAAAAGTGAATTAAAGCACATTTGCTTCATTATTTTATATTTAGTATCCAGATTATATATTTTTTGCCTTTGAGTTTGTTTTTAATAATACATAGATATAAATATTAATTATTCTTTGTTTTTTTTCTTTAGATTGAAATAAAATAAATTGAAATAAAGCACATTTGCTTAATTTTTTCATATATATTTAGTATCCAGATTTTTATTTATTTTTTAATTTGCTTTTCCGTTTATTTTTAATAATAAAATAAATATTAATATTAATATTATTATTTTTTTCAAATTTATTGTGAATGTTAAAATATTAATCTGATGAACACCAGCAGCAGTTTTATAATGAATGAAGTTTGCTTCAATTTATATTTAGTATTTAGTTTTAAATTGTTTTTTTTTTTTTGCTTCTCTGATTCTTTTTGATAAAAACAAAATCAGTCTAAATATTAATGATTCCTTATGTTTTTCTTTAGATTTGCTTTAAATGTTAAAGTATGAAGCTGATGAACACCAGCAGGGTTTTTTAATGAATGAAAGTGAAAGTGAATTAAAGCACATTTGTTCATTATATTTAGTATCCAGATTTTCTCTTTCTTTCTTTTTTTTTTTTTTTTTTTTTTTTGCTTTGCAGTTTGTTTTTAATAAAACTATAGATATAAATATTAATTATTCTTTATTTTTTCTTTAGATTTACTTTGAATGTTAAAGTATGAAGCTGAAGAATACCAGAAGTGTTTTTTATAATGAATGAATGGAGGAGAAAGTGAATTAAAGCACATTTAAATAATTTTATATTTAGTATCCAGATTTTTTCTTTCATTCTTTATTTTTTTGCTTTGCAGTTTGTTTTTTAATAAAACTATAGATATAAATATTAATTATTCTTTGTTTTTTCTTTAGATTTACTTTGAATGTTAAAGTATGAATCTGAAAAACACCAGCAGTGTTTTTTGTAATGAATGAATGAAGGAAGTGAATTAAAGCACATTTGCTTCATTATTTTATATTTAGTATCCAGATTTTTTCTTCTTCTTTTTTTGCCTTTGAGTTTGTTTTTAATGAAACTATAGATATAAATATGAATTATTCTTTGATTTTTTTCTTTAGATTTACTCTGAATGTTAAAGTATTTATCTGATGAACACCAGCAGTGTTTTTATAATGAATAAAGGAGAAAGTGAATTAAAGCACATTTGCTTCATTATTTTACATTTAGTATCCAGATTTTTATTTATTTATTTATTTATTATTTATTTTTTTTAGCTTTTCAGTTTCTTTTTAATAATAAAATAAATTTTTACAAAATTTTTTTGTTTTTCTTTAGATTTACTTTGAATGTTAAAGTATGAAGCTGATGAACACCAGCGGTGTTTTCTAAAATGAATGAAGAAGATAAGTTTATTAAGGCACATTTGCATCATTTTTCATATATATTTAGTATCTAGATTTTAATTCTTATTTTTTGGTGCTTTCAGTTTCTTTTTAATAATAAAATTAATATTAACATTAATAATTCCTGTTCTTTAGATTTACGCTGAATGTTAAAGTATTAATCAGATGAACACCAGCTGCAGATTTATAATGAATGAAGTGAGTTAAAGCACATTTGCTTCATTTTATATTTAGTATTTAATTAATTAATTTATTTATTTTTGCTTTTTTTCAGTTTCTTTTTAATAATAAATCAGTCTAAATATTAATGATTTCTTATGTTTTTCTTTATAGATTTACTTTGAATGTTAAAGTATGAAGAACACCAGCAGTGTATTTTATAATGAATAAATGAAGGAGAAAGTGAATTAAAGCACATTTGCTTCATTATTTTATATTTAGTATCCAGATTTTTTTGCCTTTGAGTTTGTTTTTAATAATACATAAATATAAATATGAATTATTCTTTGTTTTTTTCTTTAGATTTGCTTTGAATGTTAAAGTATGAAGCTGATGAACACCAGCGTTTTTTTCTAAAATGAACAAAGAAGATAAGTTTATTAAAGCACATTTGCTTAATTTTTCATATATATTTAGTATCCAGATTTTTATTTATTTTTTTGCTTTTCAGTTTCTTTTTAATAATAAAATTTATATTAACATTAATAATTCCTGTTCTTTAGATTTACGCTGAATGTTAAAGTATTAATCTGATGAACACCAGCTGCAGTTTTATAATGAATGAGTTAAAGCACATTTGCTTCATTTTATATTTAGTATTTAATTAAATTAAATTATTAAATTAAATTATGTATTTATTTATTTATTTGTTTGTTTGTTTGTTTGTTTGTTTATTTATTTATTTTTATTTTTCAGTTTCTTTTTAATTTAAAATATCATTCTAAATATTAATGATTCCTTATGTTTTTCTTTAGATTTACTTCGAATGTTAAAGTATGAAGCTGAAGAACACCAGCATTAATTTAATTAATTACATGAATTACTTTAGTAATTCTTCATTCATTCATTCATTTTCTTGTCGGCTTAGTCCCTTTATTTATCAGGGGTCGCCACAGCAGAATGAACCACCAACTTATCCAGTATATGTTTTACGCAGCTGATGCCCTTCCAGCTGCAGCCCATTTCTGGGAAACATCCATACACACTCATTCACACACACATACACTACGGACAATTTAACCTACCCAAATCACCTATACCACATCTATACCACATGTCTTTGGACTGTGGGGGAAACCGGAGCACCCGGAGGAAACCCACACTAACGTGGGGAGAACATGCAAACTCCACACAGAAATGCCAACTGACCCAGCCGAGGCTCGAACCAGTGACCTTCTTGCTGTGAGGCAAACGTGCTACCCACTACTTCATTTATTAATTCCCTATTTTATTAATTAATTCATTAAATTACATGAAACATTAGTGCATTAATAAACAACATAATGCCCATGTAAACAAGATAAACTAGTAAATTGCAACTTTCCATATTTTTAAATTAGAAATAGGCTATATTAAAACCTTACTAGTTAAAGTTTGTAGCTACTTTATGTGCTGTTTCTATGTTTGGATAGGTGTTACTGCAAAAATTGGTCGTCCAACGCCTGTTTTTGTGGTTACAGTCACACTTTGTTTAATCAATTTTGGCCTGTGTTAATTATTGTCAGCTATGCCTATGTGTTCAGCTACGATAATCATTAGAAAAGTCTGTTGAGTTGTGTAAGGTATGGTCTTTTAACTACAGCGGTTCGAACTGTAGTTCTGCCGAATGACTAAAAGTTATCAGTATGATGGTGAAAAACTGATCATTCTAGTCAAACCATCCTTCTGCAGTCTTATACCAAAAACGGAAATAAGGGCATTATTAATAGCTTTAAATGCGGGAGAGCGCTGCTGTTATGTGATTATATTGTATTGCAATATGGAGCGATTAAATGTTGATGTTAAATCAAAAGTACTTCACAAATACTTGAAAATGAGATGATTTAATGACAATAATTATCTATGGTTACAACTGAATTAGTTACAAATAACTGTATAAAATAATAAAACATGAGATGATAAAAACATATGATAATAATTATACCCAGCTTAAATTTAAATTAAAGTTACCTGAGAGAGAGGGGGGGGGGGGGGGGGGGGGGGGGGAGAGAGAGAGAGAGAGAGGGAGAGAGCCAGATCAGGAAAAGCACAGAGCCAGAAAAGAGCCAGCGCAAGAAAAAAGAGACAGAGCAGAGTTTACCACCTATTTTGTATCTTTCTGACCATGTGACCAAAGCCCAAATACTGAGACATTCAAACTGACCAATCAACATGTGACTAAGTCCCAATCCCAATTCTTTTTTTGTACCCCTACCCCTTCCCCTTCCCCTTCCCCTTGGCCCTTACAACCGAGGGTTAAAGGGAAGGGCTTCAAAACTTACCCCTAAGAATTGGGACAGCACTTCAACACCTGCAAACGTCATCATATGTCATCGCGATCTCTTGCTTCATATGAGATCAGACGATCACGACTGCTGGAGTTATTCCAGTTGGGTTATTTTTGGGTGTTTATCTTCAGGAAATCACTGAAGGCGTATATTATGTTATCATAACGATCTAATGTGGCAATAAGATCAGAACTGTACTGTGTATTTACACAGTGGCCATACTGATCTGTGTAAACACACGAAAACAACATTAGCATTATAGCAGACACTGTAAAAAGCTCAATCCCAGACACTAGACATTACTGACAGGGTATTCCAGTGTCATCGTGTGTCAGAATGTTCTGGGACTGCTGTAGATGAGTTATGATTATGGATTATAGATCACGAAATTTAGCAGTTTTTTTTGCGGGTTTTTTTTAAAGCATGACGGTAAAACACGAACTAGTTATGAATATATTAAAACATATGTTTGTTTGTCGTAAAAATTCGTAATAATGACAAAAAATACCAATTTGTGGATCTCCTTACTTCCGGGTTCAGCTATCCTGCCGCTGTGGCAGGTGCATTCTGGGAAAATATCTTACCCCTCTGTTTTAAGTGTGGTCCTGAAAAATCTTCGTTCGAAGGGGTGTATACGCCTTGCCCTTAGCCCTACACCTTCAAGCTAAAGAGAATTGGGACACCATTACCCCTTGACGTGAACACGCAAAACGAGGGGTAGGGCGTACCTGTCAACCCTCCTGTATTTCCCGGGATTCTCCCGTATGTTACAGTTGTATCCCGCTATCATCCCATAAAGGTGTTTTCCCGTATTTCTCCCGTATTTTCAGTCGTTCTCCGAAGGGTGTCAATAAACATTAAAGAGCTGATCCTCCCTATACGCAACCCATACCGCCGAACCACCAGGGGCCGCCCCTTGCTCTTAAATCTGTTGGAATCTGTCTGTGCTTTCTTTTTATTTAGGCGTGAAACACTCTGAAATAAACATAAAAACGGCGGGATTCCCTTTCATTTTCATTACAGGTGCCGTCGCTCCTCCTATGCAATCCTCAAAACAGTCATAAAGCGGTGCGTGACTGTCAGCTGACGTGTCCGTAGTGATACGGATTCTGTACACTCGATTAAAAACACAGCGAAAGTGGATACTGGGTTTTGTGTTTGTGTTTGAACAGACATATACACATAATTAATAATAATAACATCTAAAGATGTCGATCTTGATGGGGTTTTTTTCAAACACAACTAATTTTGTCCTAAATGAGCATAAAACGTTAGGAAAGCAATGGAAGAGAGGGGGGAAGAGAGTATCCTTAATTTTTACATCCCAATGTTGACAGGTATGGGGTAGGGGGAAGGGGAAGGGCTAAGGGGTAGAATTGGGATTGGGCCTACATCATAAAACCCCTACAGTCCACACATTAGGCCCTGATCTTATCAGTATCTGCCTTTGAAATTTGTGTGAGCCTTCTTTGGTGAAAAAGACATGCTCTGCCATATAACCAAATGCATATAATAATTTCCATCCCTACAGTTGTACAAGAGAAAGACTGACTGCATCTATTTACACATATTTCAATAAAAGACAGTTTAGTTTAGTGTTCATACTTTCCTGAAAACATATTTTAAGTTGCGGTTTACCTTCAGTGGCATGCTATTGGGCCTGTGATCACTGTGGTCTAGGCCCCTAAGGGATGTGTCCCCCTCTGCAGTATGCGTCTCTTATTTTTTTGTATTAAAAGTGGTAACCCTAGTGTGTGTGTGTGTGTGTGTGACCCACCTGTAAGCAACTGCAGACCAAACTGATTTGTATCGACTGAACTCGTGAAGTTTTTCTCTGAGTGTCTCTAATTGGATTGCATCAGATGACTGTGATGTTTATTTCTGGACTGAAAGATGAAGAATGAGGCTCTCAGTAGATGAAGTGCACACTGTAGCTCCGTGCTGCGCTTTCTGTCAACATTAGAAGAAGCAAACATGACGGCTTTAGTTTCTGTCATTCTGCACATATAGATCTGCGATGCTTTCATCTCATTAAAGCAGCACAGAGAGGCTCATTACTGAAACAGCGCAGATGGAGAATGAATGGATTGGACTGGTTTGCTCTTATAAGCACACAGCAGACGTTATAATAGCTGATCGTCAGTGCTTTAGCTGCAGTACCTCAGAGTGTCCGGCAGATGTCAGTGCGGCGCTGTTGTGCTTCATCACTCTGTTAATGTTGTTTTCGGTTTGGTGTAGTGATTAAAACTACGGTTAACCTTTGTGTTGTCTTAGAATTCTGTATACACCCTTCATCCTTCGAGTCAGAAACGGCCAGCTTTTACTAAAACTCTGAAATGAAGCAGCTAAAGTTAATTGTAATCTTCAAAATTAGCATGAAGAAACAACCTCGTTCATCACGAACTCTGAATGTCTGGGTTTTTCCTCAACTGTGTGGACTTCTTCATCAATGTTTATCTAGTGGACAACACTCGTTTTGACTACGGTAAAGGGTGTTTTTTCTAATGCTAAAAGTAACCGCATACATGTAAAAGGTTTTTTAACAAGACAGTAGCCTATTCATAACTGTTAAATCAGCAAATTCTTACTGTTTGTATGTAGGCTACGTGTTTTTGTGATATATCAGGACCAGAGGTGGTTAGAGTATCCAAAATCTACACTCAAGTAAAAGTACAAGTACTTGCAGAAATTTTTACTCATGTAAAAGTAATAATCTTAAAAGTTGCTTGAGTAAGAGTAAAAAAGTAGCTGATGAAAAAATTACTCAAGTACATAGTTAGTTACTTTTCATCATACAGGATGTATAGGCTATATCAGAATTATTCGCCCTTTGAATTTTTTGGCTTTTTAAAATATTTCCCAAATGATGTTTAACAGAGCAAGGAATTTTTCACAGTATTTCCTCTAATATTTTTTCTTCTGGAGAAAGTCTTATTTGTTTTATTTCGGCTAGAATAAAAGCAATTCTTAATGTTTTTAAAACCATTTTAAAGTCAAAATTATTAGCCCCCTAAAGCAATTTTTTTTTGATTGTCTACCGAACAAACCATCATTAATGAATTGCCTAATTACCCTAACTTGCAAATTAAACTAGTTAAGCCTTTAAGCTGAATACTGGTATCTTGTAAAATATCTAGTCAAATATTATGTACTGTCACGGCAAAGATATATATATATATATATCAAAAGAAGGGGCGCCACGGTGGCGCGTGAGTAGCACGTTCGCCTCACAGCAAGAAGGTCGCTGGTTCGATCCCCGGTTGGGGCAGGTCCCGGTTGGGCCAGTTGGCATTTCTGTGTGGAGTTTGCATGTTCTCCCCGTGGTTGCGTGGGTTTCCTCCGGGTGCTCCGGTTTCCCCCACAGTCCAAAGACATGCGGTACAGGTGAATTGGGTAAGCTAAATTGTCCATAGTGTATGTGTGTGAATGAGAATGTATGAATGTGTTTCCCAGAGATGGGTTGTGGCTGGAAGGGCATCCGCTGTGTAAAACAAATGCCGGATAAGTTGGCGGTTCATTCCGCTGTGGCGACCCCAGATTAATAAAGGGACTAAGCCGAAAAGAAAATGAATGAATGAATGAAATTGGCTGTAGTGAATCTTGTATTGATGTTTCCCAGTACTGGGTTGCAGCTGAAAGGGCATCTGCTGTGTAAAACATATGCTGGATAAGTTGCTGGTTCATTATGCTGTGGCGACTACGGTGGCCGAGAAAGGTTAACGCGTTGCAATTTAAGAAAGCACATGCAATAACAGAAAACACCAGCAAATTAAGATACGATTTTCATCAATTTGACAGCACACCTGTTACAGATTCTCACAACACAGACAACGGAAGAAACGCGCAGCATATTGGTCAAAACACAAACAACAAAAGAAATGCGCAGTTATTGAAAACACAACGGAAGAAAATGCGCAGCAAGTTATTCAAAACACAGCGAAAGAAAACGCGCAGCAAGTGATGAATACACAACGGAAATGTTTCAAGAGGACCCAAAAACATGACGGACACAGTTGATACGGACCCGCCGTGACTGTTGTTCAGTGAAGTGATTGGTGGTCTTTGAAAGGTGTAATATCCTGATTACACGACTCCGTTGTCTTTTGTAAATTATCAGTCTAATTAATGATCAACTGAAACGTTGCGTTATTAAATAAATTAACTACATCCGTATCTTAGCAGCAGTGTCCGTCATGTTTTTGGGTCCTCTTGAAACATTTCCGTTGTGTATTCACAACTTGCTGCGCGTTTTCTTTCGTTGTGTTTTGAATAACTTGCTGCGCATTTCTTTTGTTGTTTGTGTTTCGACCAATATGCTGTGCGTTTCTTCCGTCGTCTGTGTTGTGAGAATTTGTAACAGGTGTGCTGTCAAATTGATGAAAATTGTATCTTAATTTGCTGGTGTTTTCTGTTATTGCATGTGCTTTCTTAAATTGCAGCGCGTTAACCTTTCTCGGCCACCGTAGGCGACCCCTGATGAAAAAAGGGACTAAGCTGAAGGAAAAATTAATTAATGAACTGCTTTTGGCATGCTAGATTTAAGAGCCCTGCTTAGAGCACTTTGTGTCATAATTCCAGGTTCAGTATATATTATGGCCACTGGATGGCAGTATTTAGATAAA
>CAIGQQ010029305.1:3577-28960 GCA_903798035.1 Danio albolineatus
AAAAGAAAAGAAAAGAAAAGAAAAGAAAAGAAAAGAAAAGAAAAGGAGCATTGGCACTTTTTGTGACGGCCCCTATGAGAACTAAATCATTTTGCCATTATATTGTAGGGCCGAGATGATTTCTCTCCTCTTCCTTAATTTGACAGGCTAATACTGCAGGCATTACCCTCTCTGGACCCACTGTATGTAATTTCATACCAATAAACCTTACAACATCCTACATCATTTCCTAACAGGTACCTATAAAAAACAAAACAAGTGGAAAATGATGTTTGGAGCAGTGTTTGGTCATATTAACAACATATTTGTGCCAGCGTTACATAGCTGAAAGCTTTCCTGACTCTGCACTTTCCAAACCTGCGTTTCATTTAACTATTAGTGTGAAATGACATTTATCTTGAAAGCTGCAAGTCCCTATTTGGATCGTTACAGGAGCTCTTATGCAATCTGTGAGCAAGCGTTTCTGTCTGTCAAACACACACACACACACAAACAGAGATCTCACCTTGTCCCTCAGGTGTTTCTCCAAGTGGATTGACTTCGACTTGAGTGGCGTCTACTTTGAGGAACAGATCATAGAGTCGCTTAATCTGATCTGCAGCCTGTGACAGAAGCACAGAGAGAACTAATTACTAACTGAAGACAACTCTGAGAGCTTATATAAGCAATTCAACTACATTCAAATCTCTCAAGCACAGTGGAAATCAAAAAATATATCAGTTTTTAAAGCATATTTCATGAGTTGTGCTGGACGATTAATTGAATTTGATATACTGCAAGTACAAAAAAAGTACAAATAAAAATCCAATTATATTACTGAATAAAACGAAAACTGCTCGCTCGCATGCAGAAACTCAACCCAGAGTAAAAAGCCCCCCAAACACATATAGGTGCTGAATAAACAGATTTAACTGATATTAATTATTCAGTGCAGTAAAAGACAGATTTGTTGGCATTATTTTTTTTTGCAGCAATGTTTGCAACATATCTGTCTCAAGACATATTTATATCAACTACAGTCTGTGCTAGTCGTATATATTATATTGTGGAAATATAATTAATTTGCATTTATTTACCATATTTCTATAAAAGAAAATCTGAGCTGTTTTTTTTCTGTATTTTCCCTATAAATCAAACGGACAGATAAAAGTCTGATGTTTGAAGTAGCCTGAAAAAGAAATAATAAAATAAAATAAAATAAAATAAAATAAAATAAAATAAAATAAAATAAAATAAAATAAAATAAAATAAAATAAAATAAAATAAAATAAAATAAAACAAAATATTTCATGTTTAGTCCAGATTAAAATAAAACAAATGTTTGAAAATAAATGGTAAGTGATTACTGTTATTTGATGGCTATTTGAACACGATGGAAAGATGCAACCGAGAATGTGTGTGCGCAGATATATAATTTATTTCCCATTCATTGTACTTATTTACTTTTTTTATTACTTTTAAAGAACCCCTATTATGGGTTTTTGAAAATGAGCTTGCATGCAACGTGTAACACAGCTCTAAGTGAAGTGAAATGTCCAGCTAAGGCTTAAATGTGAAAGTGCACAGTGTTTAAAATTATTGATAACTATTGACATCTATTAAAGAGTCGACTTATAGTTCCTCAAACGAATTGCCGTGCTTACGAGTCTTTAGCCGTTTCGGCAAGTCGTGAACACAAAACAAAAGCCCCGCCCACAAACAACAGCCTTGTGCTGTGTTCCCTCTGAGGAGTGCTTCTGAAATCTACACGCTTACAAAAGAGGATTCGGAGCACCGGGACATTTCCCGGTGGGCCTGATGGTGAATCTGGCCTGCTATCCAACAAGTGAGTAAGTGCGATTAAAACGGTTGCCTCATTGTTGTCTCTAGCTTGTAAATGTTGCATTTAATTGTGTTTTGTAACTTGTAACCGCTTGTAGTGTATCTGGTTAACTTGCATTCTCATATCGCGTCTAAAAGCACGTTGTAAACGTGACACGTGCCGATTTGTTTACGGATTAAAATGCATTTGAGCTGCGTTTCACTGCTGTTTGTCGTTGCTATGGCTACATCAGCTCTCCTACACACGTGCGGCGGTCCTGTTTCATAATGGTTCAGCTTTTGCCGCTGTGTGCATTAATACTGAATGTCTGTCACTGTTTTTACTTCTGGTTAAGAATAGAGCTGGGAATATGCTGGGAGACCGGGGGGTTAGTTTCAGGGGTGAGGTGTCTGAAATACGGGCGACTCCCGATAAAAACGAGTGTTGGCAGATATGCTCAAGCACACACTATGACTACTTCAATATTGATAAGCCGTGGTGGGCATTCTCTCGCGCTGAATGATGTCGACCAATCGCAACAGACTGGGTTATCGGTCCAATCAGTGCACTTTAGCATCGCGCTAAGGAGGCGTTTTGGAACAAATAAATTGCTGAACGATTCATATAGGAGTCGCTGGAATAATGAGGTAAAATTAAATGCATATTATAAGATAGTGAAAGTGTTTTTTGACCATGCATGCATATTAGCCTGCTGTTGGAGACCCCCCCAAAACCAAAATATGACCCTTTTTAATGTATAATAGGGGCTTTTTAAAGTTTTAATATATTCCTTATCGTTTATACGTTTGGTAGAAAGAAAGAGAGAGAACTTGACATATTCGATCAATGGCTCTGTTAGAAGTTTTGAGATTGATTATTACTAAAGAAAAACAAGTGTTTATAATTATATATATATTTTTATTTTGTCCTCCATTGCATATTTTGTGTCATGTACTGCATGTGGGCCAATATTACGGCAGTATCTTTAAATGGACGTTTACTCTGCTAGTCAGAATGTACTCTGGGTCACTGCTGAGACAATGAGAAGTTTCCTTGAATAAGAAACTTGAAAACGTGACAGAAATTGATTTGGAGTCTATCAGGCCATTAACTCAGCAGGAGTGGAGTCGCTGTGGCAGTTAAAGTGGCCCTGCTGAGAGACTCCACACATCCAGTGGCTCTCCTGTCCATGTGTAAATCAACCTTACAACGGGAAAATAACGAGGAATTGTCTGATAACTTTTGATAGAAGCATCAGATATTGTAATACTTTGTATTTTTATAACAATTTGTTGATTTTGTTTTTGAGATTGTTTTTTTTTTTTGCGTTATTCTTATTATATTTAGCATATTTGTTTTAGTTCACAATTTTATACACATATACTGTATCTGCTTAATATTTTAATATTATGTAGTACAGTTCATAATATTTCACAATTTTCATTTCTATTCATAATGCTTTTGGCTTGGGACTTTTGTTCGATTTTGTCAATTTATTTTCATATTTAAGTGCTCCATTTTAAAGATCTAGGCGCAAAATCTAAAGCGCATGGTGTAAGCATTAAGGGTGTGTCCGAATCGACTTTTGCTATTTTAAGGATGGAACAATACGTTCTGTGTCCCGGCGCATGGTCTAACAGGGTTGTGCTTATTGTCTTAATGAGTTATGGGTGTGTTTTAAGCATAACTTGCATTAATCCAATCAGAGTCTCATCTCCCTTTTCTTTTAAAAGTCAGTTGTGTCACTCGATGGTGCATTTGCCATGTACATGTCAGACTTTATAAGTGGAAAAACTGAATGCTTTACTAGTGAGAAAACAGTTAAAAAGACCATCTGCATCGCAAGGATAAAGAAAGAGCCTCCTCCATTCGGCCTCTTTACTTTCTCTTTACTTTTACTCTTTACTCCTTTACTTTCGTAGAGTAAGGAAACGGTGCTGTACGCACTCCACAGAAGAATTTAATTTAATTTTGTTTATTAAGCGCAAAGATTTGTTTCAAAACAATTTGTAAATGTAGTACTAATTTCCAGCAAATGAATAAATGAACAATAATAATGAAGTTATATCCAAACACACGTCCTATTCTTATTCCCCATATAGTGATGCATAGGTCTCCAAATCCTGACAGGTGGACAAATCTAAACTTACTTTAAAGCAAATATAAATATAACAAATATATTACTTATAAGAATAACATTGTACAAAGGTAAATTGTCAAGAATAAACTGAGAAATTTGCTATTTAAACAATGTGGTGCAAAACATGAAAATTAGGGTTGCACTTGTCTGAAAATAGCAACAAATCATGCCAAACGTGTCTTGCGCCGGGTTTATGATCAGTAGAGTACAAAATATAAAAAAATTTGTTGAAATGTTGCAGTTTGTAATGTTTTTGCTAAATGTTGCATGAATTTAAATCTATTATCTTTGCATTTCTAAAGATATTCTGTGTCTAAAAAATTATTTTAACAAACATATCTGTATAATAAATCTGCTTTGTTGAAATGCACCAATACATTTTACCCACATTCACTGAGAAATGGATAAAAATATTCATTTTCAAAATGGGGTGTACTAATTTATGCTGAGCACTGTACATATAACAAACATCCATAAATCTGCCTAGAATTCCCTGCTTATACCTTTCATTAACAAACACAGCATCTACTGTGGCTGAGGTTTGACGAGAGTTTAAGACAGGAAAGATAAGTGACTGTTTATTGCTTTACACTTTGCTATTTCATGTGTTTTCTGAAAGCACGTCATCCAAACAAATTCTACTTTCAAAGCGTTTAAGAGCTAAAACGACATCTCCCTTTCCCAGAGCGAGCGGAAGCTCTTTTGATAATGAGCGCATGCTGACAGAAAACATTGTAGCGCCGCTCTCATCGGCTCTTTGTCATATCGCTACACTTCAAAGAGCTAAAGCTAAGTTAACGCAATACTGCATCCCAAACATGCTAATTAGCATGGACTCAAATAGATGCTCGCCAAAGATGCGCAGTGAAGGAAAGACTTTGAAAAGAGCCAAACTGACAAGCCAGACATTCAGCAGTGATTTCTGTAACGCCAGGCTTCTCGGGTGTCTACAGAAGAAGAAATATACACTTGTACACATGTACACATAGATAAACGATGCTGAGGGATTCAAAAAGATCACATGCTTTAATTCAGATCGTATTAATACAGATTCAGAATGTTGTGGATTTACACTTTAACATTCTGATAGGGGAATTAGGGTAAACAATATAGCACTTTTACAAGGCTTCACTACTTTCTCTCTAGTTTGACTAATGACTTAAGCATTTAAAACATCCTGTAATCTCAATTTATTAACATATAAATCTGTGTATAAATTTAATCTTTATCTATGTTTAATATAGTACATAGTTAGAGGCATATTAAAGGAAATGCAAGATACAATGTTGCAGTAATAAAAATAAATAAATAAATACATGAATAAATAAATAAATACATAAATAAATAAACAAATAAACAAATAAACAAATAAAAAATAAATAAATAAATAAATAAATAAAATGAATGAATGAATGAATGAATGAATGAATGAATAAATAAATACATTTTCCATAGTATGTCCTATTATTTATTTATTTATTTATTTATTGATTAATTGATTGATTTATTTTATTTTTCATCTGGAGAAAGTTCTGTTATTATGTATATTATCAAGCACCTTAATTATTTGGTAACACTTTACAATAAGTTTTAATAGTTCTTAATCTATTAATGTATAAATCTGTGTATAAATTTAATCTTTATCTTTGTTAATTTTTATTAAAGGAAATGCAAGACACAATGTTGCAGTAATTAAAAAAAATCAAAAATAAATAAATAAATAAATAAATACATAAATTAATAAAGAAATCAATAAATGAATTAATGAATAAATGAATAAATGAATAAAGCCATGTAATATATAGCAGCGGGAGAAATTATCTTGTTCTATACGTTTTTAAACCATGTATTCTCAATTTAGTAATGTTTTCAAATTAATTCAATATTACACCATATTTATAGTATAGTATGTATTTAGCATACTGTGACCCATATTATTAATGGCATGCAAGGAAAACTGAATATGGGATCATGTGGAAATACTGTACAAAATAGTAATAGTAATAGTCCTGTGTTAGTTCAACAGAGTATCACAGGTTCTGATGAGAGTTGTATTGTATTGTTTTAATACTTTCTTGGAAAGAACGAAAGATAGAAAGAAAATAAAAATACTGAAAAATCCTCCAAATACCATTTAGTAGTTTCCCGCCAAAAAATTACAAGCAGTCAAAATACCAAAAAAAAAAAAAAAAAACAGACTATCGTTTATGTACATTTATTGATTCATTGTTTTATTTTAGAAAACACAATGCTGATGTTTTTACCGTTTTTCCTTTTTTTACATTTTCAAAATCACAGCATTATTTGTGAATATTATTTGTTAAATATTTATAATGCTGACCAACTGTCAAATTATGCAGAAAAAATAAATAAATAGATGAATAAACAAAAATAATAATACAAAATAATCATACAAATCACAAAGTGTATGCAGTATGTTAGGACTAGTAAATACAGATACGTATAAAATTATAAATGTGTAAACACAAAATGTTAAAATTAAATAAATTTAAATTAATGTTAAATTAAAATGTTATTCTTTTTCAGATATTACCAAATTGATGTTTAAGAGGAGGAAGTTTTTTTCCATAGTATGTCCTGTTATTTATTTATTTGTTTGTTTGTTTGTTTGTTTGTTTGTTTGTTTGTTTTATTTGATTTTTTTATCTGGAGAAAGTTCTGTTATTATGTATATTATCAAGCACCTTAATTATTTGGTAACACTTTACAATAAGGTTTAATAGTTAATGCATTTGCTACCATGAACTAATCATGAACAACAATTGTACAGCATTTATAAATCATAATTAAACATTTACTAAATGCATTATTAACATCCAAGTCCATGCTTGTTAACATTAGTTAATGCACCGTGAGTTAACATGAACTAACAATGAACAACTGTATTTGCACGTTAATTAACATGAACAAATACTGTAGTAAATGTTTTGTTCATTGTTTGTTCATGTTAGTAAATGCATTAATTAATATTAACTTATGAACTTTATTGTAAAGTGTGACCAATTTTTTTTCTTTACTATTATCTACAGAACAAACCAATGTTGTCCATTGACTTGCCTAATTTGCCAAGTTACTGTAAACTAGTGTAGTAAATAGCATTTTACTAAATACTAATATTAGTATTTTGCAAATTAACTAGTACAATGTAATGTTCTGCCATTAAAAACCAAAATGATTTATTAAAAATGTATTAAAACTATTATGTTTAAAATGTATATCTCTATTTATGAGCACACATCAAAACTAATTTATTTGAAAAATATTGTGAATGCTACGTTTATCACTATTTTTGTATACATTTTCAACCCTTTATCATAATTTCTTTTTTAATCTGTCATTAAGTGACATACAAAATAAAAAGCCTACACGTTTACTACAAATGTGCAAGGTGGAAACAGAATCTTCTCCGCTAAAGGCACTTGGAGAGCCAGTAAGCAGTCTCAGCGCAAATGCCTTTAAATCGTGAAGATTTAAACTTGTGCTTATCGTTTACAGCACAGGCAGACGCTGCAAATCTACAACCCGTTTATAGCTGGCAGTTTATGTGAACGATGTAACAGCACGAATTGTTGATGTCCACTCAGGCCTAAACCTGTACAAGAGAAGTTTAATGGGCATATTGGCAAAGTCATCATGACCATTATTTCTTTTTTTCGAGAGAGAGAAATAGAGAGAAGGACGAGATGAGTTGAGGGACTCTAATGGCAGGATCTTTCAGTCCAAACCCATTACCTGTCTCTCCAGCGGTCCTTTGAATCCCAAATTAGCTGCCATACGTAGCGCCTGGTCGTCCCGGACCCCTTCAAAAATATCTATGACTTCCTGAGACAGGAGACAGAAGACAAGAGAATACCAATCATCAGCTAAAATTTGACACAAAGCGGATGTTCACATTAAAATCAAAAGAGGCGCAATTAAGCTCTGGAACGCAGCCAAACTCAAAACGAGAAAAAGATGAGAGCCGGAGAACAACGGCTTTCCAATTATAAGACCATCTCTAAAAGATCTGTCATACACAGGGATGGACACACACATAAGAAAGATGATGCAGATGAACAGATGTCACATACACTACAGGTTGTTTTTATGTGTGTGTGTGTGTGTGTGTGTGTGTTGGGGGAGAGGGGGGGGGGGTCAATTAGGGATTTCAATTGATCATTGATATGCATTTGATAAAGGAAGAAAAAGCTTTTTATGTATAACAAAAAAAGCAGAAATATTAATTGTTAATTTAATCCTCTCACACTTACAACAATAATAATAATAATAATAATAATATAATAATAATAATAATAACAATGACAATAATAATAATAATAATAATAATAACAACCACCACAATAACAATAATAATAATAATAATAATAATAATAATAATAATAATAATAATAATAATAATAATAATAATAATAACGATAATAATAACAACGATAATAATAATAATAATAATAATAATAACAACAACAACAACAACAACCACCACAATAATAATAATAATAATAATAATAATAATAATAATAATAATAATAATAATAATAACAACAACGAGGGCGCCACGGTGGCGTAGTGAGTACCATGTTCGCCTCACAGCAAGAAGGTCGCTGGTTTGATCCCTGGCTGGGCCAGTTGGCATTTCTGTGTGGAGTTTGCATTTTCTCCCCGTGGTTGCGTGGGTTTCCTCCGGGTGCTCCGGTTTCCCCCACAGTCCAAAGACATGCGGTACAGGTGAATTGGGTAAGCTAAATTGTCCATAGTGTATGTGTGTGAATGAGAATGTATGGATGTTTCCCAGAGATGGGTTGTGGCTGGAAGGGCATCCGCTGCGTAAAACAAATAAGTTAAGTTGGCAGTTCATTCCGCTGTGGCGACCCCAGATTAATAAAGGGACTAAGCCGAAAAGAAAATGAATGAATGAATGAATAACAACGATACTAATAATAATAACAATAATAATAACAACAACAACAACAACAACAACAATAATAATAATAATAATTCATTCATTCATTTTCTTTTCGGCTTAGTCCCTTTATTAATCCGGGGTCGCCACAGCGGATTGAACCGCCATAACAACAACAACAACAACAACAACAACAACAACAACAATAATAATTTTAGGTCTTTTTCACACCACATTGACTGCTATGGTTCGAACCAGTTTAAAAGAACCAAAATGCAGTCATGTGACAAAATCCACATCACTCATTGGCCAGATGTACGTACTGAACGTATTTCACGCATTTCCTACGTATTTCCTGAACTGTTTTTTGATTGGTCAGAATTAACATGCGGGAAAATGCCAACGGGAATCCCACAAGTAAACTAACTGGTAGACACAAAATGTTGCTGCACTGGCTGATTGTATCCATGGTCATAGTATACTATATAGATTGTATACATCACTTTAGACAAACTATAGATTTCAAGAATGAAGTGCAGCTGCGGCTGGAAAACAATGTTTCAATGCATTGCAAATGGTGAAGGCGTTAGGAGGAGGCTTGAATTAATTTAGCTAAACTGCAACATGGTCATCTTCTGGAAATATTACCAACGATCCATCAGGTAATGTTTTCCCTTTCTCTCTCTCTCTGTTTAAAACTGCTGGTAAAGTGCTGTCAACAAATATTTTTCCTCCAAACCCCATAAGATGGGACAGCGCATCAGACTACGGAAGCTGCATTGGTCTGACGTTTGAAATTGTACCGAGACCACCTCTTCAAGTAGGTCTCAGTACGCTTTTTTGGTGCGCTTTTATCACGCACTCGAGTGTGATTGCTACATTCACACCAGCCCAAACAAACCGCACCAAGAGGGAAAACAAACTCTAGTGTAAATCAACCGAACTAAAAAAGGCAGGTGTGAAAGCACCCTTACAATTTGTAAACATTATACATAAAGTGTAAAAATGCAAGTAGACAAAACATTTTTCAAAACTTCTATTCATTAATTGCTACATTGTCCAGTTGTAATTTATCTAAATTTCTAATTAAAAAGCATAAGCACACATTGCTTTGCATCTTATAAACACAACCAAGTCTTAAAAACACAATGTGGAGCACTCCTTTAAGACATTTAAACATTCGTATTCTGTATTTTCTTACTATAAAGCATTGTTTCTCAACTGGTGGGTCGCGACCCAAAAGTGGGTCGCAGGAACATTTTTAGTGGGTCGCGGAGTGTGTGGTCAATAAAAAATAAAAATATTAATAATTTATTTAGCTTATACCGGATTTTTATTTTGAAATGCGCACGCGCGACATCAGTTCAGTTTAGTTTAGTTCGGTAACTGAACATTTCTCTAGCCCAGTGGTTCTCAAACTGTGGTATGTGTACCAGTAGTGGTACCCAGACTTACTTCTAGTGGTACACGGAGGAATCTGAATAATGGAAATTAAAAAATGAACACACTTTTAACCCTTTGATGCGTACGATAACACAGATGTGATTTTTTTAGGCTTAACCTGTTATTTTATTTTCAGTTTCTAATGTTTGTTATGTATTCTTTCATTTGACGCATTTTTTTCTCCCTGTATTTGTAGCTGTTGTTGGGGCGTATCCTGTATTTTTATATCCCAGTGTTGACAGGTATAGTTTAATCACTTGATTTTCTGACACACAAAGCCTACTTTAATGCACAGTAAGTAGATCTAATTTCTATTTTATTTGTTCAAACTATTTAGATTGTTTAAAGTGGCTTATAAATAATAATAATAATAATAATAATAATAATAATAATAATAATAATAATAATAAATATTCATAATATTAAGAATTAATCTTCGACGTTTTTGAACTGTGCAGGCCTGTATCTGCTTGATTATGCCTATTATGCTACTGTATTTCAATACTGGTCATTATGGTGGTACTTAGAGAGACAATTTTTTTCTGAGGTGGTACTTGGTGAAAAAAGTTTGAGGACCACTGCTCTACCCTAACCGCTGTTTACAGTATTTATCGTTTTTATTTTGTAATATTTCTATAATTTAATACATTTTGTTAAATGACAGCAATAAAATATTGTTTATTTGTAAGTCTTTGTGATTTTCTTATGATTTATCTGTCACTACTTGTGTGTGTTAACGAACAAATTAATTATAATTTCTGAAATTATAGTTCCTAAAAAATTGGGTCGCGACTTGATGACCATGTAAAAATGTGGGTCCCGTGGCCAAACCAGTTGAGAACCACTGCTATAAAGTATACTTCTGCAGATCTTATTATAATTAAAGCATATACACATTTTAAAGAATAGAGTTTAAAGTATTATTACTTGTCTATAAATCACTAAATGGCCTAGGAGCTCAATACATTACAGATATGCTCACTGAATACAAGCCTAACAGATCACTCAGATCTTTAGGATCACATAAACTAGAAATTCCAAGAGTTCAGTCAAAGCAGGGTGAATCTGCTTTTAGCTATTACGCCCCTCGCTGCTGGAATCAGCTTCCAGAAATGATCAGATGTGCTCCAACATTAGGCACATTCAAATCAAGACTGAAAACACATCTGTTTAGCTGTGCCTTTACTGAATGAGCACTGTGCTACGTCCGACAGATCACACTATTGTGTCTTTCTTTTCTTTTCATTCTTTTATAACTTGTCTTAACTCATTTTAATCTGTTTTTATCTGTTTTTTATTATTTGTTTTTATTTTCTTATACTTAAATTTTATTCCTGTTTATGTAAAGCACTTTGAATTGCCACTGTGTATGAAATGTGCTATATAAATAAACTTGCCTTGCCTTGCCTTGCCTAAAGCAATAAAAAAATAAAATTATAGTAATAACAATTATTTTATTTCTAAATCTTTTTTTTTTCAGTGGATTTTTATCCAAAAGGACCCCTTCAACACAAATCACAAAGTAATTTCACTCTTACACCAGATTCAGACTGAAGTGTGATACCTTGAAGATGAGCTCTGGCGTTGCGGCAGCCACTTCCTCAATGTCCATGCCACCCTGAGGGCTGCCCACCATCACAGGTCCATTACACGAGCGGTCCATCAGGATGGCGAAATATGTTTCTCTTGAGATGTCCAGAGCTTCAGCCACCATCACCTGCTCGACACAAACACATCCACCAGGTGAGACAGGAATTCAAAACAGAGCGCCATCTACTCAATACGACATATTATACTATGGGTTTGTTGAGTGCTTCACTCTGCTTTGAACATTCTAGAGGGCCATTCGCACAGAACACGTTTTTCCCTTCTAATGCAGACCCTTTTCACATTTCTGGATTTGTCACCAGCGGAAGTCGTCAGAGTTGGGTGAACAAAGAGCGCAGTGAATGGGAGAGAACAACTTTTTTTTTTTTCAAAACCCTATTTAATGAAATAATAAAATAGAAACTCTTTTATAAAATGTGATAAGATAAAAAAAAGATAAAATGTTGTGTTATCAAATTGATGTGTTATCAAAACTTTCAGAAAAAGGAAAGAAATAAATAGTATGAGACTGATAACGGCAGCCAGAAGAGAGAACAACATAAAATTTACTGCCCCGCTGCAATCCAAAAGCCAATTTTTCCAAGTAATTTATTTATTTTTTATAATTTGATGCAAACATATAATACATACATAAATACATATAAATGTTCACAAACACACACATACATACATATATATATATATCAAAATATTAAAAACTTTTAAGGATTTAAGATTCTGATAACTGTTATGCTGTGTTCACACCAGACGCGTCACAAGCGGATAAATAGACGCGTAACCATTTTGAGTTTACTCGCTTCATTCGAACATCAAATTCGAAAAACAGCGGCCGATTCATTTGGAGCAGTGTCTGAGTACACAAAATCCATTCAGAGGTGCACACAGCTCTGTGAGTTCATAAACTCCTCCAGAAAGGAAGATTTTCCCCAGGGACACCAACAACAGGCGTTACGTCATAATCATATCCCAACAAAACAAAGCTCATGATTGGTTAATGTGGCGAGAATGTCTGCTGATGTTTAGATTTTCCAACTCAATCAATTAGTCAATTTCGCAAAACACTCAAGTCGCGCCGCTTCATTTGCGCGAATCGCGTGATTCGTGTCACCTCATTCGCGTGCATCGCACCACAGGATGTCTATTCGCGTCTTTGCATTGACTTAACATGTAAATCACTCACGATTGCCGCTTCATCTGCGTCTGGTGTGAATGCAGCATTAAACATGTCATAACTTGTCTTGTGTAGAGTCCTTTTTTATGAAAACAGATGCTTAATGAAAGTGTGTGACTGTTACAAGTCTTGCAACTTTTGAAGAACCGTGTACAGTATATGAGCAGCACATTCAACTGATCTTTGTGAACCAATCAGAAGAGCTCAAAGGCAGGCCAACGGTTGCAAGCTTCTGCTTACAGGCACTTAGTAGTTGTTTCAGGATACTCTCATGCTTTATGCTGTGCTTTTCTCAAACATTTACAAACCGTTACCTCTCACGTTTTTAGAAGCAAAAAAACGTATTCGGTGTGAGCTCCAAGGTGTGTAATTATTTTCAGAAAACACATGGCTAGTTCCAGACAGCTTTTGACTACATTACAGTTCTTTTACACTAATGATTTTGAATGATTTCAGTTATTTCAAACTATAAAATTATCATACATTACTAGAAAATAAAAAGACAATCAAAATAATTTAAGGAATTTTAAATAAATACTAAATAATAAAACAGATGTATAAGACTCTAGACCTACACAAAGGAAAACTTTGAAGCACAAAACCTGAGAAATGTGTTGAAACACAACACCAAAAAAATAAATTATTAAATGACTTTAGGTGTGGTATGGCATAACCATAGTATAAGCTGAATTGACTCCAGATTATTGACATATTAGAAAACAATGACAATCACCTCAGGTGTGCATTTTTGTTTAATAATTATATAGTCTGCCATCAGTTACCCCTTACTTAAAAGGACAGTGTACCCAAAAATGAAAAGTTACTCACTATTTACTCACCCTCAAGTGGTAAGAAAACTGAAAACCTGTAAACCTGTAAACATCCCAGAATGCACCTGCCACAACGGCAGAATAGCTGAACCCGGAAGTAAGGAGATCCACAAATTAGTATTTTTCTGTATCATACTGTCATGCTTTGAAAAAAAACGCAAAAAAAAAAAAAAAAACCACTAAATTTCGTGATCTATAATGCATAATCATACCTCATGTACAGCAGTCCCACAACATTCTGACACACAATGACACTCGAATACCCTGTCAATAATGTCTAGTGGCAGGGAATGAGCTTTTTATAGTGTCTGCTATAATGTTAATGTTGTTTTTGTGTGTTTACATAGATAAATATGGCCACTGTGTAAATACACAGTATAGTTACGATCTTATTGCCACATTAGATCGATATGATAACATAATATATGTCTTCAGTGATTTCCTGAAGATAAACACCAAAAAATAACACGACTGGAATAACTCCAGCAGTCGTGATCGTCTGATCTCATATGAAGCAAGAGATCGTGATGACATATGATGACGTGTGCAGGTGTTGAAGTGCTGTCCAAACAACACCAAAAAAATAAATTAATAAATGACTTTAGGTGTGGTATGGCATAACCATAGTATAAGCTGAATTGACTCCAGATCGTTGACATATTAGAAAACAATGACAATCACCTCAGGTGTGCATTTTTGTTTAATAATTATATAGTCTGCCATCAGTTACCCCTTACTTAAAAGGACAGTGTACCCAAAAATGAAAAGTTACTCACTATTTACTCACCCTCAAGTGGTTAAGAAAACTGAAAACCTGTAAACATTGACTTCCAAATTTTCAGCTTTTTTCAAAATATCTTCTTTAGCATTTGACAGAAGAAAGCAAATCAAACAGGTTTGGAACCATTTGAGGGTGTAAACAGTGAGTTGTCATTTTTGGGTGAACTATCACTTTAACAGGTTTTGGCAGGCCCTGCTATTGCATCGAATACAAGAGAATCAGCTATCGTGAAGCTCTGAGATGAGAAATTCAAGTTGAGAACGAGACAACGACAATAACAGGGTGGAAATAACAACTAATGAAAATGGAGGAGACATGGGAGGGAGAGGCATAAACAAGGAGGATGAAAAACAAGGAGAGAAGGAGAGATGTGGTGGAGCAGATAGTGAAAGCAGACTTGGCCAAACATAGTGTATTCTGTTTATTAAGCAAGCAAAACAAAACCAGACTAAAATAGGTTGTGAAAATAAATGAAATAAAAAACACATATACTAAGGACCAATCCTAATTCTACCCCTTAGCCCTTCCCCTTACCCCTACTCCTCATTTTGCGCGTTCACGCCAAGGGGTAGTGGTGTCCTAATTCTCTTTAGCTTGAAGGCGTAGGGCTAAGGGCAAGGAGTATAAACCCCTTCGAACGAAGATTTTTCAGGATTACACCTCAAACAGAGGGGTAATAAAATTTCCCAGAATGCACCTGCCACAACGGCAGAATAGCTAAACCCGGAAGTAAGGAGATCCACAAATTAGTATTTTTCTGTATCATACTGTCATGCTTTGAAAAAAAAACGCAAAAAAAAAAAAACACTAAATTTCGTGATCTATAATCCATAATCATAACTCATGTACAGCAGTCCCACAACATTCTGACACACAATGACACTCGAATACCCTGTCAATAATGTCTAGTGGCTGGGAATGAGCTTTATACAGTGTCTGCTATAATGTTAATGTTGTTTTCGTGTGTTTACATAGATAAATATGGCCACTGTGTAAATACACAGTATAGTTACGATCTTAGTGCCACATTAGATCATTATGATAACATAATATACGCCTTCAGTGATTTCCTGAAGATAAACACCAAAAAATAACACAACTGGAATAACTACAGCAGTCGTGATCGTCTGATCTCATATGAAGCAAGAGATCGCGATGACATATCATGACGTGTGCAGGTGTTGAAGAGCTGTCCCAATTCTTAGGTGTAAGTTTTGAAGCCCTTCCCCTTAACCCTCGGTTGTAAGGGCCAAGGGGAAGGGGAAGGGGTAGGGGTAGGGGTACAAAAATAGAATTGGGATTGGGCCTAAATTGTTTTTTTTTTTATTAAAATCAATTAAAAAAAATAATAAATGAAAATATATCATTAAAAAATACAATTTGAATAAATTTAAATAAAAAAAAATAGAGAAAATAAAATAAGTTGATAAAAATGTCAATTTTATTCTTTCAATTTGTGCACTCAACTGATAAATCAAAGGCAAATACTAAACAACTGAAATTAAGTGTATATCAGACAGACAGAAAGACAGATAGACAAATAGACAGAAAGACAGACAGACATTCGACTAAACTCTTAAAAGAAAAATGGTAAATACCTTACATTGTATATAACATATTTTTAGCTGAACATTTCACATTAACAGTTGTGAAAAAAAAAAATCTCGCTCTTCACTCGGAAAGAACTTCACTGAGCAGGTGCTGAAGAAGTGTCATCACTCTTACTTGTTTGTGACTAAAGAAATTTAGAGTGTTACAATTCCTCCGGTCCTCCCTACACTCCAGTCTCCAGCACCCTTGTCCACTTTTATCCCTATCAGGTTGTGAAAGAGGCAAACATTTATGGCCCCTATTCTTTCTATTTCCTACGTCGCCCTTCCATCTGTTCTGTCCTTTACTCTATTTCCTCGCTTCCCGGTTTATTACGGCAGAAGAGAAAGAGAGATGGCCAGACTGCGCTAACACTCAAGTGAAACACGACACATTATGTTATACGCAAACACTCCCATATTCAGTCCTCTATAGCAGTGGTTCTCAACTGGTTTGGCCATGGGACCCACATTTTTACCTGGTCATCAAGCCGCGACCCAAAATTTTAGGAACTATATTTTAATGTTAGGAATTATAATGAATTAATGTGTATTTATTTGTTAGTGTACACAAGTAGTGACAGATAAACCATAAGAAAATCACCAAGACTTACAAATAAACACATTTTTATTGATTTCATTGGACAAAATTGTATCAAATTATACAAATATTACAAAGTACAATTGCGCATTTCAAAATAAATGTCTGGTATATGCATTTCAAAATAAAAGTCTGGTATGAGCGTTTCAAAATAAAAGTCCGGTATACACAAAATAAGTTAAAAATTTATGTTTTACACACACTCCGCGACCCACTAAAAATGTTCCCGCGACCCACTTTTGGGTCGCGACCCACCAGTTGAGAAACACTGATCTATAGGGCTATAATGTAAAACAAAAATAAATACATCAGCGCATATTTGGTTTGTTTTCCTATTCGAAGAAATAACTTTATCACACAGCTGGAATACTTGATTCTGATTGGTCAGGACATTGCAAGTTATGTTTTTACCAAATGACAATCGACTGAATCAGGGGTGTCCAATCTCGGTCCTGGAGGGCTGGTGTCCTGCAGAGTTTAGTTCCAACCCCAATCAGACACACCTGGGCTAGCTTATTAAGCCCTTATTAGGCTTTCTAGAAACATGCTTACAGGTGTGTTGGAGCTAAACCCTGCAGGACACCGGCCCTCCAGGACTGAGTTTGGACACCCCTGGACTAAACTAACAGGCTCATCTGGGTAATACGGATCATTTTGACCTTGAATATGCAGAATGGGACGATTTTTGCACTTATTGTCAGTGCTTTGAGACTTTTTGGCATTTACACCAAAGCTTTTAACCAGCGACGAGCCAAGTGAATGTGAAAAATCACTTCCTGACATTAGACGGAATATGTTTTTAGTGGGGTTTTGTAATAAATCCTTACACCTGCAATTTTGTGTGTACACTCACATTTGCACCTTTCGTTTAATCACGAGACATTGAACATCGATGAAAAGCAAAAGCGAATATTGTTCTCGTCTACTCTGGCCTTTACTTAAAAAACATAAAATAATGCAAAACCAAAAAAAAAAAAAACAAAGTCTAAAACACTAAACAAGCAACCGAAAGCAATTAAACGATGCAAAGGCATAAATCAAGCGAATAAAAAGGCTAACAAAAACGAAATGCAATAAACGAATACATCAAAGCAACCGAAACACTAAAATAAATAACGATGCAAATGCTAAAATAAAAATAAAAAAACGAAAGTAAAGGTGCAGCAGGTGGTCTTCCTGAACGCAAGCGTTAGCATAAAATCTTCGAAATTTTTCATCCCTCCGCTGCCGTCAAAAGCCACGCCTCCATACATGCAGATGCATACCAAACGAATATAACACTTTATTCCATGGTCGGTTGAAATTCTTGATTCTGATTGGCTGGAGGGTTTGGTATATTTCGTTGAAACACACAGGTAGTTTTGATCACAGTTGGAAATAAATGCGCTTCTCCCAAACGTTTACAGTTACTATAGCAACTCGCATGTGCTGCGCATGAAACCGATGAGGGCTATTAATGGCGGACGGGAAATCTGCAAAATTAGGAAAATACTCATCAACTATGCCACAAAATCAAGTTTTAAGAGTTTTTCAAGCGAGAATGTAGTTATTTTAAAGTCAAATCGGCAGTTTGTTTGTAAGAAAAGTGTGTTTAATTCGATTACCGATGTCCATGTAAACACAGTCACTGTCTTTCTCCCCCTGCGTCTGTGTGTTTGTTGTGCCGCTGTGTGAACATCAGCGCGTGCACAAATGGAAACTTCCATTTTTATGCAAAACCTTCCCTCTTTCCTCTTCCCTGACACTCCTACCTAAGCAAAGCTGGACACACCCACTTTCCTGAGCTTTTCCAAACTAGAGGTGTAAAAAACACCCGGCTGAGACTGGGGGGTTTTGTGGCCCTTTCAAGAGGCTGCACAGAAATTCTAATTTAAATTTGTTGACAGACAGTGTGAGATACCTGGCGTAATCAAGTTATTTGTCGGTTCGACAATAGCCCAGAATTAAAAAAAAATACATATAAACATATTTAGATAATTTACTTTAATCAGTACTATTGGCATGTGAAGAGACTTTCAACCAGTACAACAAAAAATGTTTCTGAAGACAATCACCTACTGCACCTTTAAGGTTTGGTTGACATGGGCCTTTACATATAAAACATCATCTATGCAAAAGCAAAACAAAAAAAAAGTGTAAAACACTAAACAAGCAAACAAAAGCAAATAATAGATTCAAAGGCACAAATAAATACAATAAAAAGCTAATAAAAAATGAAATAAATGCAATAAACTAATACATCAAAGCGAGCAAAACACTAAAACAAACGAGTACGAAACGAAACGGATAAAAAAAACCCGCAAAGGTTAAATAAAAGTAAGCAGCACAAAACAAACAGATAAATGCAAACACAAGAGAAAATAAATAATTAGTGTTTATAAACTCAAACCCCAATAACAGCAAAAATATTACCCAAAATGTAATTAAATCATATGGATAAACTGCCAATGCCTTTCACATCAGCATATCAACGCCAAAGGCATGATGGTTTTCATGTTCAGAGTTTATGAACTGTTTTACTGATGGCTTTCTGCACAGAAAAACACTGATAATAAAGGAGGCGAGTTGTTCATTCTTGCTATTTGGTGCAATAACTTGTAGTAAAGCGGATAGATTGATCTATTAGTGTTTTAACATATGCATCAATCTGTCACGCCACACCAAACATCATCAACACAGAATTTATTATCGGAACTTCCTGAGAGTCTCAAGTTTTAAATTTGATTCCACACATGTAATGGTTACAAAAACAAATAAAAAAATAAAAATAAAAAAAACATACCATCCCGAAAGATACATAATGACAATTTTCTGCATGAATTTGTGTACTTTATACAATGAAGCACAGTGACATTCACCGTGCAATTTTACATAATAGCAAAACGTTCACTCATATGTCATATGAAACATTTCCTACAGGCTTGGAGGAGAACTCCAATTTTACAAAACATGCTATTTCTTCTCCCTCTCAATAACCAGTGACTGAAGTCTGAATTCATGAAGAAAACCTCATTATACAATAACGCATCCAAGTGAGAAAGAAACCAGAGGGCTCTTGAATAGCAAATGTGACACCCTAAATGCAGTGTGAGATCCACGCTCCGGCTGCCATTTCTAAAACATTTATTTATTTATTTATTTATTTACTGTTTGCATCGCACCTCTGTTTCTCCTCACACCACCATCATATGAATCCATACTACACCGTAAACCTGAAAAATTCACTTCACTCAAAACATTTGTGAAAATGTATTACCTCAAAACCATCGGTGTAAACAAACTCTCTTTTTTTACAGTTAGAATATTTTTTTATTTTGTACTATAACATGTTTGTGATATAAAAAAAATAATTGTAATTGAACTATTGAATAATTTAATTTGAGTAATTTGTTTGCATAAATGGGCGCCACGGTGGCCGAGTGGTTAGCACGTTCGCCTCACAGCAAGAAGGTCGCTGGTTCGATCCCCGGCTGGGCCAGTTGGCATTTCTGTGTGGAGTTTGCATGTTCTCCCCGTGGTTGCGTGGGTTTCCTCCGGGTGCTCCGGTTTCCCCCACAGTCCAAAGACATGCGGTACAGGTGAATTGGGTAAGCTAAATTGTCCATAGTGTATGTGTGTGAATGTGTATGTATGGATGTGTTTCCCAGAGATGGGTTGTGGCTGGAAGGGCATCCGCTGCGTGAAACAAATGCCGGATAAGTTGGCGGTTCATTCCGCTGTGGCGACCCCGGATTAATAAAGGGACTAAGCCGAAAAGAAAATGAATGAATGAATGTTTGCATAAATGTCACATTTTCAGCATGAACTTAAATCTTAATGATTAACGGTTAGTTAGCAATAGCATGTATTAATGTAACCATCAAAGAGATCATTCACTTACAGTACATGAACACAGTATCACCCAGTGAATGCCTTTTATTTCAGCTCATCATTAACCAAATCACAGCCCCTACTTTTCACTACAATTATAACGCTACAAATCTAACAGCATACAACTCTGCAAATAACAAAATAGCACAATATTAAAGACTAATTTATATCTAACAATCCTGCACAAAAACATACAGAAATGCCAACTGACCCAGCTGAGGCTCGAACCAGCAACCTTTTTTGCTGTGAGGCGATTGTACCCACTGTGTCACAATGACGCCCGCAAGGTAAATATAATTAATTTAATTAATTACATTTTTTTAATTAATTAATTAATTAATTAATTCATTCATTCATTCATTCATTCATTCATTTATTTATGTGTTTGTTTATTTGTTTGTTTGTTTGTTTAAGGCTACCTGATGCATCAGCCTTTTAATGGCCCACTTGATTTACAGGGAAAACACAGAACAAAAGCAGCTCAGTTTTACTTACAGAAATTTGGTAAACAAATGCAAAATAACTATAGTTTTATATACACTCTCAGAAGTAAAGGTACGTGAGCTGTCACTGGGGTGGTACCTTCTTTAACAGGTACAAATTTGTACCTAAAAGGTCCATATTAATACCTCAAGAATACATATTAATATCTAAAATGTACAAAAGTGCTCCTCTTAAAATTTAAGCTACTAATATATCATTTTGAGGTATAAATATATACCATTTAAGTGCAAATGTGTATCTTTTGAAAAGGTACCTCTACTTCTGAGAGTGTAGTACATCAGACTAGCACAGACTGGAATGGATATAAATATATTTTGTTGCACTTAATCTACCAATAATCTGTCTTAAGAGACAGATATGTTGCTGCAATTTTTCTTTTGTTTACCAAAAATAACTAAATAAATAACTAAATAAATAACTAACTAAATACATAAATAAATAAATAAATCACACTGAATCAATAAAATCTCAGCAAATAACAAAAAGACCGACATATAGGGAGTAGAACGCATCAAGATTTTATAGTACACTCGTATGAAGCAAGAGATCGCGATGACATATGATGACGTGTGCAGGTGTTGAAGTGCTGTCCCAATTCTTAGGGGTAAGATTTAAAGCCCTTCCCCTTAACCCTCGGTTGTAAGGGCCTAGGGGAAGGGGAAGGGGTAGGGGTACAAAAATAGAATTGGGATTGGGCCTTAATCTCAACATTAATTTCCCTTATCCACCTTTTTCCTAGAATCCCATTAAACATTTCCTGAATGATAGGTGTCAATATGTAAACTGTTTAATATACTGTGTGCAAGGAGGTTGCTTTATAAACTTAGTACAGTAATTAACAAATTATTTTCAGCAGGCCATGAATAACCCAAAAAACTCCAAACAAGTCTTTATGCAGCAATATTTCAGATGTGCTGAATATTACTGTACCGTAAAGGGAAACACCCTGAAGGAACACACCACAGTGGACTAGAGAGCTTTGACCACAGATATGCTTGTCATTTGAATAATGCATTAAAATACCAAGCATAATGTTATTTAATAATGAACAAAAACAAAGCACAAAGCCAAATGTATACCTCTCACTTAGTTTTAAGAGTGTACACTCTAAAAAAAAAAGGTGCTAAATAGCACCAAAACTGGTTCTTTGGTCGTAACGAGGGGGGAACCTTTTTTGGTGCTATACAGCACCTTAAAAAAATAGGTGCTATATAGTACTTTTGTGAAATGGTGCTATAAAGCAACTATATTTTAAGGTGCTCATAATGTTACTTTACCCTTTCCGCAAATAAAACCGGCATAAGAGTTATGAGAATTAGCTACAAGAACAAGGGCTTACCAGTAGTATTGGTGCTATATAGCACTTTAAACACCCCAAAGAACCACTGAAAAACCTTTATGGTGCTTTAAATGTTCTTTACACAGTAAAAGTGCTATATAGCACCCTGACCACCTTAAAGAACCACTGAAGAACCTTTATGGTGCTTTAAAGGTTCTTTACACAGTAAAAGTGCTAAATAGCACCTCAAATATCGCAAAGAACTTCTGAAGAACCACTGAAGAACCTTTTTTTTTTAGAGTGTACAGTATGTGGATTAATCGTTTCAATTAAAAGTTTCAATATTTGTAATCAAAGTTCCCCAGACCAGAAGTGAAATCCACCGTTTGAAACACAGTAGCCATGTGCTCAATCAGTGCAAGTTTGTCTTCATGCAATCAAATTGAGTTCACACAACTATTACTATTAGGTACTATGAACTTTCATCAACATTTGAGTGAAATAATTAAGCCCCTATTATGGATTTTTGAAAATGGCCTTCCATGCAGTGTATACGCAGAGTACATCCAGCTAAGGTTTTAGGGTGCTTTCACACTAGCACTTTTGGTCTGCACTCGAGTTCGTTGACGTCATAGTATGGTACGTTTAGCTAGTGTGAACACGTCTTCTGAGCTCGGGTGCGCACCCGTGAACCGTACCCGAGTCCGCCTAAAAGAGGTGGTCTGGAGTACGGTTCATGTGAACTCGGGTACGGTTTACTTGTAATATGAATACAATCGTACCAAAAGCCGGAAGTGGACCGCCAACTGTACAACAAACTTCAGTTTTCATAACGTTCACTGTGTGTGTCACCTATTTTGACGACAAGCGGGACTGACCCAGTGCAAACAGTGATAATGTCTGCTTGTCTCCTACAAAAACAGCTTCTGCAGACATCGTGTGATGTTCTGAACGTTTACAGTATATTTGCGGCAGATAGACGCAAGCTGCTTTCTGTATGTCCAAAACCAAAAGGTTCAGTAAAAGCGAAACGACCGCGATGTGTGGAGTATGGACGTCTTTCTATTTTGGCGCTTTGCTTCCGTGTCCGTCACCTGGCAACAGCCGTACACGAAACAGCGGCTTGATGACGCAAGCGTACCGGGGTTCAGAAGGAAAAAAGACAGTGTGAACACAAACCAACTGAGAAGGTGGCAAGTGGGGACAATTGAACTTGGGTACGGTCCAGACAATTGAACCAAGTGTGAAAGCACCCTTAATCTGAAAGTGCACTATGTTTAAAACTATTGATTCTTTAAGGAAAGAGTAGACTCAGAGCCGAATAAATGAATCTTGGTGTGTTTGAATTTATTGTTTGGACACATCGATGTCGATACGGGACTTTACCAAATATAACATGCCGGATCCGGTAAAACATGAACGCGCCTTTCCCTTCAGACACTAGCAGAGTGCAGGGGATCACAGGACTGATCATGACAACAAAGATGACGATCACTGACATGATGGAGACTCGGCTGTGGGGAATAGTGTTGAAGTTCATTTTCACAACAATACCACAGTATAGCCAACCGTGGGCTGTGGTGTTGACCTTTTCTAATGCATAAGGTTTAGGGGCTATTTAATAATGTCATTGTATAGGTGCTCTTTAATAATGTCATTGTTCAGTTTTACAGTGTACTCTTTGCTAGCTCATTTTCGGTGGAAAAAAGACAAACAAAGTGATGACTGCATTGTGCGAAAACCGGTCAGATGTGCGAGGAGAAGCTGGCAGGGATAAAAGCGGGTGATAATGGGAAACTCTGGGCCGTATTTAGAGATGAGAGGACAAACACATGCTAAGTGCAGGAAGCCATCATTACCTCCTGAGGGAGAGAGAGAGTTAAACCGTGATAAACATACGGGCTGGTTGTAGGAGTGCGCCGAGTGTCAGACATGGAGAGAAGCAGAGAAACAGGCAGGAAAATGAGATTTCTGCTTGTTAGTGACACATGGAAATGGCTGTTTACCAACAATGGCTGCAAACCGAGCTGTGACTCAGACAGTTTATGCATCTCGCTGACCTGTGACATCTAACTCGGCTAATAGCAAAAGAGACTTTTCTTAAAAAAAATAAAAATAAAAATGACAAAGGAAAAAAAAAAGATGCATTTTTAAATGTCGCAGCATGAATTGGTTTCTCCTGCAGCCAGGAAGACAAAGAGAACGGAGAGAATGAGAGAATCTCACTTTCAAGTGCAAAAGTAATTATTTATTCAGTGGAATAATTTTAAGAGGGAAGAACTCATGTGAAAGATAAACAAGGTGCTGCTTATGAAATCTAAAAAGAAAAGCAATAATAATCTGAATAATAATAATTGCCATCTTAATGCTAATAATAATCTAAATAACAATTAATAATAATAATAATAATAATAATAATAGTAAAAATAAAATAAAATAAAGGTGCCACGGTGGCGTAGTGAGTAGAACGCTCGCCTCACAGCAAGAAGGTCACTGGTTCGAGCCCCAGCTGGGTCAGTTGGCATTTCTGTGTGGAGTTTGCATGTTCTCCCCGTGGTTGCGTGGGTTTCCTCCGGGTGCTCCGGTTTCCCTCACAAGTCCAAAGACATGCGATATAGGTGAATTGGGTAGGCTAAATTGCCGTAGTGTATGAGTGTGAATGTGTGTATGGATGTTTCCCAGAGATGGATTGCGGCTGGAAGGGCATCCGCTGCGTAAAAAATATGCTGGATGAGTTGGCGGTTGATTCCGCGGTGGCGACCCTGGATTAATAAAGGGACGAAGCCGAAAAAAAAATGAATAATAATAATAATAATAATAATAATAATAATAATAATAATAATAA
>CAIGQQ010029306.1:0-10558 GCA_903798035.1 Danio albolineatus
TGAAGGGAAGTAAGTTTTTGGTCAGCTCTCATTGTTTGCATTTGTTTTATGTAAAAAGGTCTGCAACAGTGTGTTAATATTAATGTTTTAAGAGAGATGGCTTATGTTTATATTAGCAACCACTATTTTAAAAATGATGATTTTATCAGGTTAATTTGCGATGGTTGGTTTTATTTTTATCCATATCTTTTGGATGCAGATAATTAAATGCTGTTCAATTTTCTTTTTAATTAAATAATTTTTTGCCAGTCACATTTAAATGAGGAAAGTTCAGTTTATTGTAATATGTCGACGTTTTAAATGCTTTTAAAGGAATACCAAGTTATCATGACTTATGGCGTTGAAGCAAGTTCCAAAAAGGAGTAAAGTGGTTTAATTTTTGAATATTTGCAATACTGAACCTTTCATCTACATGGTGTAGTTACAGGAAGGCTGTAGTATGAATAAAATAAAGGTAGTCAGAAAATAAAGTTGGTTGTCCTACATACTTTCATCAAATCAAACTTTTCAAAATCGGATTTTTCTGTAATCCTTAAGGAGAAATTAAACTGGAAATATACTATTGGAAGCTGCTGAAAAAGTAGACAATTCATCGTATAGGATTATATATGCATATTATATATGGTTATCGTTGAGTTTAAAGTTCTCATTGTCCTGATCTATTCTCCATGCTTGAATATAATGTGTTTGCTTGGTTGAGGAATGTTCTAAGATACTCCATTAGCAGGAATTTCCTTCAGTCCTGAAGGCTTGCATGCAGTGTCGCCAATCAGATAGAAGCCTGCTCTGGAAATGAGGGGAAATTAAGCATTGCTGCAACAGTTCATGAAGCACAGGACTGAAGCTCTGACTTACTGTACAAGACATGTTGTTCTTTGTTACAGTGATTAAACTGTATCCAAAATAATTCTGAAAGGATTTAATAATTTTGAAATAATTTTGAATTCTGAAAGGATTTAATAATTTTGGTCAGAAAAATCATTAAGGAGAGTTTGAAATCACAAAATCAAAACTATACTATGTATTTTTTTTACCATAGCTAAAAGTGCTATTCTAATCAAGTTAAATCAGAAAAAAAGGGTTTGTCTCAGTTGTCTTCAGTTTGAAATACACTCACCGGCCACTTTATTAGGTACACCTTACTAGTACCTTGTTCGACCCCCTTTTGCCTGCAGAACTGCCTTAATCCTTCGTGGCATAGATTCAACAAGGTACTGGAAATATTTATCAGAGATTTTGGTCCATATTGACATGATAGCATCAAGCAGTTGCTGCAGGTTTGTCAGCTGCACATCCAGGATGCAAATCTCCCGTTCCACCACATCCCAAAAGTGCTCTATTGAATTGAGTTCTGGTGACTGTGGAGGCCATTTGAATACAGTGAACTCCTTGTCATGTTCAAGAAACCAGTCTGAGATGATTCACGCTTTATGACATGGCGCATTATCCTGCTGGCAGCAGCCATCAGAAGATGTGGTCATAAAGGGATAGACATGGTCAGCAACAATACTCAGGATGGCTGTGGCGTCAATATGATGCTCAGACGCTCAGTTTCTGATTAGAAATTTGTGTTAACAAGCAGTTGGACAGGTGTACCTAATAAAGTGGCCGATGAGTGTACATCACAATACAAGCATTACTAGTAACTTCTTGTTCAAATTGTATGGCAAGCTGTTTTTACTTAAAATTACTATATTCCAGTTACAGTAGATTCAGTTCCACAAACAATTCCAATTAAAATTCTACAACAGTTTATATTTACCAGTAAGACAATTTAATATTATTAAATATTTTCAAGCACTCTCTGATCTTAAATTACAAATATGTTTCCTCGTAAATGCTTTTATTTATTTGATGTAAAATAGTCTTGTGAATGATTGTACACATTTTCTTTCCAAATACCATGTGGTAGTTTTTTTTTTTTCTTTTGGTTGGTGCTGTGCGTTGAAGACTTGGTGTATTCTTTGTGGTGACTAGAATAATCTTAATTGATAACTAAGGTGTTCAGATGGTAAGGTGTTAGTTGTTGTGTGTAGGCCAACATATATGGGATTTTTATAAGCCAACAAAATTGCACATCTGGAGATCCAGTTAGATGTGATCATATCCATATGCTTTCATTGTGTTTGATCATTACAAAAACAGGGCACTGCGGATTGTTTACATGGTATGGAACACATGCAGCTGTGTTATAGACAAGGCCAGTATGTAAAATTAATCAAAGGAATTGGAAGAGGGCCTCAAAGCCATGTGTTTACCATATACAATGTGTTGCTCATTGCCACATGGTTGTCTGTCAGCATCTGAATGTTTGCCAATGGGAAATACAATCTTTGTCAAGGTCCAAATTGCACAATAATGATTGGTTAACTGGATGTAAAGTCAAATTTGGATAGCAGTAATTTGCTAATGTTATGACATCACCTTTACCTGGTATGCACTGTGCCTTTGTTTGTATAAGTATGAAAGTACCGTAGCAAATGTGACTTTTCCTCATTGCTTGTTTGTGCCATTGTTTGTTTTCCATGTGTCAGTGATTTCTGATGGTGGATGTATTGGCATGCTATCTGAATCCAAAATCAATATTTGACTTTGAGCCAATAAATTTAGGATAATGTATACCTCCAGCCAGTTGTTCTAGCATAAAGAAGCCTAATACCAGCAGCCCGAAGTGGAAGCAAGATGGTGTAACAATGTCAAGTGCAGTGGCATGATAGATAAGCATATAAATATATTTACTAAAGGCTCGTACACACCGGGATGCTTTTCGTTTGCGTTTATCGTCAGCATTTTTTGAGACGTTTTCCGTATTCAAGCCCAAGCGATTTTTCTCTGGCGTCGAGCAGAATCACTCCTTGATGTTAGATGGCGCACAGGGTGGCGCTAAGGTTTTGTCACCCGCTTGTGACACAGAAGAAGAAGAGAGAAAGTTGACACACTTGTTGATGGCGATCGGCAAAGCATGGATGGTTCAAGTAGCAGCTCTAGCGATTGAAGAAATGGTTATTGTTCACCAGTGCAATAAGCAGCTCCACTTTCCTCCAAGTGCTGTTTACTGTAACTTCGGCAGCTCTGTGCATGTGAACAAAAGTGCCAATCTGATTGATGGAGAAGGTTTTGATGTAGTGCGTCAAAAAAAAAAAAAAACGAGCACAACCCGTTTCTTTAAACATGACGCTTTTATGCTTGGCGTTTTACGCGTTTGTGTGCACGATCACATTGACACCCTTTATTTAGTCACGAGGCATTAAAGATAGACCGAAAACGCGAGCAGAAAGCGTCCCGGTGAGAACAGGCATTAATAGTCAAGATGATTTGTAGTACCCAGATGAGCCTGTGTTTTTAGTTTCAGTGGTTGCTTTTGAGGATTATTACACAGCTCCCTCTAACACATGATTCTGATTGCTCAATCACGATATTCCAAGATAACAACCATTGAACATAACAACACAGGATCATCAGGGGACTTACCTTGACCGTTTGTACATTTCTATGCATACTTATAGGCTTATCTTTCATGCCACAGTTCTTGGCTGTTTAGCGCCATCTTCTGACTAAACAGTATGTAAGTCAATGAAGGCTGCATCCAAACGTTCAACCAAGGCTCATTCTGAGAACTTAGTCCTGAGTACGTTTGTGGAGGCCGCGGAATACATCCCGTGATGTATGTCTTTTGTATGCACTTTTTGTTTTCGCAAATCCATGAGAGACTGCTGCGCATGCTCTCGCGAGTGCCGTTCACGCTTGCTGTTCTCACAAAAACCCACCAGAGGCCGCTGTCGGCTGACTGTTTGGCTGACTGAATGACTGACTGACCATCCAATCGACTGACCCACCCTCCCCCTTCCCTAAACCCAATCAAAATTTTATTTATTGACCCACCCACACACTTACCTAAACCCAACCAACAACTTTCTAAAAAGCAATCCAGAATAAAATAAAAGTCCTCGTCTCATTTTTACCACATTTTCAGACTTTACCACATTCTCACCCTGTTATTTACCGGTTTATTTCATTATTTGGATTCGGTTTTTGTCTTACCTGCTTTCTGAAAGCACTCCCCACCGGACTCGAACCCCGTTATCATGGTCAATTCTTCTCTGCGTCTTGAGTCCGCTGGCAAACACGGCGAGCTAACGGGACAAACTGGTTGCAGCAGGAAAGTCGTCCACACGAGGCCAGCGGTCGGCTGGTAAGCGCAAAACGAAACGTCACACCGCCCCATATCGTTCGTTTAAAAAATGAAACGCAGCCATACGCACCTCTGACCATGTAATGTGCGGTCTCCAGAAATGTTCGTGGGACTACGTTTTCACAATGAGCCTGGGTGGCAAATGTTCATAAAATAAAGAGACTTGATAAATTGATGTTGCCCAGATCAATGTTTGGTGTCTGTTTATTTTTGTGACAAGTAGTCGTTTAATAAGCAATATTATGTACATATAGGTGGGTTTTTTTGCAGAATAAAGCCCTTTAGTCTTTAATAACAGCTCGATGTGTATCATATATGTATTAGATGTATATTAAGCATTACAGAACATCAACAATTCCAGAGAGCCGTGTAATAATAAATCACAACATCATGCTTATAACATTCTATTCTGATGTAACTGCTGTTAAAACAAACATTAACCTAAATAGCTTTGTCTCACTGCCTTCAGTTCCTCAGATCGGTGGAATGCTGAAATGAGATATGGTATGATGTCTTGTTAATATTTTTGTCAGTCGTGGTCTGACTTCTAAGAGCATAAAGCGGGACACAAGCATGAAATAAACGTGAAGGCAAGGGTTTGTTTTGGTTATATGTCATGCCTCTCCATGTCTTTGATTTTCTCATTTTGTCAACTCTCTCTTCACGGTTTAATTACTTCAGTGTGCATGCAATTTGATCCCTCTTTCCTTTTACTCTTTAACATATGGAACACACAACAGGTTTCTCCCTAAGCGTGTTTGTTCTCGCTTTTTATGGGAGTTTGATCTCTTTTTGGAAAGTTTGGGTATGGATTGTTTAGTCTGTCCAGATTTATGTTTTATAACAAAAATTTACATAATGGACTCATAAAGATGGCACCAACCTTTTTAGCAGTCATTGTGTCATACAGTACACATTTTGACACATACTATGGGTGTGGTTTAGTGTGAGGGTACATGTAAACCTGGCTTTAATTTAAGCAATTCTAATCTACTATAGACCGTTTTGAGGGATGTAAATAAAAACAGTGGTCTCAACGTATTTCCTGTTTTACAATTTTTATTTTTATAACTTCCAAGAAAACAAATAGAGCCATTTATTATTCAATAATGTTATCTAAAAGTGAAAACCTTTGAGTTTGTTTACACAATAAAATTACACTAAAACTAAAAAAAATTTCCTTTGCATTTTTGAAACTCTATAACTTGAGCAGCAAAACATAGTCTTGACCTGTAGTTCGACTTCATTTTGGTTGTAAAGTGCATGTCTATAGAATGAAGGCATAATATGCATGCACATGACACCATTGTTATCACAATTATTGTTTTGTAGTTAACGTAGAGGTGATGGCGCTATTGGGCCAAACTATTCTATTTGATTAACCGCTTCATGCCAATTTCGGTCCATCAGCATGGATACAGTTTAATTACTGTGGTGCTGATAATGGATCTCTCTGAAATGTTATACAACTGCGTCAGTTGTTGCCTTTTTCTAATATTTACTTCGCTGAATGGCAAAAACTAAATAAATATATAGGACATTTTGGGGCGTCACGGTGGTGCAGTCGGTAGCATGATTATCTCACAGCAAGAAGGTTGCGGTTTCGAGCCCTGGTTGGGTCAGTTGGCAATTCTGTGTGGAGTTTGCATGTTCTCTCCGTGTTCACGTGGGTTTACTCCAGGTGCTCCGGTTTCCCCCTCCAGTCCAAAGACATGTGGTATAGGTGAATTGGATGAACTAAATTGGCCATAGTGTATGTGTGTGAAAAACAAGAGTGTGTGGGTGTTTTCCAGTACTGGGTTGCAGCTGGAAGGACATCCGCTTTGTAAAATATATGCTGGATAAGTTGGTGGTTCATTCCGTTGTGGCAACCACTGAGAAATAAAGAGACTAAGCCGAAGGAAAATAAATGAATGAATGAATGAATGAATAGCATACTTTCACTTAGCAAGCTACAGAGAAGCTGGCAGCCAGGAAAAAGCACCAGTCCAACATGGTTCAGCACATTTGTCTGAATTCTGTGCTGAAAATGGTTTGTCAACTCTCTCTTCAAGGTTTAATTACTTCAATGTGCATGCTATTTGTTCACATGGAAATTCAACTGGAACCATTGCTGTTTAGATGTAAGGCCAAAACACATCAAAAGTGTTTTAGGTTATACATCAAGAACAAAAATCCTGAAAATAATGTCATCTTTTGCACAAAAAAAATTAAAGCTATTTAATTTAAACTATTTTTAGCATTGATAATAATATAAGAAAAATCTCTCGATCAACATTTTTGAATTAATTCTGAAGGATTATGAATAGATAAACTTTGTTAGGAATATTTATTTACTAATTTATTTATTATCATTTATTTAAAAAGTCTTAATCTGCAAATGTCTTTCGTTCTCCTCTGCTTTATGCTGAGAGCAAAGTGTTTCAAGAACAGCACTCCACATCAAAGTGACTGCAGTGTCCGGCTCAACAGTGCAGCTCATAAATCAATTAAACAGACGGCACGACACTGAAGCATTGCTAAAAGAGGTCACTTGGCATGCAGATGTGAATAACAAATAACTAAATATAATATCACAATTTCTTTCTCTTCATGCTCCACATGCGTAGGGTCGCCTACTTTCAAAAGAGGAAGTAATAGCTTTGTGAAACACAATAAAGGGCTGTATTTGGAAAGCCTGGAGCAAGTTAGTATCTTAATCAAAGAGTTGTCTTAGAAAGAATTTTGTAATAGAGCAAACTGCCTGAAACATATGGGCCCCATGTGTCTCTCATGTGTGATTTTATTATAGAAGGTTTATTTATTAAGCATGAGAGCAGAGAAGCAGAATGCAGATTAAAAGGGATTTCCTTTGAGCTGCTGCTTTGGGACAGAAAGTGTATTTGTGACATTGTTCGTATATACTTTCAAGACTGGAAAGGGACAGAAACGAACAGATGTGTTGATTGTTGCATGCAAAAGATAGCAGTATGGGACTAAGTTAATAAAAAATAACAAACCGTTATATATGCTCATTATTATATTCTTTATCATCTTGACCACCTTAAGACAGCAGCGTTTTGTCGATTAGTAGCAATTTACCTAATGCCTGAGACAGATGACAGTGTTTGAATGTGCACGCTTACATGCACATTAGTATACTGCTAACTCACAAAGATCATCTTATTGAAATAACCTGTGCTGATTTACATGCAAAATGAGAACCTGGCAAGTAAACTATGTTTAAAGGACTGATTGATAATTAATCCATTTATTTTCCCTCAGTGACTTACACAGTAATTTGTATATCCAACTTTGAGAAGTTCATTTATTGTCATTAAATTATTAAAAAGTATTACACCATTTCAGTGGAAATTTTAAGGCTCATACAGTATATTTTCCTTTCAAGATGCAGCGATATCACTACTGCTTATGCTGCATGTGAAGAGAACACATTTTAATCATTTTTGGGGTCATGAAAGCATCTGCGTTTGTGGTATATTGTTACAAAATAATTGCGCTGTCTGGATGGACTTAATTCCACAGTAAGGACATGTTCCTGTCACATATCACACATAGCGCACTTCAGTGAACTGTCAGAAAGCTGTCTGATGTGTTTACCTTGGCTTAAAGGCAGGGTAGATTTTTTTGGGTTAAAAACTGTTTTTGTTATGCTGTAATAATAATAATAATAATAATAATAATTTATTCTTATATAGCGCCTTTAAAACTTATTTCTCAAAGCGCTTTACACAGAAAAACAAGAAAACACACCAATATATAAAACAGTTTAGAATAACAGTAAAAATGAATCATTCAGGCTAAAACATTCACAACTGCTAAAACATTCAAAATTGATAAAACATTCAAATATCAAAAAACATAAATCAAAAATGCACACCTCATAAATAGGCCAGTGTAAAGTAGTGCATTTTCAAGGTTGAATTAACAATTTAAAAGATTCAGCGTGTCTGATGTCATGGGGGAGAGAGTTCCAGAGCCTCGGAGCCAGAGATGAGATGGCCCGGTCACTCATAGAACGCAGATGAGTGGAGGGGACTGTTAAAAGACCAGAGGCAGAGGAACGGAGGTCGCGTGAGGGGGAGTACCAAGTTAAAAGTTCAGCCAGATAGTGTGGAGCCTTGGTTAATCTGTTTACATATCAAAAGCATTCATTAAGTTAAGTGGTCTAAACGTAACTTATATGTATTGATATCATCTGTGAAAGGCATAAGACCAGAAAAATTTGTCCAAAAGAAATGTCTAGTCCAAACAGTCCTGGCTCTCTTGGATTTATGTATGCATATCTCTATACGCCCAGCTCTATGCAGCCAGTACACACAGGCTGGATATGTCATCAGTGCTTTTGCACTATACAGACATTGATACACTATACGTTACTAGTTTAATATCCCAGAACCACTGTAACAGTGCCATATACTTTCCTGACTTATGTAATTACATTGTCCAAAATATTTTGAAAAATGTTTTAACTAGTGAAGAGCACAACTTGTGTTCACACAAATAATGTCATACTCCCTCGATTTCAGGTTGGATCTCAAAGAACAAGTTGTTAAGTGATAGTGTGACGTAGACAACGGAGGCGAGGATCCAGTTGCAGATTTTTAATAAAAACAGTATAGCAAATTTTACGGGGCAAATCCAAACGAAGTCAGGCAGGCATGAGATCACAAGGCAGGCGGCAGGCACGAATAATCAAAATACAAGGCTAAGGTCTAAAACACAGAAAAACTGGAACAAAGGAAACACGTTGAAACGTCACAAACAGAGAACAATAATACTGCAAGGATTGTGTGTGTGCTGCTTTTGTAGTGAATGTAATCAGTCATGACGGTCCTCCGGTGGTGTGTATGCAATCAGTCGTGATATGGAGCAGGAGTGTGTGTGTGTGCTGCATGACTGGAGTTGTAGTCCTATACATGGCTGATCTGTAGTTCCCGGAAGTGTGAACCAGCGATCTCTGACAGAGGAGAGATCGCTGGTGATCGTGACACCAGTAAATAAAAGCAGTTAATCCAAAAATTTTACCTTCCTCATCATTTACTCGCAGTGGTTTTAAACCTTTATGAATTTCTTTTTTTGATTAAAGTAATGTAAGATATTCTGAAGAATGTTGGAAACCCACAGCCATTGACATCCATATTAGGAACACAATATACTATGGAAGTCAATGGCTTCTTCTTTCCAACATTCTTTAGTAGATTAGTATATCAAGCCAGAACTCAAACTGGCTTGAAGTTCAAGTGGAGGGTGCATAATTTTTTGGGGTGAGCTATTATTTTTAATTGCATTGTCTGTTAATTAAGTGTAATCAAATGAATATACAGTATGCAAATACTTGTAATCAATGATATTCACTCATTGGAAGTATTTTGCTAACCCTCACCATATCCCTAACGTGTAAATTTTTGCAAATCTCAATCAGCAAAGACAGTTTTTGTTTTTTTACCTGGTTACTGGAATGGTGCTTCGCCAGACTCTAACCTGGTTTGCTCTGTGTTCCAAGTATGACACTGTACAAGGTGAGCTACCGAGCAAACTGACCAACCCAGAAAGGTCACCCATACAGATATGAGTGAGTGAGTTAACACTGTTTTGTGCAATTTATTTTTGGTGCTGTGTGAAAAAAACACATGAAAACAGTCCTTTATCCTTTGACAACATGGCCCTGTAAATGTCAGTATAGTGATATAGCGGAGCCTTCATTTTAAAAAGAAACTGTGATGTAATATATAGAGATGCACATATTTGCACGTTTCCTTTCGATTCCACTGCTGCCATTCACAGGATAGAAGCTCTACAACATCATGTTTTTTGTTTATTTACTTGTTTAATCAATCCAATATGAAAATCTTAGCCAGGGGAAGTCTGACATGTGGGGGTTTTGGGTCTTGTCTTTAAGTGGTTGTGTTTTTCTTTTTTGTACCAGGAACAGATTGGCATTCCTTTCTTCTCACCACATGAAAGAGTTGGGATGTTGAGCTGTGAGAGCTCCATGGTCTAGACAGGCCCTCATTTGACCTTATATTTCTCAGCTGGCCTGTGTGTGAAACATGCTCTATTCTTTCAGTCCAACACAAACATTTCTGAACAGGAAAAAATAAACATTTTTGTTTGTCTCACTGTAGTAGATCATTTGTGTGATCGTTGCTCATGCTTTTGGTTTATTTGGGTAGCAGACAAATTGACGCTTTTCAGCACCTTTTTCCAAATGTATTATTTTTGGCAAAACTGTGATTCATTGATTGAAATTTATGACACTGGTTGTTAGTGATCTGTAAAATAATATCACATACAGTGCATTTATTTGTTTATAAATGAATTCTGTAATGGATTTATTCATTTCCAAATTTCATAAAATTATAT
>CAIGQQ010029307.1:0-11280 GCA_903798035.1 Danio albolineatus
GAAATATTCCCCAGAGATTTTGCTCCATATTGACATGATAGCATCACGCAGTTGCTGCAGATTTGTCGGCTGCACATCCATGATGTGAATCTCCCGTTCCACCACATCCCAAAGGTGCTCTATTGGATTGAAATCTGGTGACTGTGGAGGCCATTAGAGCACAGTGAACTCATTGTCATGTTCAAGAAACCAGTCTGAGATGATTCACGCTTTATAGTGTGTATTTATGTAATAATAAGAAGATAACAAAGGTATTAAAATACCTATTTTAAAACAAAAAACTAAACTGCAGTAAAAACAAAAATTATTCATTCATTTTCCTTCAGCTTAGTCTCTATTTATCAGGGGTCTCCACAGTGGAATGAACCACCAAATATTCCAGCATATGTTTTACACAGCGGATGCCCTTCAGTAACCAAGTCCTCGGAAACACCCATACACTCTCACGCTCATACACTACAGCCAATTTAGTTTATTCAATTAACCTATATAAGACTCAAACCAGCGACCTTCTTGCTGTGGGGTGACAGTGCTAACCACTGAGCCACCATGCCACCCTAAAAACAAAGTATTAATATATAATTTAAAATAATAACAACGTCGGCGCAAGTGGTGTAGTGGTGAGTGTGTCGACACATGCACTCCAGTGCTCACGGCGACCAGAGTTCAATTCCGCCTCGCGGTTCTACGCCGATCCTTCCCCTCTCTCTGCTCCCCATGCTTTCCTGTCAATTCTCTCTACCGTCCTGTCTAATAAAGGTGAAAACCCCCCCAAAAAATAAATATAAAAAATAATAATAATAATAATAATAACAACTAACAAAAACTATGGAGGCAGGTCTCTGATGCTAAAACAGCACTTGTCTATAATAGTGCTTTCGACATGCAGCGAGTCAGAAAACGAGTGTTGTGCGTTTCAGATGAAGGCATCCGAGCGCACCGTTCCCGTTTCACAGCCATGTGCACTTCATGAGTAATAAAGCAGAAACAATAACAGCTGCTTTTGAAATCAGACCAAACACGTCTCAGATGGAGAAAAGCAGAGCCTAATATAATAATAACCTGAGCACCAGACACAGCAATAATAGATGATCACAAGAGGCTCAATGAACAGTTTCACCACAGCCTGAGCCAACTAAGGAGTTGAAAACAGAAAAGAATTGCAATCCAATCAATAAGAAATTCTATACAAATTAAAAACATGTAATTGGTTTTATAGAGGAAGCTGTAAAAGAGAGATTGTAGCATTGCAGATTACATAAACAATGAAGAAAAGCAGAAAGTGCTTATAATACATTCACACAAAAATATAATAATTAAAAATGATTATTAAAATATTACTTTGGTTTATTAATTATTATTATAATAAAATATTTGTTCTATTCTAATACATTTCTAACATTTATTTAATAATTACATGAAAATGTGCACTTTCATTAAAACTGATGGAATTTCATGTCGATTTCTATAATCCTTATATTTAAACGATTATTTTAATTTCAGATATTTAGATTGTTTAACTAAATGATGTCCTAAAAACATTAATTAAAAATGTTTATTAAAATATATAATGCAGTAGAAAAATTTATTTTATTATATAAATACAGTTTATTGATAATAAAATAACATTTTATCTATTTTAATAAATTTTCAGTACTTAATTTTTTTATAATTACATGAAAATTTGCACTTTTTTCATTAAAATTTAAGCAATTAAGCCAATATCTATAATTTAATTAATTTAATATTTTTTAAAATAATAATAAAATAAATTAAAAATTTGTATTTATTATTTAAATTCAGTTCATTAATAATAGTTTTTTCTTCAATTTTAATACATTTTTTATAATTATTTAATAATTATTACATGAAAATGTGCACTTTTTCATTAAAATTAATGCAATTTCAAGCCAATTTCTATATTTGTCTTATTATTTTTTAACATATTTTTAAATAATACTAAAAGATCATTTTATTTCAGATATTTAGATTTAGTTTAACTAAATGATGTACTAAAAAATCAACTAACATGATTACTAAAATATAATATTAGTAATTATTTAATTATTTAATAATTACACGAAAATGTGCAATTTTTCTCATCAAAATTGATGCAATTTCAAGCTGATTTCTATATCTTTATTTTATTCATTTTCAATTACACATCTACATTCATGACTCCAAAATTGCAATTTACAGTTAGGATTGTGAAAATGGCAAGGAGGAGGAAAAATAAAGGATGGAAAAACTGCAAAAGTATTTATTTTAAAATATAGCCTAATAAACACACTGTGAGAAAAAGGTTTTAGGAAAAATTACAAATAAGTAATAATTTCTTTTCAAGTGTAAAACTCTTCTTACTCCTGCAGTGAATGACTGATAAGCGAGCATCACAGTAGTTCATTTCCTCACTCTGTGCAGCCCAAATAGACCAACTTTATATGCGTTTTATGTAGTATTTACAACAAATGTAGAACATCAGGTGTTTTATCCGCATCATTTCCCCTAAAACTTTTCAAAAGCGCATGCATGATCAATCCACACCTGTCTGCTTTAAAAAACCAGAGCAGACGCATCACATGAACCACTGAATATTCTGTTAAAAAGAGGAAATGCAATTAAACAAATTCTCAAAGTCTTAAACGGTTCACCTGTTACGAATCTCGAGCTTTATGGAGGGATTTCGGGACTCAATGCACAAGAGAAACAGGTCATCATCATCATCATCATCATGCAGTCTGACACACACAAAGGTTTCTCCTCAGAGAGTCTAGCAGCTATTTATAGCATCTCGAGAGGCTTTCACTCCTGCAAACTCCACAACAGCACCTGTGACAGATTTGTGAATCAAAACACGACTTTTTGAGAGCTGCTTTTCTGCATTAATCAAAGCGAAACAGATTAATTCATCAGCACTGTTCATGACAGAAACCACAGTGATAACAGCAGGTTTCATTCAATAATAATAATTGATACACAGCACCTTATAACCTGTATATTTATAACAAATCTGTACATACATTTCAACATCCAGATCTTTTTTGGCTTGACTGCATCTCTGTTTAATGTCTATCGTCTTTTTTCATATTTATTTTGTGTTGTCACTTGTCACTTTATGTACACTGGAAGCTTCTGTAGCCAAAGCAATTCCTTGTGTGTGAAGCATCCTTGGCAATAAAACTGTTTCTGATTCACACATTTGAACTTCAAGAAATCTTTTTACCTAATTCACAAAACATGTTGGGAAATTTAAAGAAAGCATCCTTGTGCACGCAATTATTAAATTGCATAATACACGCCCACACCAGCTCCATTTAAGGGCTTCATCAAACGTGGCAGTTTTCCAGAAGAAATCATAAGTCAAATTATGAATTAAGAGAAAATTGTCAACGAAACATAAGAATCAGTGAAATATAAATATAATTTCCTCCCTCTTTAACTCATCATTTCCAAATTCAAAGCTCATACACAATTTAGAAATGTACATTCAACGGCCATAACACTCACTAACCAACACCTCACATAATTACACAGTAGTCAACATTTGAAGTGGATCAAAACCTTTCATCAATGTGGTCTAAAACTATTGAACACAACTTGGTTCTTTTTAACCTGTATATTTAATCTCAGCTTGTACTTTTTTTTTTTCATGTTTGTTGTTAAAGCTGCTCTGAAAACTTTGAATAGGAACAAAAACAGTAAACAAAAAAGTACTTTACCTGTACTGAAGGTTGATGTTGGATGTAGAACACTTTCAGATCTGAAACTGCACTATAAAACATGCAGCATTTTTGTAGACCTAAAAAAAAGACTGAGCGAAAGGTTGAGCGCTGTGTTTTATGATGCTAGCTTAGGCCGTTTACACTGTCAGTTAGACATGACCCAATTCAGATTTTTTGCTCATATGTGACAGATTGGATCTGTTCTATGACAGACGAAAAAATCAGATATCAGAACTGGGAATGACAGTGTAAACGGGGTCTTAGGCCTAATCCCAATTCTATTTTTGTACCCCTTCACCTTGGCCCTTACAGACGAGGGTTAAGGGGAAGGGCTTCAAAACTTCCCCCTAAGAATTGGGCCAGCACTTCAACACCTGCACACGTCATCATATGTCATCGCGATCTCTTGCTTCATATGAGATCAGACGATCACGACTGCTGGAGTTTTTCCAGTTGTGTTATTTTGTGGTGTTTATCTTCAGGAAATCACTGAAGGCGTATATCATGTTATCACAACGATCTAATGTGGCAATAAGATCGTAACTGTACTGTGCATTTACTCCGTGGCCATATTTATCTATGTAAACACACGAAAACAACATTAACATTATAGCAGAGATGAGTGATGATTTTGGATTATCGATCGCGAAATTTAGCGTGTTTTTTGCGTTTTTTTTTAAAAAAAATTTTAAAGCATGACGGTAAAACACGAACGCGGTTATGAATATATTAAAACATGTTTGTTTGTTGTAAAAATTCGTAATGACAAAAAAAATACTAATTTGTGGATCTCCTTACTTCCGGGTTCAGCTATCCTGCCACTGTGGCAGGTGTATTCTGGGAAATTTTCTTTCCCCTCCGTTTTAAGTGTGGTCCTGAAAAATCTTCGTTCGAAGGGGTGTATAGCCCTTGCCCTATGACTTCAAGCTAAAGAGAATTGGGACACCACTACCCTTTGACGTGAATGCGCAAAACGAGGGGTAGGGGTAAGGGAAAGGGCTAATGGGTAAAATGGGATTGGGCCCAAGTCTGTGCAAGCGCACAGATCGCTCCATCAAAGCTCAAGGCACAGCAGGAGAACGTGAATGTGCAAATAATCAGCACGAAACACTTGAAGCCAATATGGAACCATTTTAAAAAGGCTTCAAAAGAATGCATTCAATTTCTGTGAACATTAAGGAAACTTATCTATTTTACACAGGAAACAATGTCATGTGCAACACTTATTTAAAATCAAGCAAGCTAACATATGTAATGGGGAAACTATTGCACCAAAAAGAAATATGGATTTTTTTTCTTTGCAAAAAGTAAAGCACTTTAAAGACCCTTATTTAGGTTTATTTTCAAAATATTTCCGACTTGAAACTTTTTTTTTCAGATTCACAAACTTTTAAGGACCCTTGGAAACCCCATGCCAACTACAAACGAGCATTTATATTATATATAGTGCTCTGCAGTGACATCTAGACATCCAAACTCTTTCAAAGACACAGAGAGGCGGTTTGTGGAACTGAAAAAAATTCCTTTTATTGTGAGTTTAACAAGAACAGTTTATGACCTAGGTCTCTCCTTCTTGCCTTTGTAGAGAGCCAGAAGAGAAACGTTGGCCACCTTCACCACCTTGAAACGAACACCGGGAATATCACCCACGGCATGACCCTTACGACCGAATCCTGCCACCAGAACCTCATCGTTTTCCTGAGACAAAGAGAAATGAGTTTAAATCTTTAGACTTTATCAGACACAATCAGTCCCATGTTACAAGGAATATATTTAATATCTCTGAGATGTTGTTACTTGAGAAATGTTCATAATAAGGTCTGTCCACACAAATGTGACGGTGGAATCTGCTTACGATAAGATTAAAAACTAAAATACCACATAGACAAATATTTTTATTTTATTAAATATTCAAGCTTACTATATAGTAGACTTTCTTAAATAACTGCCATTACAAAACAATATTGTTACCATAAAATACTGTGAATTAAATAGCCCAGCCCTAGTTGTTGAGATATCAAAAGGGAGATAGTTGTGGGCTTGTCTGTTCTGCTACTATCAAATAACATCATTTGGCAAAATTCGCTTAGTGCACCTTTATATACAGTCATACGTGCACTATCATAACTCTGAACATGAATATCTGACGCACCTCAATGAAGTTCAAGCAGCCGTCGTTGGGCACGAAAGCTGTGATCTTCTTGCCGTTCTTGATCAGCTGGACTCTCACACACTTCCTGATGGCAGAGTTGGGCTGCTTGGCTTCAACACCACTGGTTAAGACAAAAAGCAAGTTAAACGGAGAGTTCACACGTAAATGAACACTGTCATTCATTATTTGCCCTATTAATAATAATTATTAATACCATGAGACAAATTCTGACTTTAGATCACAAACCCAGTCTGAAATTGCATGGGTATATTTTCGGCAACAGCCAAACAATGTTTCCATTACGCCAAAAGTCAGAATTGAGTCTTTACTATTAAGTAAAGGTTGTTCCATGCATACATTTTCTCCTGTAAATATATCAAAAATCAACTTTTGGTTAGTAATGAGCAATGCCAAGCCTTTCACAAACTTATTTTACTCTCAGGTTCAAGATCTTCAAGCTGTATCTTGGCCAAATACTGTCTGAACAAAATACAAATCAGTAGAGAGCATTTTTATTTAGTACTAAAATGATTAATAAGTTGATGCATGCCATAAAAAATTGTATGAAAGTACACAAACATGGCAGTGAGTAGGGAAAAACTCGTTCATAAGAAAGGTACAGTTTCATCCGTTATACAGAAATGTTTGTGTTTCAGCATCACAGCATCAAACACTGAACAGACCGCTGCAAAATGTGTTTGAATAAGCCCACTTAGGCGCTTCTGGTGAACTGGCATGCCATTATAAACTCAGTGAATTTAAGATATAATCTTTACTGCCTGACTGAGATACAGCACAAATCAAGTCTCAGACTGGACACAACACAGCATTAAACCACAGATTTGTCATGCCATGTCTTTAAAATTGATTAACGTTTTACAACAGCAATTTTAATGGAGTTTCAACGCTGGCATTTTTCTCTTGACGGCGCTCGTTTTATGCTTGAATCAACTAAATGAAGGCTTTGAGTCTAGTTATGTGACTATTTTGATTAAATTACATTATCAATGGCGTTTAAAAATGCTTATGAAATGTTGAAAAAAGAGACTTGGTGGAAAGCCATCACCAATGCAGTCGGAATGTACAAATAACACCATGCCCACTCATACTGTAGAAAATACAGCAGACAGTAGTACAGATTAGGCTTCCTGAAACACAACGTTTAGAAAAAAAGAGGAAGGATGTTCAAACTAAAGCCAGCTCAAAATATACGCACCTCAAGGACTGATATTTAATTCTGGTAAATGTTTTGTTTGCAGTTTATCCCAGTCCTTCCATCTACGAAATTGCACTAGATGTGTGTTAAATTTTCAATGTTTACAGTGACAGGACCTGTAATCTTGCCTTTTTGTAACTGATTGCACTTTAACCCTAAGGGTGAAATTCCCAGAAGATCCCATCATAAAAGGGAAATTTTTAGTAGTGGATGAATAAAAAATATCAATTGAAATAGTAAATTGTATTTTTTGTAATAGGAAAAAAAAAGTCCCACTTTTTATTAAGTAGACATGGGACGATAACCGTTTTCAAGGTATACCGCCAAAATTTTCTGCTATACCGTTTCTAAGGTATGTGTACGATTTTTTTTAGTTAGTTTTTATTTTATTTTATTTTTTTTAGTTTTTTAGGTGTAAATTGTAAAGAAATGTCTGTTTTTGAAACAAATGAAGACAGCAAAAGTCAATGATTCACTTAATTATTCAGCCTGACTTGTTTTCTTAAAATAATTATATAAAATAGTATTACTGTGTCAGTGGCACAATCTCCCGAATGGGCATGGTTGCGTTCCCGGTTTAGTTTTTTAGCCAGAAATTTAAAATAATTTTAATAATAATTAAAATAATTTTAGAGCAGTAACCACAATACCATCATACTGTGATATTTTTATCCAAAGTTATCATATCGTCTGAATCTTATACCAGCCCATGCCTAATACTAAGTGGCCTTAACTAATATGTACTTGCACTGCAAATTATAATTTGTTAGTGTACTTAGTGTAAATACATGTTGTATCATTGTACTTGTGATTGATTAAATACACGCATTAAATTACATCTTTAATTACACTGTTGACCATCCCTTACACTTTAACCTATCCATTCCCCAAGCTATACCACCAAACCTGTTCCTTAGCCTACCCGTATCCCACCTCAATAGCACCAAAAGTGATCTGAATATATTATGAACACAGTAAGTACATTGTATTTATTTTTTTATGCAGGTACGTAGTAGTTAAGGCCACTTAATATAAAGTGGAACCAAAAAACAAAAAACTAATCGCTAGCCCAACAAATCCCTTTAAAACAGGGGTCACCAAACTTGTTCTTGGAGGGCCGGTGTCTCGCAGACTTAAACTCCAACCCTAGTCCAACACACCTGAACGAGCTAATCATGGTCTTACTAGGTATAATTTAAACATCCAGGCAGGTGTTGAGACAGCCAGCCCTCCAGGACCAAGATTGGTGAACCCTGCTTTAATATGATGCATAAATTAACTGGTATATTTGTGAGGTTAATCAACACAGGCTCTTACACTTTCTCAAGCACAATGCCTTTGGCGTGAGAAGCTCCACCGAAGGGGTTGGCCTTCAGAGCTGTGCCCAAATGGGCCTTCTTGTACTGTTTATCATGCCATTTCTGCTCACGGCGGTGGTTCCGCAGTTTTCTAGCAGTACGCAGTCCACGACACTTGCCTGAAGGAGGTGAAAAAGACAAAACGCATAAGACAAAGCAGTATTTTTAACAATAGCTTTTATATAAACCTTGAAGTTAATTACTTTAGTTTGCAAGGAAACACTTTAGTGTTGTGTAAAAGTTGAAACAGAATTTTATGATTCTTTAAATAGCAGAAAATATTAAAAATAAAATTTCTATTATAATATAAATGCATTAGAAAAATTCTATTTCAATATAAATGCATTTGTATATTAATAAATACTAATGCATTTTAATGTTTAATTAGTTAAGACAAGTTGTAATTTATTAATCCCATTCTAAAACATCTAGTTCAAGTCTAGAAGTTATTGCTGAATATTTTATTACTCAATGCGACAAACCACAAAACCGTAACATGGTTAGATTTATTTAATCAAAGTAAATATTATAATTAATCTTGTCATATGATTTAAAAACTCAATCTACCATAAAAAGTGTTGGTAGCATAACCTGATGGCAACTTAAAATCTAAATGAAATACTTATAAAAAATATCAATTAAACATTAAACAAAACAATAGAAAAAATATATCATAAGAACATATAAGTATATCAACAAATCTAAATGATTATGGATAAGCAAAAAAAATAAGACTAAGAAAATAGACAAAATTAAAATTCTTTTAAATGCAAAATTTAAAGTGTTAAAAATAAATTTAGTTAAAGTATTTTAAAAAACCCATTCTAAAAACATCTGGTTCAAGTCTACAAGATATCGCAGAATATTTCACAACTCGTAATGCAATAAAAACGCAAGCTGTATAGATTTAATTATTATTTAAGTAAAAAATACACAACTCTACATACTATACAAAAATATTCAACTACTCTTGTAATAGGATAAGAGAATCATGGAAAAATATTCAATATACTATAGTGATTGTAGCATAACCTGATAGCTAACGTGAACATTTATCGACAAAACTGGACTAAACATACACCTTTAATAAGACGTTACTAACATAAACAGAAAAACGCGATATTCTAGCAAACCTAACTCTAATAAATACATCTTTATTTCGTGAATTAGTGTAAATTCAGCTGGTCTCGGTGTTTGATGTGTCGGGCTGAATCTGCAGCTCATGGCGGCTCCACGATGCCTCCGACAAAAACATTAAATAGCTACAAATATGCTTCACAGCGACTTCAACTGAGTCCTGAATGATGAAATAGACACTTAATAACATGTTAACTATCACAATTGTGTGCTAAAATCAAATATTACAGCGTTTTATGAAGTTTTATTGTCGCCTCACACGTACCCATGATCGCGTGCTCTGAGTCCGGACAGGAAAGAGCGATCACGTGACGCTCTGCGCAAATGACTGCTCGAAGGACCCCGCGGCTGGCCAAAACGAGCGCCTGTTCAGAAAGATAAAAACATGCTCATTTGATTGAATCTCTCAGGGATTAAAAGGATTTGAGTTTCATCTTTTTCGTGAATGCGAACGACAGAACTGCCACTAATAAATATATTTAATAATCTGGCTTATTTTACTGTCATCCAAATCAAAAATAGACAGCACTTTAGTTGACTGGCATGTAGGAATATTCATCTTTCTTCAGCTTAGTCCCTTTATTCATCAGAGGCCGCCACAGCGGAATGAATCCTCAACTATTTTAGCATATGTTTTACACAGCCGATGCCCTACACAGTACTGGGAAACATCCATACACACTAATCCACACACTCATACACTACGGACAATATAGCTTGTTCAGTTCACATATAGCGCATTTGTTTGGACTGTGGGGGAAACCGGAGCACCCGGAGGAAACCCACACCAACAGAACATGCAAACTGCACACAGAAATGCCAACTGACCCAGCCGGGACTCGAACCAGCAACCTTCTTGCTGTGAGGCGAACGTGCTACTCACTAATAATAATAACCAAGAAGCTGTTAAGATACAGTGGAGAAATAAAAGCTCGAAAAGGGTTCATGTGCCCTTAAAAAGGTTGTGGTAATCAAAAACATCAGAAAAATCAAAAACGAGAGAGTCAAATTCAGATAAAAGGGAAAATACAAAGAAGATTTAAGTCATTTTTGCTTATGAATGAAAACAGTTGCATGCAGTATAAAAAAGTATTTAAAAAAGTATCAGTAACTGGTAAAAGGATCTTGTTTAAAGCTTGAAGCACTGAATTATTGGAAATGGACAAAATGACTAAAATCTATCCATTCATCTGTTTACAGTCTGTTTTTTACTCTTTGTTTACAATCAGGTTTTCCTCTGTAAACAATGTGCAACGTTAGTATAAATCATGCAAGATGATGCAGTACAGATGTTTCTGTTCACAACCAATATCATTGTTTAATTTTTTGTTGATTATTCGGCTTATTTATTTAATTTTGTAAATCTATCTATCTATCTATCTATCTATGTCTGTCTGTCTGTCTGTCTGTCTATCTATCTATCAAGCCATTTATCTGTCTATCTATCTATCTATCTATCTATCTATCTATCTATCTATCTATCTATCTATCTATCTATCTATCTATCTATCTATCTATCTATCTATCTATCTGTCTGTCTGTCTGTCTGTCTGTCTGTCTGTCTGTCTGTCTGTCTGTCTATCTATCTCTGTCTGTCTGTCTGTCTGTCTGTCTGTCTATCTGTATAAATCCTTCCATATGTCGACGAATCTATCTATCCATCTATCTATCTATCTATCTATCTATCTATCTATC
>CAIGQQ010029308.1:0-13199 GCA_903798035.1 Danio albolineatus
TATGATGTAGCAGAATGACTGTGACCTATCCAGGCTACTAACAATATAGTCTATAATTGGCAATGTGAAGGCTTAAGACAATGCAAAAAAGGATGACAGCCAGAATCGCAAATGATCTGTTAGTCTGTTAAAGTTTGGTAGAGGTAAAGTGATCATCTGGCAATACCTCTGAATAGCTTGACTATATTCATATTAGACACTACAGGCCTATATGTTAACTCCAATGCCATGACAAAATGCAGATTTTTTTTCTTATTATTGCCATTTTTTATTTACTTTAAATTTAAGTGGCTCACAACACAAAAATGTCCTGCACAAAGTGAGCGTGATGAACATACAGTAGCTTTCTCAATATAATTCCCGCGCACCGATTTCCTGTTTGTGGACAAAACTGCTTGCGAGCTCTCAAATATACGCTGCTCACACGCAAATTCTCACGCTCTCCCAAATATGCACTGCTCACACACACGTTCTTGCACGCTCTCGGTACACTGCTCGCTCAGTGAGATTATATGCAGACTCACAATGTGTGTCTTGTGTTCCTACTTCCTTTTGTGCTTTTTAATATGATTTATATTGGTCCACTATTCATTAACAATAACCAAAATACTAAAATAGACTTACATATAATTTTTTAATATAATAAACCAAAACATTTTTGTCTGTGTGTTATATGATGAGATATTTCCAGTTTCCAACAATTAATGACACAAAGAATAGATGTTGAGTGCAAAGAATACATTTTATTTTTAAAAAAGGTGCACCATACTAATCAAATAAAAACATTTAAACAAAAATATAACTAACGCAAGCAGAAATGTTATTAATAGAATATAGGCAAAAAATTTATAAGGTATTATAGCCTACTGTACTATTTACTCTTCAAATAAATAAAATGTGGTCCACATTGTTGATGAGATTGTGGAAAACATGTTCCCTGTCATCCTCTTCATTTTGAGGAAAAGCTGCTCCACAGGGCCCCTGAACACGTCTATTGGCATGTACAGTGTTTTGAACATTACTATAGTAAAGTACTTCAACGAATCTGTTGTAGTAAAACTATAGTTGCTATGGTAACACAACAAGTGAAATATAAACAAATTACCCAGTGCTGTAGTTTTTTTCTTACAATATTATAGTGTATATTATTCTACAATTCACCACACTTTACTGTAGTAAAACTCCACTTTGTATTTCATTTCATCAGTTCACTATTCCTAATACTACAGAATGCTGAAGCATTTATTAACAAGTTGAAAATTATACTAGCCTAAAACATAGGCAGTATATCTAACACTCAAAAACACTAGAATTTATTTCAGAATTTACCTCAACCTGTAGGTAAATAGTGTAGAAATATCTCTGGATATATAATATAAGATAATATAATCTCTGGAGAGCAAAAGCACAAAAAGGAGGGAACCCAAGTCACAAATTGTGAGTCTGCATCATCTGACGGAGCGAGAGCACATCATCCGCACATGAGCAGCCGTGTTTTGAGTGCACGCGAGGAGAAACCGGCGCGCATTCGCTCGCTCGTATTACATGAATACGTTTGTCAGTAAAAATAACACTAGCTTTACACAAGCCTGTGCCTGTCAGAGCAGTAACCTGAGGTCATGTATGATAGCTGCTGTACTTGTCTGTGACAGAATTAGAGGTATTTGGCCGACCACCGAAGAGGTCACTCAGTGGTAGCTGGTCAATAGACTGCGCCGGGGCGCCGCCCTCTTTAATTTAGTCCCCTTTAATATGTTAATGTTTATTATCACAAATATTAACGAAATAAATTGATTTAATTATACCATTCTACGGTTGGTCATACTAACATTTATTAAAATGTAAAAAAATGCATGAACAATATTTTTTATACGTGTGAGTAATGGAGTGTCTATGTAGACTAATGAGTGTCTATGTGGGTACACAAACGTTTGCAAAGCATGTGATATGAGGCTAAGCTCCAATTGGCCTGTTTTGAATTGTCCTTGGGGCGCAGCGCTCTGAACCCTCCCATTTTTGTTGTTGGAGCGAATCATATTTATTTTTATATGGTTGCTCTTATGTGATTGGACCTTTCTCATCTCAATTAGCGGCAGCTCGTCATTTAACTGACGACTATCAATCAATGTGCCATATCTCGAGATGAAGGAAAATTCCGTTTTATCTTAGCAAAGTTATCCTTTTACAAGGCGTTTGGATGAAGAAAATAAAAGAATCAAGGAGCTTGGGCCAGATCGACCCTCCATACTTTGCAAATTCACGAGCAGTCAAGTGATCGCGGGCGCGCGTACACTCGGGCCTTTTCCAGCACCTGTTATGGCAAACGGAATTGGCTGGCTGGTTATGATGTAAGTCATGTCTTTTATTGTTTTCCGTGTTTGCTGTTTTAAAGTCCTGGCACAGAAACGTTGTGGACAACAGGGGTTCACGATTTAAAACATCTTTCTGAAAAGTGCAAGCGTCATGAAAGTAGCTGAAGCCATCTTGACAACGCTATGAGGCTCCAGTTTTGTGGGAAACTTAGCATTGCCCAACAGTCAGATGAGGGCTACAGGATTGGCATTAGAAGGCACAATGAAGAGGTCACGAAAAATAGACACATCCTGTCTAGAATAATAGACTGAAATTTTGTGGTGGGTTTGAGCTGGCTTTGCGTGGCCATGATGAGAGCGAGAGCTCGGATAAGAGTTTTAAAGAGCCCATATGGTGGGTTGAGAACGGTTAAATTTCACTTTTTGAAGTCCCAAACAACAGGATGATATGTATGCAAGATTAAAAAACACTTTCGATGTCTTATAATATCTATTTATTTTTACCTCATTTTCCCACCGACTCCCATATGAATCGTCTGAGCGAGTCTTTTTCCCCAAGCACCTCCTTTACGTGACGCTACCACGTCACGTCACCACGTCACGTCCTTTACGTGACAGCAGCCCAATGCCAGAACATATTGAAAACAAATCACTGCAGTTGTACAACAGCGTATTGCTATATTCTTCATCATAACAACAAATATTCAGTAATAATTAACACTTCATGGACTATTGTAAGCCAACAAATAGTTACATTCGGCAGTAAGCTAAATGGCTACCGCTACATGCTGCACGGAGCAAACACAATACAGACAACTACATCCATATTTACCTTGTTACGGTCAACACGACTGGAAGAACACGCAGGTCCAAATGAACTGGGTATTGATCCATCCTTTAACAACAACCGTGCAACAAATCCCACGTCGTAAGCTGGTAGATTTGTGTAGCTCTCTTCAGAGAGATGACGTGAATACAGCACCGTGTTGGGGATGTAATTCTCAGGTATTTTACGAAAAAACCTCAACCACTCCAGGTAGGAAAAAGAGATTTCCAGGTAGGGAAAATAACACAGCTTTTCCCTCGCACTTCAGAGCATAGCGTCTACGGGACATGATTTAACCGGAATGCCGATTAGTTCAGTAAAGTTAGCAGCAGTCGTGTTTTCCGGATCAATAACTCATGAACGAAACATTGTTCCTACACAAATAGCACATCTTTTCAACCGTCGCAATGTATACAATCACCTACAACCTTATTTTCCTAAAAATGAGCTTTGCCTACGCGCTGGACGCATTATATTAAACTGTGCGCAGGCTGCAGAGACCGATCCTTAGGGACCATCTACAAAGAGCAAAACGCGAAAACCAATACTACAAAAGCTGTCAATAACTTCTCTCTAAATCTTTATACTGCCATCAAACAGTATAAAGATTTACTAAGATATTACTCAGATCACACGTCACTGCTCTCCCGCTGGTTATGCTACAACACTTACTAGGGCTGTGCGATAATACGATATTTAATCGTGGACGATAATAATTACTGCACGATCCACTTTTTCAGAAAAATCGTTGTATCGCCATACAGCATATATTGCCGTGCTTCCGCGACATTCATTCTTCCATGACGGGCGCCTCACCTAAATTCATCCCGCCACGGCTATTACTGCTTCATTCAAAACATTCACTCGTCTGTCGTTGTTTTGTTTTTTTTAATAGCGGGTTATAATCGCACCAAAACGTATTAAAAGGTAAGTGAATTATAACAGCGGCAGCTTTTGTGTAACCATAGTGCTGTGCGTCATTTGTTTAACCCTTTGAGGTTACATGCTGACAGGGCTGCGCGAGGCCAGCATACAGGCGCAGCTTTCAGTAAAGATGAACAGTTTCCATAAATATACTTTACAGATAAAGCTCTACGCTTCTGCATACAATGACTTTATCTTGCTGGAGTTTAAAGCTGCTTCACTTTTTTTCAGGACGCTCTGTAGGTCTATTGGGGACATTCGTAAATATTCATAGCAAATCTTATAAATGTTGGAGATATACGCGTTACATAAACGCACTAAATCACACTTCGGCAGCGTTTATTTGAGGGCGCAAGAAGTTGTTTGCACGAACGGAGGAAAAAGGCGCTCAAGCGGAGACGTATTACTGTACATAAATGTGATCTCGCCCCGTTAGACTGCGCTCACGACATTTGTCAGAAATAAAACGGACCGTAGTTGGCATGAAAAGCATCCCAAATGAGGGGCCAGAGATGACTTTCAATATAAGTGATGATGACAAAACAGCAATATAAGAGTCCATATGCTGTATTTTGCTCCTTAAGACACCCACGTTGGCCTTTTCAACATTAAAATGTTAATATGTTGTATTTTGAAACTACATAACATCACTGCATTGTACAATGTGGCTTTCTTTAGCTACAAACACATTCAAATGTTGTATTTTTAAAGCACAACAAAATAAGTGCATTGCTCAAGAAGGCTTCTACAAACACATTCATATGTTGTTTTGCACTGCGTAACAATTAGGGATGCATCGATTATAGATTTTGGTTGTATAATCATGTAGTCTGAACAATAATCATGGTTTCATGATCATTATGCATTTATTAAGTTAAAAACACTACTAGTTTTGTTAACTTTGTTTAAAAAAAGCCATTTACATTGTTGAAGGTGTTGCTGAGGATCTGTCTAATAAAGATTTGTTAGATTTGTTAAATGTTCATTTTGATGGTAATTGCAAGTCTTGTTGATTGTTCTTCCTTTGCAGAATAGTATATTTTAATATTGGGACATTAGTTTAGTTGTATTGTACCTGTGTAGTTTGCAAAGTAGTCTTTAAAAATCAACTTAAAAAAAGAATCATGATAAACATCGTGCATCGTGATTTTCCCAGAAAAAATCGTGATATGATATTTTTTCCATATCGCCCACCCCTAACACTTACTGCAATACAGTGCTTGTTGTCTTCCACTTTTCCTTCCTGTCTGTGGGCGGGGCCGGGCAGTTCTATTTTCCCGGGTCTGCGCGCGCAACTATTATGTTTCGCGTTGACGTCAAGCCGAAACGGCTAAAGACTCGTTCTAATAACGATTCATTTAAACAACAATGAGTCGACTCTTTTATATACGAATCAATCGTTTTAAACACTTTGCACTTTCCGATTTAAGCCTTAGCTGGACATTTCACTTGACTTAGAGCTGTGTAACACACTGCATGGAAGGTCATTTTCAAAAATCCATAATATGGGCTCTTTAAAGGAGCACTTCGACAATGCCACTGTGTTTAAGAGAACTTTAAAGACCGTGCAGAACGAGCTGTTGGACTGTACAGTATGTGTTCTGTCTGTTGTGAGGGAACACATAATTCTAGAAACACAGAGCAGCGAATTTCTCTCAATCCAGGCTGACGAGACCACCGACGTTTCTACACAGTGCCAACCTGTGCTTGTGCTGCGGTACATTGACTCAAAAAACAACATACAGGAGAGATTTGAGTTTGTTCAGCTACAGCGGATTCCATCTCCACTGTACTTAAAGAACGTCTTTCTGTCATCCTTCCTGAGGATCAAAAGAATAAACTCATCTGCCAAGAGTATGATGGAGCCAGCGTGATGAGGGGTGCCACCGTAGGTGTTCAGAAAAAAATCCAAAATGTACCCAAATGCCCATTATATCCACTGCTATGCACATCAACTTAATCTGATAATGCAACAGGCCACTTCTAACATATTCAAAGTGAAAATTTGTTTTCTGACCTTGGAGGATTTGCCAGCTTTTTTCAAGATCACCCAAGTGCACAGACGTCCTTGATGAAGTAGTGGCCCATAGATTACCAACATCAAGCAATGTTAGATGGAATTTCCACAGCCGTGCCATCAATACAGTGTTTGAGCACAGAGAGGATCTCATCCGCTGTTTTGAAACTATTAAGCCGCCTTTCCACTGTACACGACAAACGACAAGCGACAGACCGGAAGTTATTCATTTCCAATGGAGAGTAGTCCGGGAGCGGCGTGGAGTTCCGATCATCTCCGTATGCGGGAAAATTCGGATCCGATTTGAGCCGCGGATCCGTTGAAATATTTGAACTCCTGTGACTAGACCGTATGCGACTGGCCGACCGGAAGTAATGTATTTCAGTGTTATCCAAGCAGGTCCGTGCGCGCGAGATGAGAAATAGGGTTTTTTCGTTATTTTTTTGAATCAGAAAAAGTCTGTATTAAAAAAAAAACATTTCTATTCATAAATGAGTAATAAAAATATTATTATAGACATTTTTAGCGGCCTATGAGTTTCAGTATTCATTTATTCATTCATTCATTCAACCATGGTGAACACACAGAGAATAAAGGCTCTTGCACTCCTATTTCGTACACTGCGAGAGTCTTTAATTTCGGACACTGCGAGTTATCAGCATCTCCCCCATGGTGCCCCACAACACTGAAAATACTGTGCGACTGCCACAAGGGGGCGTAATCCGACAGTCGTGTCCAAATGTCGTGTGCAGTGGAAAGGCGGCTATAGGCACTCGGGTGACTTTGACCCTGTTACTGTCAGAGAGGCAGGAGCCTTTGCCATGCTGCTAGAGAATCAGGATTTTAATTTTCTTTGCAACTTTTCCACAACACCATGCCACATGTGGACATCTTCCATGCCAAACTCCAGAAGAAGGACATCGATTCAGTCCACATCAGGGGGAGCATCCAGCAATTCCAGCAGGACATGCAGAAGATCAGGTAGTTGCTGTATTTCTTGTTTTGTGTTTGTTGTTGTTGGTATTTATATTATTATTCATACACTCTATTATTCCTTTACAGAAATTCTCTCCATTCCCTGGTTGACCAATGTGGTGAAGGTGGTGTTCAATCGAAGAGGCGGCGGTCCCTCAGTCCAGAGGTCCATAAACAGATTGTAGCAGAAGTCTATTTCAATTCAAATGTGTCATTACAAACAAGCTAAACTGCATTGCTTATTTACCTTCTATGGGAACTTGTAAATAACCGTGTGTTTTTGATTTTAAGATATGATGATAATAATAATAATAATAATAATAATAATAATAATAATAATAATTTGAGGAGTAACAATACTGTAGTCACCAGAAACATTTCCCCAAAGATGGTAAATGAAACAATGCAGTTTAATTTGTTGCAAGTACACTGGCTTGTTTAGATGATACAATGACCAGGTGTCTTTTCAAACAGTCTTTAAGGCCCAATCCCAATATTTTTGTAGAATTATGGTTATGAATATATTAAAACATATGTTTGTCATAAAAATTAGTAATAATGACAAAAACACTCATTTGTGGATCTCCTTACTTCCGGGTTCAGCTATTCTGCCGTTGTGGCAGGTGTATTCTAGGAAATGTTCTTACTCCTCCGTTTTAAATGTGGGATTGGGCCTAAGTGTCTCATTGATAAGAATTTTCGAAGCTAAGTTTTGTTGATTATAAGCTGGGAATATTGGGCTGTATAAAACTATGATAAATGGTAAAAGCATTTTTTTTGACTAGGTGACTAGATCTTTAAACTATTGTCAAAAAGGTTTTGTTATTCTTCTGTTCCCTCTTGTACACTCAAAAAACTATTTTACTTTGCTTGTTGAAATGACTTATTTAAAATGAGCTGAAACAAAACAATTTTTGAGATTTTGTTGGGAAAACTAAATTTTTTATGTTCAATCCACATAAATTTGTTAAAAGTGTTAAGTTAACTTAAATGATTTGTGTTGGGACAACATGAATGAATTGTGTGGAACCCTGCATTTTTACAGTGTAGAGCTTGACATGTTTACTAAGAATGAATGTGTTTATGAAGTTTTGAGACAGTATGAACTTAAACACTACAACTGGTCAGCCTTTAATACTCAACTAGTTGAAAGTGACACTTTGTCATAATTACATCATTTTGTCTTGATTGTTTAGGTCTGTGATACTATACTCACACACACACGCTCGAGAGGTTCTCCTTCACAGACCAGCTCGTCAGTGCCACATTGCTGCATGCAGACAGGTTTGAGCAGTATACAGCAGCGTTTCCAGAAGATGCACTTAGCAGGACTCTGAACGCCTATCCAGTGCTCGATGGAAGTAAGCTGAAGACAGAGCTTAGTCTCATCTACTCCAGGGATGAGTTCAGAGCTTGTTGTGGTGCTTTGGACCTACTCCAGCTGTTCATGGAGAACAATCTTGAAGAAGCCTTTTTAGAGACTGTAACTCTCCTAAAGATTCTTGTAACTACGCCTATGACCACAGCAGAAGCTGAGAGGTGCTTTATTTCAAAAACTTGTCCTTACCAGCACTTTATTTTTTTCTGTAGGACGTTGTTTGCGAGATGGCTGATATCACGGTGAATGGTACATACTTATTTATTTCATGGTCTGTTGAAATTCTTGATTCTGATTGGCTGGAGGGTGTGGTATATTTCGATGAAATGCACAGGTAGTTCCAGTCAGTTTTGATCACAGTTCGAAATAATGGCCCGTTTCCACTGAGTGGTACGGTACGGTACGGTTCAGTACGCTTTTAAGGCCGTTTCCACTGTCTAAAAGCGTACCGAACCGAACCATACCGTACCACTTTTTAGTCACCCTTTGCAAAGGGTCCCAAGCGTACCAAAGCGAGCCGTAAGGCGGAGCTAGACGCGCAGCTGAATGCCATTGGCTTACAGAGATACGTCATTTGCTCACGCAACAAGCAGAATGAAAACAAAGGACCCGCCATGTTTAATACACAGCCGAGAGACAATGCTCTGAAATAATATAAGCATATAATAACGAGCCATGGTCGACCCGAGCTCAAACAAACTTTGTCGTCGTTTTGAACGGCCACAAAGCCGAGAAGAAAAGCAGATTCTTATGGGTTACGAGCCCATAAGCGAGGGCGAGAGGTTTTGCTTGTCTCTTGTGATCGCGTGCGTGTCAATGTTTGAAATAACAAAGTTCATAACCTGGACTATTATAAACTGGGAATGACGGAGTTACTCTCTAACAAGAGAATAATGACGGAGAGGCAACGTGTACTGGTGATGATAAAACATACACATGAGAGGTTTGCACAGACGGGGCTCTATTTCGTATTGTTTTTGAACCTAAATGAGGCATAAATGTCTGCTGTGTGTAGTTTTTCTGTAATTTGGTAACATCGGAGACTGTGTGGGGCTGTATGTGTTCATATATGCTGCATTTATTTATTTATTTGATATAATCGCGGACAGTAGGCTATTTCGCATCATTGATCTGCAGTTATAATCAGATCATGTTCAGTCAGTAATGACATTTTTACACCAGTGTTTATGTGTATAATAAAGCATCTGTTTTGTGAGAAGTGCTTCTCGTATGATTTGTGAACGACCCATAAAGCTTTACTGTAGACATTTCCTCGAGCAAAAATGACGTCGACAAACTTTCTGTCGTACACCACGCCCACCAAAAGAGTACCCTTTTGCAGTGGAAACGCAAGCCTGATAAAGGTGACCCGTACTGTACTGTACCACTCAGTGGAAACGGGCCATAAATGCGCTTCTCCTAAACGTTTATAGTTACCATAGCAACTCGCATATGCTGCGCATGAAACCAATGAGGGCTGTTAATGGCAGACGGGAAATACGTAAAATTAGGAAAATACTCAAACTATGCCACAAAATCAAGTTTTAAGAGTTTAAGCGAGAAAGGAGTTATTTTAGAGTCAAATCGGCAGTTTGTAAGGAAAGACAAATAATAGATTTGAAGTCAACTCTTATTAAATTATTATTATTAAATGTCCTATTCATAAAAATACTTTTAATTTTTAATTTATATATTTAAATTTATAATTAAGCTAATTTAATGTATCAGAAAGTGAGTTTAAATATACAAACAATTGATACACTATAAAATAAAATTAAAAATACAAATTAAAACACACAAAGTTGGATAGTGTAACGATTAACTGTAGTCTAGTTATACGTTTTCATATAGAGCTATGCTTTTTGTTGTATTGATTGAATATAAAGTTTCAGTCTGAAAATAACTAAATTATAACCGAAAAATGCTTTGGTAAGAATGCTGTGGTATTGACCACCAGACAGCTGCAGAATTTTAGACAAACAAACGCTCCTTTCTAAAGTTCCAAGGACCATTAAGCCACACCTGACAAACAAAAACCCAGACAACATTTGATTTTTTTTAATTATTATTATTTATTGCAACAATATCACTAGCGATTGCCAGTCTTCTTAAAAATGATGCTGAATCCTTGCTTCAGATTTTTCACGCTCACTGAAAAATAAATAAAGGTAATACCCTGCAAAAAAACAAAAAATTTTTTTTTTTAATTGTTTTTGTGTTCTTCCTATTCCAGATATCTAATCCTTAAACATCTTTAATGCTAATATATAAAAGTGTGAGTTTCTGTATGGTTTTTGTATGATAGTTTGAGTAAAAAATAAAATCAAGTAATTTATAACAGGATTGCATTATTAAATATGAAATGAAATTGAATGCAATGCAAGTTTAATTTAAATTTAATTTTTAAATCTTTGTTTAGATTTATTTCAATTTAAAGTTAATAGTCAAATTTGGAGGAATAATAAAGTGTAACGGTAGTGTAGACGTGGCTGACATCCCAGACCATGCAGGTGTATTGTGTATATAATCTGTGAGAAAATATCTATTATTAAACAAACTATTAAATATATAATAAATACTTCATGGCTGAGAATATAACAATTTACAATCGCTAGTAGAACGTATTTGTACTTTGTATGCAACATGACCTGACGATACTGATTATGTTGCTTTTAGAAATACCAACACATAAATCAAATTTGTATTAACGTCAAAATTATATTCATTCATTCATTTTCTTGTCGGCTTAGTCCCTTTATTAATCCGGGGTCGCCACAGCGGAATGAACTGCCAACTTATCCAGCATTTGTTTTACGCAGCGGATGCCCTTCAAGCCACAACCCATCTCTGGGAAACATCCATGCACGCTCATTCACACACACTACAGACAATTAAGCCTACCCAATTCACCTGTACCGCATATCTTTGGAGTGTGGGGGAAACTGGAGCACCCGGAGGAAACCCACGCAACCACGGGGAGAACATGCAAACTCCACACCGAAATATTCATTATTCAAATATTTGAAAATATTAAATTATTAAAAGTAAAAAGATTAGAACAGGTTACAGAAATATCTTACCAGGAAGATGCAGGCTAGAGACAGACCAAAGAAAGTACAAGAAAATTTGGTCCCACTTTATATTAAGTGTCCTTAATTACTATGTACTTGCATCAAAAAAATAAATACAATGTACTTACTGTGTTCATAATGCATTTGAGAACACTTGTGGTGCTCTTGAGCTGGGATAGGGGGAGGGTTAAGGACAAGTTTAGTGGTATCAGTAGGTTTGAGGGGGAGGGGGAGTGGATTAAGGTGTAAGGGATGGTCAACAGTGTATCTACAAATGTAATTACAGAAATTAATTACAGATTGTAATTACACACAGGTATTTAATCAAGCATAAGTACAATGTAAAAACATGTATTTACACAATAAGTACATAGTAATTAATTATTAATTTCAGTGTAGGTATAAGTTAAGGCCTCTTACTATAAAGTGGGACCGAAAATTTGCCTACATAAGAAAGTGGGATGTAGTGCATGTAGCTAGCTTATACTTACAGTAGTTAGCTAGAACTGAGCCAAACTAACATCATTGCTGTTGTTTTATCTCTGCATGTGAACTGTATTGACATACACTCATATCGACCAGGATCTAAACAATATTTTAAACGAGTAATTAACATACCTGTGTCATGTTTTAATATTATTATTTTAACAGTACCAAACATAAACATGCCAGGAGGTACGCATAAATCAAACACAAATATACAAAATGTACAAATGTAATAATCAAATAAATCCATTGTAGAGTTCACAAAGTTATAAAGTGTGTAGGGCTTTCTTCTTTAGAGAGTCTCTGATACTACTAATATATAAGCATATTTCAGTCATCAATACCTTAAAGCCAAATAGTACCACATAGTAAAGCCAAAAACTACATTTTCCCACAACAACGAACGAGGTTTAGAACACTGTAATTTGTTATTAATAAATGTTTGCACCTCACTCCATAAGCTGACTGAGTATGCACCATGCCAAATAAGTGTAAAGCAGTCTCCTCATATTCATTACAAAACATACAAATCACATCAATTCCATTTTGACATTTTTGTAAAGAATGTTTTGCTGGATAAAACCTGTGAAGTTTATAGGATATTTCTTTAATTTTATTTCTTACATGATATTTCTGTGGTAACAGCCACACGTTTTTCCAGCAAATTAGTTGATCCTTTAATAAAGACATCCAATAAAACTGAATATAAGGTACAGTAATGATTTCTCTTTAGAAAAGGTTACGGATAGCCTTATTATTGATCTTGGTATTACCTGTGATAAAGTTATCCCTGAAAGGGTTTTCCATCGTAAATGTAAAAAAAAAACCACATTACTCATTACACATTTATATATTTTTTGGAATCTGTTAATTTGCACAGGGCGCCACAGTGGTTAGCACGTTCGCCTCACAGCAAGAAGGTCGCTGGTTCGATCCCCGGCTGGGCCAGTTGGCATTTCTGTGTGGAGTTTGCATGTTCTCCCCGTGGTTGCGTGGGTTTCCTCCGGGTGCTCCGGTTTCCCCCACAGTCCAAAGACATGCGGTACAGGTGAATTGGGTAAGCTAAATTGTCTATAGTGTATGTGTGTGAATGTATATGTATGGATGTGTTTCCCGGAGATGGGTTGTGGCTGGAAGGGCATCCGCTGCGTAAAACAAATGCCGGATAAGTTGGCGGTTCATTCCGCTGTGGCGACCCCGGATTAATAAA
>CAIGQQ010029312.1:6365-39619 GCA_903798035.1 Danio albolineatus
ATCCATCCATCCATCCATCCATCCAACATCCATCTTTCCATCCATCCGAGTGCATGTGTGTTTGTGTGTACACAAGTGTTTTTAACATTGTTAAATTAAAATAAGAAAATATTGAACAGGATATCGTGTTAGAACTAACATTTTTGCTTCTTTTATGCTCTCTGATATCTCAGATACCACTTACAGTATACATTATTATATTGCATATATATTAACATTGAAAAAACTGACCTCATATGTCATATTTTTCTCTACGTGTTTTTTTTTTCTTCATCAGCTGTTCAGCATTTACAAATTTCAGTCACTTTATAAGCTCTCTAAAACTGTACCGCGATGCAAATCATTTGTTCAGCACTTTTAATTACTCACCGGAGAGATGTTATTAAGTTTGACTAATAGACAACCCACTTTATCGTGTGTGTGTTTGTGTGTGTGTGTGCGCGCAGAGCTCACAATTACTGCCTCAAGCCTTATATTTGATTAGCTATTGAATCACTGGCTTCAGAACTGACTGAGGGCAAATGCAACAAACGACGCGCCTTAAGGGTCCAATCAATCAATTGATAAAAGGCGTCGGGCCAGATCTGAGATCAGTTTAAATGCGCAGAGAGCTCCACACACTGCAGTCCGGATCACAGCGCTTTTGTCAACATTACTTTAAATAACTTCCCACCTACAGAGTGGAAGAGCTCTGCATTTGAGCAAGAGAAAGTCTGTCCGTGGGGACGAAAAAGCACAAGGAAGGTACTTTATAAAGTTGTACAGCTGGTCTACTGCCAGAAGCTGAATCAGACGTGCAGTTTAAGCCAGATATGAAACCGTTTGCTCGCTCTGTTTGGTGTGTTATCGAGTTCTGAAATGTAGAATTGCAACAATTTCATTCATTGCAAATGATGAATTTTAATTGTGTTTTGTAAACGCGACGCGTGTCGCTTTGTTTATGGATTAAAGAACGTTTGTTAGCTCGTGTTCCTCTGTTTCTCATTGCTATGCCCACCATGGGCTGATCCTACACACGTGCGGCGGTCCTGTTTCATAATGGTTCAGCTTTTGCCGCTGTATGGATTAATACTGAATGTGTGTCACTGTTTTTAGTTATGGTTAACAATAGAGTAATATGCTGGGAGATCGGGGAGGTTGAGTTCGGGGGTGAGATGTCTGGATAACACTATTGAGAACCGGGTACTGTGATGTTACTAACTACTTTGAAGCGTGTTTCGGGCGCTGCGATTGGATCCTATACCAATGTTGGTGACCCGGGGGTTTCACAGACCATACCAAAATGCTGAGGACTGGTGAGAAATAATAAATCGGGAGGGTGCCGTTAGATGGGTCTTAAATACGGGCTACTCCCGGGAAAAACGGAAGTGTTGGCAGGTATGCTCATGCGTTTACTTTGCCATGATGGGCACTCTCTCGCGATGAGCGCTGTCGACTAATCGCAACAGACTGGGTCATCGACTCATCAGTCCAATCAGCACAGATTAGCATCTCACTAAGGAGTAGTTTGGGAACAAATGAATCGCTGAACGATTCATATAGGAGTCGCTGGGATAATGAGGTAAAAATAAATGCAGATTATAAGACAATGAATGTGTTTTTTGACCTTGCATGCAGATCAGCCTGTTGATGAAGACCCCCAAAACCAAAATATGACCCTTTTTAATGTATAATAGGGGCTCTTTAATATGATTTAAAGAGCCTATATGTTGGGTTGAAAACGGTAAAATTTCACTTTTTGAAGTCCCAAACAACAGGATATGTATGCAAGGTTAAAAACACTTTAAATGTCTTATACTATCTATTTATTTTTACCTCATTTTCCCACCGACTCCCATATGAATCGTCTGAGCGAGTCTTTTTCCCCAAGCACCTCCTTTACGTGACGCTACCACGTCACGTCACGTCACCTCGTCACGTCCTTTACGTGTCAGCAGCCCAATGCAAGAACATATTGAAAAACATCACTGCAGTTGTAGAACAGCATATTGCTATATTCTTCATCATAACAACAAACATTCAGTAATAATAACACTTTATGGACTATTGTAAGCCAACAAAAAGTTACATTCGGCAGTAAGCTAAATGGCTACTGCTACATGCTGCACGGAGCAAACACAATACAGACAACTACATCCATATTTACCTTGTTACAGTGAACAAGATGATAGTTATTTTAATCATACTTACAGGTTGTGATTCGGTGGAAGAATATGCTGGTCCAAATAAACTGGGTATTGATCCATCCTTTAACAACAACCGTGCAACAAATCCAGCGTTGTAAGCGTGTAGACTGGTGTAGCTCTCTTCAGAGAAATGACGCGAACACAGCACCATGTTGGGGCTATAATTCTCAGGTATTTTACCAAAAATAAACCTAAATTACTGACTCTTCACAGCTTAATCTTAAGGTAGGGAAAAGAACACAGCTTTTCCCTCGCACTTCAGAGCACAGCGTCTACGGGACATGATTTAACCAGAATACGATACAGTGCTTGTCGTCTTCCACTTTTTCTTCCTGTCTGTGGGCGGGGCCGGGAAGTTCAATTTTTCCGGGATCTGTGCGCGCAACTAGTGGGCGGGGCTTATGTTTCGCGTTGACGTCAAGCCGAAACGGCTAAAGACTCGTTATAATAATGATTCATTTAAACAATGATGAGTCGACTCTTTTATACATGAATCAATAGTTTTTTAGATTTAAGCCTCAGCTGGACATTTCACTTCACTTAGAGCTGTGGTACACACTGCATGGAAGGTCATTTTCAAAAATCCATAATATGGGCTCTTTAAAGTTATGTTTTCAATTTATTTAGGAAAATATTATAAAATAACTTACAAAATTACCTTTGGCAACTTTAATGTCATATAATTTGGTATATTTACCATCTGCACATGGGTCTCAATGATATTTAGTTTTTGGCCCTTCATACGAAAACATTTGGGCACCCCTGACCTATAGTCTTTGGACTTGGGGGAAACCGGAGGAAACCCAAGCCAACACGGAGAGAACATGCAAACTACACACAGAAATGCCAACTGGCCCAGCCGAGACTCGAACCAGTGATCTTCTCGCTGTAAGGCGACAGTGCTAATCTTTAGTGGATCTATGAAGGCAATGATTATTATTAATTAATTATTAATTAAAGTTGAATATATTTACTTACAGCTGTACACATTCTCCCGTCAAGTTTGTTTTTGTATCACAACTTTGCAGGGGCGTATGCACAAAACAGAGCCAGAAATGTGATTTTTCTGTTGTGGAATAGCTGTTTGGGATCAACGAATATGCAGTTTAATCGTGAACGCAGCGATCGTGTTACATTTGTCATTCTTGTCTGCTTAGTACCACTGGTCGCTAAACTACAGTACATTTCTTCGTGAAATGTGAATATGCTCAGCAGGTGTGATGCTAAATGTCACAGAGTATGAAATGTCACTGATCTTGTTCACTGAACTGCAGGCTAATTTATACTCGTGCCTGCTTTCCTTCAGGTCTTGTTTTATATGACATTACAGCGAGTTTGTTAGTGGAGATGACCGGTTACTGACCTCTACCGTGATTTTAGAAAAGCTCTGCGTTCAAAAGTTGACTAATATCTAAGACGGACAGTCAAACATTACGCGAAGTTTATTTATAAACAAATTTCGAGAGGATGACGTGCTTATGATTGTTCTCAGCTGTTCCAGCATCAGCTCATGATCGATTATCCAATCAGATGATTCCTTACTCTCTAAAAATAACCAAAGTTTTCTTATCTCAACATCTTCGTCTTGAAGAACCCCACCCCTACTTTCCCATCGTTTTCAGATGGACGACACGGCGGCCCAGTGATTAGCACTGTTGCCTCACTGCAAGAATGCCACCGGTTTAAGTCCCTACTAAACCAGATGACATTTCTGTGCGGAGTTTCGCTTGTTCTCCCCGTGATCGCGTGGGTTTTTCCTGGGTTCTCCGGTTTCCTCCCACAGTCCAAATAACTCGCAGCCTAAGTAAATTGAACACACAAATTGATACCACAGTCAAGCTCTTAGCGAGTACACCTCACCTCAGCTCAATTCAACAAACCGGCGCTCACCCGCACAATCCACAATGTCACGCAATATAACCGAGACAGTGTGCAAATAAATCAAATAGCTTACACAAGCAGTTATGAAAATGTCCATCGTTGCGGAGTATGTATGTCAAGTAAATACACTCGGTTATGCATTACAGTGTCTAACTGAACTAGGTAGAAAGCAAACTTTTTTTAATGAACGTCTGTTGTTAGTCTAGGGGAAAATGGGGCTTGACCAGGGGCGCAACTGCACATTTACTGAGGGGTATGCGGGTTCAAGATTTGCGCCCCATATTAAACAGTCACAGTAAATGATTATAGCACCTTGACATGCCTTGGTTTTGTACTTTTTGTACTTTTGTTAAAACAAAATGATAGATATGGGAGTCTCAAAGGGCTAAACATACTTAAAAATGCAATCACTTCATACATGCATACTATGAGAGGTAAGGTCTGTCTTTACATGAACAATTGACTGAAACTATTACACCTCTCACAAAATGAAATAAAAGACTAAACTGTATAGTGTAAAAATAAAGACAAACTGCCATTTTATCAAAATTTCATGGGCAAACGTTTTGTTTTAACTAAATTGAATTAGTTTTAAGCAAAAAAAAGTTACCAAAAGGCCTGATGTATCAATAATATTTATAATAAATTCATAAAAACATGTATGTGGTATAAAAATGGATCTTGATAGAAGGATTAATAAACATCTCAGTTCCAAAAAAATTGAATATTCTGACTATTTGTTTATGTGTCAGTTTTAACAGGCTTAAGAATAGTTATAATACAAAATTTACATAGGGTATTTTTTTAATCCAAATTTTATTTTATATCTTGTCTGAAATATATTTAGTACACCCACACGGAATCTGGGTGGCGATAATGAATAATTAATGATATGGCGCCCATCGTTCCCAAAAATATTAGAAGTTGATTGAAAGTATGGTAATAATAGTAAGGGTTAAGCTTACAAATCTAGTATTATCTAATTTGTCATGGCAGTTTTCATTTCATTTCTTTTTTCGTTTTCTATTTTGCGCTCCACATCTTCTCTCTTCTTTCCATTTTGAACATGTGACTGTAACCAAGCAACGGATCAATCAAATGGTCAAAGGAGGGGTGGTATATTTTTTCATTTAATAAAATATAAAATTATATTCATATAAAATGCAGGATAAACATTTTCAACCAAAAATATTTATTTTTATTATTTGAAACTTTTAATGAAGATAATTTCAAAAATAGTTTTGGCACAATGCCGCCCCCCCCCCCCCCATGTGTGGCGCCCCTATGCGCCACATATACTGCATACCCCCTTTTTGCGCCACTGGTTTTGACAATTATATAGTTAAAATAAATTCATACCAACAGTGAAAGAAGTGCAAAAGACAACCGAAGTAATACCAAAATGTGTAATATTATTTACAATACCCAAAGTGAACAAAAACAACGAATGAATCAAAATTAAAGAAAAAGAAAGTGGGGCAAAAATATACTATTTACAATATATACAACACAAAGACAGGAAAACAAGAGCGCTGGCAAAGGGACGTGGGCGGCGCTAAAGAAATGAAAAGAACAAAACCCAAACAATATCTAACTCCCCAGAAGCATCTAACTAACTAAATGTATGATACAAAATAACATGCGCAAAGAGTCTTCCAAGTCCTACACTGTAAAATGTAATAAGTTGACCTTACTTAGAAAAATTGAGGAAACCGATTGCCCTAAAATTTCTAAGTAAAGTAGTGTATTAATTTTAAGTGAGCATAACTTTTAAAAAGTTTGTAATTACAACTTTTTTAAAAAGTAAACTTCAGTACCATTGACTCAAAATTATTAGTTGTGTTAACTTCTTATTAGTGTTCACATTACTAGGAAAATATTAGGAAACCGATTGTCTTAAAATGATCAAGTAAGCTGAACTAAAACATTTAATAAAGACAAAAACCAATTCCTACACTTCTAAAACATTTTTATTTCTAAATATTGTACAGTGTATCAAACAGACATCAATCAGGCATGACATCAGTCACCTTAAACACTCTATACACATCTTTAAACATGCAGTTATTATACAAATATTTTATTATATAATTTATTATATAATCATATAACTATAATTTAATTAATATTAATATATTGATATATTATAATATATTAATATATTTATGAATGCATACATTTTGAACATCAAAGAATTGAAAAAGCTCTCAGATTTATTATGCTTGTCTGATCATGCTCAAGTTTCCTAAATTATGCCTGTTTCATCCGTTCTCTCATCATCGTTCTCTATAATTAACATGCTTTTGACACATGATCACTCAGAAGTTGTAAATACATATTATTGTAAGTCAAGATTACTTGACTCTATTAAGTTTAACAACTTAATGCACTAAAAAGTTGGGATTACTTGTTTAAATATAGTAAGGTGAACAAACTTATTCATAATAAGTTAACTGCACTTAATTTTGTAAGGCTGATTTTTTTAACTACAGGGGTTCTGAACTGTAGTTCTGCCGAATGACTAAAAGTTATCAGTATGATGGTAAAAAACTGTACATTCTAGTCAAAACCATCCTTCTGCAATCTTATACCAAAAACGGAAATAAGGGCAGTATTATTAGCTGTAAATGTGGGAGAGCGTTGCTATTATGTGATTATATTGTATTGCAATATGGAGCCATTAAATGTTGCTGTTAAATCAAAAGTAATTGACAAATACTTGAAAATGAGATGATTTAATGACAATAATTCTCTATGGTTACCACTGAATTAGTTACAAATAACTGTATGAAACAATAAAACATGAAATGATAAAAACATATGATAATAATTGTACCCAGCTTAAATGTAAATTAAAGTTACCTGAGAGAGTGAGAGAGGGAGAGAGAGGGGGAGGGAGAGAGATAGAGAGAGAAAGAGCAGGAGATGCCAAGGGCCAGAGCAGGAGAAGAAAGAGACAGAGCTGCGTATAACACCTTCCTTTGTACCCTTCTTGACCATGTGACCAAAGCCTAAAATCTGAGACATTCAAACTGACCAATCAATACGTGACTACATCATCAAACCCCCACAGTCCACAAAGCAGTTCCTGATTTCATCAGAAATTTGTGTGAGCCCTCTTTGGGGAAAAACACATGTTCTGCCATATAAACAAATGCATATAATAATTTTCATCCCTACAATTTTATTAGTGAGAACAGCTATTGCTTTTTTACAGTGTACCCATTTACTCTGTCTATCGAAAAAGTACAAGGGGTGGCGCTCGCCCCTAACCTAATGTACTATACACAAGAGAGTAGAGCTACCTGTTGTGTGACCTGTTGTAAGTCACGTGACGTTCTTACCTGTCCGCTTCGTTCGAGCCTCGTAAACACAGTGAACGAGAGATGGAATATGAATGACAGATGGATAACGTGCACACAGAAACAGGCAACAACGAAACACACAGTCAAATAGGGTTTTTCTAAATAACGCAACGCAATCAACACAAACACAAGAGGATAACAGGAAAATGATTGACGGATGAAGTGACCAATAGTCACAATTACCTATGGCAACTTTAATGTAATATTATTTGGTATATTTACCATCTGCACATGGGTCTCAATGATATTTAGCTTTCGGCCCTTCATACGAAAACGTTTGGACACCCCTGACCTACAGTCTTTGGACTTGGGGGAAAATCCGAAGGAAATCCACCCTAACAGGGAGAGAACATGCAAACTACACAAAAAATGCCGTCACACAGAGTAACGTAACCGGGGGAGGAAATGATTGACGGATGAAGTGACCAATAGCAGGAACCGGAGAATCTGAAAGCAGATACGGGAGAACAGAGCGAGAGAGAGAGAGAAAAAAACACAAACAAAGCACAAATAACACAAATACGAAACAACGTCTACTTTGTCCCTTTGATGAAAACAACAGAAATAATATGGAGCAATGAAATATTGGCTTTAATCAATAAAATAAGGATGCTAGCCTTTTTAACTCAGAAGACCATAATATTTTGGATATTAGAAGCATGGATTTAAAAGATATCCGATCATTAGGGGTGCCGCTAAGGGGGGGGAAAGTTAGGACGATTCTAAGGGCCTGTGCACTCTAGGGGCCAACAGAGATCTGCTTTATAATTAATAACAGTACTGTAATGTAATATAAATTATGAATGTATCTCTAAATTATAAGTAAAACAATTTATTAGAAATGAAAAATAAAAATACGGATTATATCTGCCCCTCGTGTCTGTCACTGTCAAATTGCACCCCCCTCCTTTCACTGTATGGTTCAGTCCGTCAGTAGCGGGAAGAGAGTTGATGCTTTGAGTGCGATCGTCAGGTAAACTAGCAGCGATGTCCTCGAGGTTAACATCAGCTGCGTCCCAAATCACATACTCATACAATATTCTACGCCATTTTGTAGTATAAATAGTGTAAGTAGTGCGTTCACACTGAAAACTCTACAAATAATAAGTGCACTTTACTTACCCGGATGATGCACTCAGCATCATTTATGGGTCTCTGCTTATTTATGGGTCTCATTGTAATATAATTTAGTGTCATTGATTTTTGTCACTGTTCCAGTGTTTTGCACGTTCTATGATACACTATTGCAGTACAGTTATTTAAATAGTGACACACTGGTGTTTTGTGTGTTTAGAAATGTACAATTTTCAGTGAATATTTGATTACTGTTTCTTTTTTTGTACAACATTTACATCTGAACAATAAATCATCTGCTAGCTCCAGTCATGGCCGTTCTCTTACTAAATACTGATAAGTAGACAAAATCAATAATAAAATGCATAGGTCATTATGACTACATTGCAGGCAAAGAGTTTGGATAGCTAGCTTGGTAGTAGGGGGCCATCCTCATATTTTTTCATGGGGCCCAAAATTGCTTGCGGCGCCCCTGCCGATCATTAGGGATTTATGTTCAGCTATAAAAAAAACTCTTTAAAGTTAAAATCCTGTTTAAAGCATTTATTATAAAGCACCAATTCAGGAAGTATTTCTGACTCTTAAAGTTCATTTTATGACATTATTTAGTATTTTATGGATTTATTATTATTTTTTTTTGTGAGGTAAAAAAATAAAAGAGGGCCCTTGGTTTTGCTATAGCCCCAGGGCCCAATGTGTCCTTAATCTGGCCCTGATTATTATATATACACCTGTATATTAATATGTATATTAATTTCTTTGAAAAAAATCTTTTTTTTTTAAACGTGAGTGCGCATATCCAATTTAAAGACCACTTCTATTAATTAACTAACTAGTTAACTAACGAATCATGTGACGTTTAACGTTATATAAACAATCTGAAAAAGTTATATATATATATATATATATATATATAATTTGAAAGCACAACTGATCCATCGTCAAGTCAGTCATTAGATTAGGAAAGTGTGAAAGTGACCCGTGGGTGAAGCAGCACTTGTGTTGATCGTCTAAGCGGATGCATTTATTGCCAAATCCTCAAATAATCCCATAATCTCGAAAGCATCCGAATTACAGCCGTATGATGCAAAACCAACAAACACGGCCTGTGTGTGTTTGTTTTTGCACACTTCTACACATTAACTCTCCGGAAGCGTCGCTCCGTCATCCTCGGCTTTAGAAAGACAAATTGTGTGATTCGCGAGGATTCGTCGTCTGCCTGCGGGACATGGGGAATTAGCTGCGAGCTGCCACTGCAATTAGCATCCGCGCTGAAGCAGAGATTGATCAGACATAATTTCCATCCTCCGTTAGGACCGTCAGCTTCATCAGGACATCACACAAACATCCATCTCACACCACTTACTGTATTATTACAGCAAATCTTTATGGAAACGAAAGCCGTTTGAGGAAACTCAAGGAGCTTTCGGATTCCGAACAGCTCTCTTTGAGTATTTTATTTTAGATTATTTTCTTTGTACTAGTCTACATATTTACTTTTTAGGTTAAACATTGCTTCATTTTTTTGTCTTGTTTCTAGTTCAGATATCTACAGATTCTTAAAGGTGCCATGTACTGCGATATAATAATAATTCTTTACATTTATAAAGCTTTTCTGGACACTCAAAGCGCTTTACACATTTTTGTTGGGGAATCTCTTCATCCACCACCAGTGTGCAGCATCCAGCTGGATGACATGACAGAGTGATGAAGCAAATTATGGTATGGGAATTGTTAGGAGGCCATGATGCGGGAGTTAAACCCCTACACTTTTTGAAGAGTCTGGGGTTTTTAACGACCACAGAGTTTAATGTTGCATCCTCACTGAGCAGTATAGGGTCCCCTTCACTATACTGGGGCGTTAGGACCCACACAGACCGCAGGTTGACCCGCCTCCTGCTGGCCTCACTAACACCACTTTCGGCAGCAACTTAGCTTTCCCGTGTGGTCTCCCTGGTACTGGTTCCAGGTACTGACTGGGTGGCCATGTGAGAGGCTATGGAGATCTACATAGTAGGTTTATGGCTTTGACAAGTTTAAAAAGAAGAAGTAGAAAAAAAACTCCAGAAATGGTGTTATATGCTCCTTTATTACTCTATATAAAATCAGAAGGTACATAATTGACCATATATGGATCATGTCATGAATATTAATACGCATGTAATGTGTATTTAATGTGCTATATAAATACACTTTACATTACATTACATTAATGAGCTTTATCTCTCACAGACAGACACACAGACACACACATGCACAGCACAAATTTAAACCAGATCAGATCTGATCAGAGTCACATTATGTTATTTTGCTCACAAAATGTGGACAAAGGCTAAACTATAATTTAATTTGACAAAAGAGAGCAGTCGCTTTGTATTTTTATGATATAATGCCGCGGTCACTATTTATTTATTTATTTTGTATGCACAGCAGGAGAAACAGACACGCTCACTGGAACAGTGGACAGAAAGAGCTCATTTGCATTAAAGGCACAGGCCACAAAAACAGCTACACTGTCCTCAAACTCAAATATGGGTATATTCTGCATTTTATAATAAATAATCTGATGGGTATTATGAGCTGAAACTTTACCAACACATTCTGGAGACACCAAAGTAATGTCTTACATCTTGTAAATAGCAGCTCTTTATGCTAACGGAAGAAAATGATCATTGTTTTCTCACTAGGAAAAGTTGTTGCTTATCAAACACAGTCTGAGGTATGCATGTTAATGATTTGAGAACTGCATATGAGACTCTCGTCAGGTCTGGATGAACGACCTAAAGAAGACAAACACAAATGATGAGTGTGTGGCCCATGGTCTGCTTTGTCTTCTGATCTGTGTTTTGTCCTGCTTGGTTTTGTGGAATTTACATGAGAACGAGGCTCACAGTATGTCCATTTCTAAATACTGGTCTGTAATTGTTAGGCTATGCCTAGATGTACCCAGATTTTCTTTATAGGGAACCTTTAAATCAAAAAGCATTTTCTAGATCGCTGCTGGCTCTGTGACAGGCATTTACCAGGGTGTCAAATCAATTTCATTCATTTATTAATTAATTTTCCTTTGCTTAGCTTATGATGGGTATATTCTACATTGTATAAAAAATAATCTGATGGGTATTTTGAGCTAAAACTTTACCGACACATTCTGGAGACACCAAAGTAATGTCTTACATCTTGTAAATGCGGTCAAATAGCAGCGTATTATTCTAACGGGGGAAAATGATCACTGTTTTCTCACTAGGAAATGTTGTTGCTTATCAAACACAGTCTGAGGTATGCATGTTAATGATCTGAGAGCTGCATTTGAGACTTTTGTCAGGTCTGGATGAACGACCTAAAGTAGGCAAACGTGCAAATGATGAGTGTGAAGCCCATGGTCTGCTTTGTCTTCTGATTGGCTTCCATGATTTTACACTCATGGTATGTCCATTTCCATATACTGATCTCTAATTGTTAGGCTATGCCTAGATGTACCCAGATTTTCTTTTTTAGGGAACCTTTAAATCAAAAAGCATTTTCTAGATCACTACCAGCTCTGTGACAAGCATTTACCAAGGTGTCAAATCAATTTCATTCATTTATTTTTCTGTCGCTTAGTCCCTTATTTATTTACACTAACTATTCCGACATATGCTTTACACACCGGATGCCCTTCCAGTCAACCTAGTACTGGGAAACACCTATACATTCAACCATACATCTCACATTTAGACACACAGTCATTCACTATGACCAATTTAGTTAATCCAGTTCACCTATAGTGCATGTCTTTAAATTGTGGGGGAAACCGGAGCACCCGGAGTAAACCCATGGGAACATGGGGAGCAACAAGCAAACTCCAGACAGAAATGACAACTGGCCCAGCTGGGACTCGAACCAGCAACCTTTTTGCTGCAAGGTGACAGTGCTAACCACTGAGCCACTGCGCCACCTAATTTAACAATTATTGGAATTTACTATGTATACACAGCAGGAGAAATAGACACAGGAACAGAGGGCATGGAGAAAAAGCTTGTTTGCATCGAAGGCACAGGCTACAAAAGCAGCTACACTGTCCTCAAACTCAAAGATGGGTATATTCTAAATTGTATAATAAATAATCTGATGGGTATTTTGAAATGAAACTTTACAGACACATTCTGGAGACGCCAAAGTAATATCTTACATTTTGTAAATGTGGTCAAATAGCAGCGTTTTGTGCTAAAGGGAGGAAAATGATCATTGTTTTCTTACTAGGAAATGTTGTTGCTTATCAAACACAGTCTGAGATACTCTTGTCAGGTCTGGATGAATGACCTAAAGTAGGCAAACATGCAAATGATGAGTGTGTGGCCCATGGTCTGCTTTGTCTTCTGATTGACCTTTTTATCCTCCATAACTTTACACTTCTGGAACTTACATGAGAACGAGGCTCATTGTTTGTCAATTTCTAAATACTGGTCTCTAATTGTTAGGCTATGCCTAGATGTACCCTGATTTTCTGTATAGGAACCTTTAAATCAAAAAGCATTTTCTAGATCACTACCAGCTCTGTGAAAAGCATTTACCAGGGTGTCAAATCAATTTAATTCATTTATTAATTAATTTTCCTTTGCTTAGCTTATGATGGGTATATTCTACATTGTATAATAAATAATGTGATGGGTATTTTGAGCTAAAACATTACCGACATATTCTGGAGACACCAAAGTAATGTCTTACATCTTGTAAATGCAGTCAAATAGCAGCATTTTATGCTAACAGGGGAAAATGATCAATGTTTTCTCACTAGGAAATGTTGTTGCTTATCAAACACAGTCTGAGGTATGCATGCTAATGATCTGATAGCTGCATGTGAGACTCTCATCAGGTCTGGATGAACGACCTAAAGAAGGCAAACATGCAAATGATGATTGTGTAGACCATGGTCTGTTTTGTCTTCTGATTGGCCTCCATGATTTTACACTTGTGGAATTTACATGACAACGAAGCTCATGGTATGTCCATTTCCATACACTGACCTCTAATTGTTAGGCTATGCCTAGATGCACCCAGATTTTCTTTATAGGGAACCTTTACATCTTACATTACTGTAAATCTAATAAATGGGGTCAAATAGGAGCCCTTTAAGTCATAGGTCTCAAACTCGATTCCTGGAGGGCCACAGCTCAGCACAGTTTTGCTCCAACCCTAATCAAACACATCTGATCCAAGTAATCGAGGTGTTCAAAACTACTAGAGACTATTAAGCAGGTGTGAGTTGAAGGTGGTTGGAGCGAAACTATGCAGAGCTGCGGTTTGAGCCCACTGAGTTTGACACCATTGCTTTTAGAAAAATATTGCGCTCTATTATTAAAGCAGATGTTTATGTAATGAAACCCTCTTTGACTCCAGACAGCTCTTTTCTCAGGTTTGACAGACGTCACTTGATTCTCCACACCCACAAAAGCCTTCTATATTAAAAACGATAGCTTGCATGTCGATAAAATTTCTCTGCAAGTTTTTTTTTGGGGGGGGGGAGGTTTGTGAGAGGTGAGAGGCCGATAAAGAGAGGGGGAAAGCTTCAGAAAAGACTGGCAAAGCTTTTTCCTCTGCGCTCTGAAGCAGAGAGAATCACTAATCATTCCCACAAAGCCTGGAGTCAGCAAGCTCATTCTCCCTTCAATATCTCTTTTTGAGGTCTCGCCAACGGTGAGGTTCAGATATCACTCGCGCACATCACTGCCCGACACATAATGGCCTCTGAGTGGATGTGCTGTCAGTGATCAAACTTTAATGAACATCTCGATGCAATCGTATGGGTACAGCACTTGGTCTAAAAGCGAGAGCCACCAGACAAGAGCTACAGTACAGGCAGCTTTAGAAGAGATACAGCTAGAGGAGGACGCTTTGTTTAGGTCACTATACACGGAGCTTGATTCTGAATGGCTGGTCCTATATACAGAGAGGGAAATAAGCATTAAACATGTCACCATTTTTCTTTGAGCACATATCTCTGAAGAGGCCGTTGTCTTGAAAGTTTTACTAGGTGTTGGTAACAACCAAAGAAATCCATAAATGAAAACAAAATGAAACTGATTATTTTACTAATTAAGGTTAAGCATTAAAAACATGAAGGAAGGGAGGTGTAGAAAGGCAGTGGAAGCCCAGACAGCAGCTGAAATCTCTCAGTAGATCTTCAGCAACCCTCTGCCCTTCATCAGTGTAAATGATTATCAGCTGCTTCAGTCTAACATCTACATTAGCAAGAGGAAGAAGATGAAACCAGGGTGGACATTTCAGCAAGACAATGATCCAAAACACAGCCGAGGAAACTCTCAAATGCTTTCAGAGAAAGAAAATCAAGATGTAGAATGGCCCAGCCAATCACCTGATCTGAGCCCAATAGAACACACAAAATAAAGATCAGGTTTGATAGAAGAGACCCACAGAACCTGACCTGAGCCCGATAGAAAATACCTTTCTTTCTTTCTTTCTTTCTTTCTTTCTTTCTTTCTTTCTTTCTTTACCTACTTTCTTCCTTCCTTCCTTCTGTCCTCTGTCTTTCTTTATTTTGTTAATACTTATTTACTTACCTTCTTTTTTCCTTGCCTTCCTTTCCTCCCACTTTCCTTTCTTTCCTCCTTCTGTTCTATTTGTTTCTTTCTTTTTTGTCTTTTTCCTTCCTTGCTTCCTTCCTTCCCACCTTCCTTTCTGCCTTCCTTCCTCTTCCCTTCCGTCCTTCCTCCCGTCCTCTTTTTTCCTTTATTTTGTTATTACTTATTTACTTACCTACTTCCTTCCTTCCTCTTTCCTCCTTTCTTCTGTCCTCTTTCTTTCTTTATTTTGTTATTACTTACCTACTTCCTGTTGTCCTCTTTCTTTATTTTATTCGTACTTTTATTACTTACCTCCTCCCTTCCTTCCTTCATTTCTCCTGTCCTCTTTCATTTGTCTTCCTTCTTTCCTCCCTTCCTTTCTTTTTGTGCTCCTTCTTTCTTTTTGTTATTACTTATTTACTTACCTTCTTTCTTTCTTTCTTTCTTCATTTTAATCTTGTGTGTTTGGGTTCAGAAAACTCTTGCATTTTCAGAATCATTCAGAAATAAACTGCACATCTTTTTGCTGTTTCGCAAACCTCCCACCCCCAGGCCTCTCGCAGTAATGGCTTCATATATGCCACGAGGTGAAATATCCTTCGGCTTGCAACCCAATAAAATGTGAAAGTAAATTACATAACATTTCACAAGCTCTTTCCTGTAGGCATTGCGCTGTATAGGACCCCATACGGAAGCGCTTGGCTGTAATTCATTCAGCGTTTGCTCTCTGCATCTGAGCTGTAGGTTTTATTGGCTGTAATTCCTCATCGGAGAGAGAGACCGCAAGCAGCCGCTCACTGCGCTTTTCATTCTGCCGACGCATTTTCAGGGGCATTTCAGTGAAGTGGGAGTCCAATGAAATGCTGTGAAGGAGAAGATGAGTCCAGCTGGGTGTGGACGAGGATGAGCCGGAGAAACGGGAGTCGATCCCTCTAGAGATCGATCGCTTCTGCCAGGGCCAAAATTGAGGGAGAAAGAAAAAAAATGGACACTTAAAGACAATTAGTTTGAGGTGAAGTAAACACACTCAGATTGATGGCTCAATTCGGAGAAAGAGAGAGAGAGTGAGAGAGAGAATGAGAGAGAGATAGACATAGTTATAGATGAATCATTGTAAATATACTGATTATTATTATTTATTATCACTGTTTTATCCTAAAATGTTGAATGTTAATTATTTAATGTACAGTTTATTCTAATTTATTAATATTATTATTATTATTATTATTATTTTTTTTTACTACGAATAATATTTACTTTGTTTACTATGTTCTATATACACTCACCGGCCACTTTATTAGGTACACCTAGCTAGTACTGGGTTGGACACCATTACACCACCAACAGCAGCCTGAACCGTTGATACAAGGCAGGATGGATCCATGCTTTCGGGTTGTTGACTCCAAATTCTGACTCTACCATCTCATGTCGCAGCAGAAATTGATCAGGAAACGTTTCTCCAATCTTCTATTGTCCAATTGTGGTGAGTCTGTGTGAATTGTAGCCTCAGTTTCCTGTTCTTAGATGACAACAGTGGCACCCGCTGTGGTCTTCTGCTGCTGTAGCCCATCTGCCTCAAGTTTAGACTCACCACTCACCGGATATTTTCTCTTTTTCAGAACATTCTCTGTAAACCCTTGAGATGGTTGTGCGTGAAAATCCCAGTAGATCAGCAGTTTCTGAAATACTCATGCCAGCCCGTCTGGCAGCAACAACCATGCCACGTTTAAAGTCACTTAAATCACCTTTCTTTCCCCATTCTGATGCTAGGTCTGAACTGCAGCAGATCGTCTTGACCTTGTTGATCTCATTAGTACCAGTAAAATGGGTCATGACATGTAATTTCTAATTTTTGTATTACATTCCTCTAGGTCATTTTGTAAATAATCATAACTATTATGGGCTCTCACGGTGGCATAGTGGGTAGCACAACTGCCTCACAGCAAGAAGGTCGCTGGTTCCAGCTTTGGCTGGGCCAGTTGGCATTTCTGTGTGCATGTTCTCCTCGTGTTGGTGTGGGTTTCATCCGGGTGCTCCGGTTTCCCCCACAAGTCCAAACACATGCGGTACAGGTGAAATGGGTGAGCTGAATTGTCCATAGTGTATGTGTGTGAATGAGCGTGTGTGGATGTTTCCCAGTGTTAGGTTGCAGCTGGAAGGGCATCCGCTGCATAAAACGCATGCTGGATAAGTTGGCGGTTCATTCCGCTGTGGCGACTTCTGATTAATAAAGGGACTAAGCCGAAAATGAATGAATGAGTTTGACTCCCCTTGTCTTTACCAACCCCAATCAAACATGATAGGTTTGTTTATATTGAGAAATGCTTGCTTTCTTACCTGCAATGCCATTGAAGAAAAAGACTTGGCATTGGAATTTCTTTCAATAAGTTTGGTTAAAAACACACAGCATATTTTGAATAATTCACAAAACACTGGATTGTGAAATGGGAAGAACAGATGAAGGTTTTATCTGTCAGCCGCTCAGACGTTTCATTAAATATACACGTCAGCCATGCATTTATAATGAATTTTTTGAGGCTTTTGGAGGTGCAGTTGCTTCACATCTGCTTACTTAACACACCATTAACAACTCATGGACTTTGAGATGATAGAACCCACTGTAAACATTCTTAAAGGGTCACGTAACACCGAAACACCTTTTTTGAGCTGTTGACAGTCATATATGTGGCCCACGCTGCTATAAACACTATTAGGACACATATATTTCCCTAAAGAGTGAAAATTGGTTGTTTTGCGTTATTTAGAGCCAATTCGTTCTTCCGGTTTGAAACTAATTTTTGAAGCTGCGTCACGCCGATGAGATCCTTGTGTGTATTCCATCGTAGAGAGTGGATGTCTGTACCGGCCAGTACATCATGACGTCTCTGAGTGTACAGCATTAATTCATGAAAAAAGACTTGGTTCAAACCAATCAGCGCGCTCTATTGTGTATGCGGTGCAACTCCATTAATATGCATGATCGCTTCGAAGACTGTTTAGACCTGTTGCAGTGTTCAGACGGCAGAGAGACGCTACGTTGTGTTGCCAAAACAAGTGGAAGAAGAAGAATTGCTTGGTGACACAGGTCACCAGTGTTGTGTTTATGTGCTGCAACGAAGATTTTGTTTACATTTCCCGCTATGAGAGCGCAGCTGGACTCCCATGCGTGCAGCAGAAATGCGTCTGTAAGAAACTTTTTTTTTCACCCGAGAGCTTTTCGCATCTGGAAATGGTGAAATCCGGATTTGCCGCTTGTCTCCTTTTAAAACAGTTGGAAGGAAGTCCTTAAAGGGCCACGAAACCCCCCTGTCTCAGCAGAGTGTTTTCACACCTACAGTATGGAAATGGTCAGGAAAGTGGGTGTGTCCAGCTCTGTTTAGGTGGGAGTGTCAGGGGAGGGAAAGAGGGAAGGTTTTGCATAAAAATTGGATTTTCCATTTGGGCATGCACTGATGTTCAAACAGGCAACACAAAAACACAGAATCGGGGGAGAAAGACAGTTACTGTTTACATGGACATCAGTCATCCAATTATTTGCCGACTTTAACGGCAGTTTGGCACTTTCACTTTTATCCAGGAACATTTCCTGCATGTCCCCATGACAAACGAGAGCGTTTAATACCGCGCGTTGTAAGGGAGAAATAAAAAACCCTCCTCATTTCTTGGTTACTTAGATGCACTGGGTAGGTAGCATCAGAAAGTCGTGTGTGTATAGACTATCCTGTCACAAAATGCGGCTGAAATTCTACACGAAAGTAATTGTTTGACTGTGGTGTTTACATGTTTACACTCAAAGAGCAGCATTCACAGCGGATCTTTCAGTCTATAATAGTGTAGTGATGTTAACGTACTGTAAACTTAGTAACAGTTCTAATCATTTTGACTAAGGTCTATCTATAAACACTGAAAGAGTCCTGCTGAAGATACAAACTAACTTTGCCATCTGAATGAACAAACAAAGAGCACTGATCGCTTACTTACCAAATCTGTAGAGACAGGACAATCAACATGAACTGGAGTGGCGTCTGTTTTAAAAGGAGACGAGCGGCAAATCACCATTTCCAGATGCGAAAAGCTCTCGGGGGGGAAAAAAAGTTCCTTACAGACGCATTTGTGCTGCGTGCGTGTGTGAGTCCAGCTGCGCTCTCATAGCGGGAAATGTAAAAAAAATCTTCGTTGCAGCACATAAACACAACACTGGCGACCTGTGTCTCCAAACAATTCTTCTTATAAATAATAATAATAATTATTATTATAATAAAATTGGTAATATTAATTATAAGCTGATACAGAGTTTTCCCAAGTTATTCAAATGTCTTCGAATTTTTACTAAGAATAAATTATAAATATTTTTATAGATTTTTTTTTTTTTTTTTTACGAAAAAATTTAAATAAAATAAAGAAATTGTATCAGATTCTTAAAAAGGTTTTAGTAACTGTCCCCAAGACTTTTAAAATCATTTTTAACGGCTTCCAACACTGAACAATGCTCAGATTTTCATACAAAAGAATAATCAGGGGGCCGTGAAAGTTGTGTGAAAATGATCAAAAATGCTGGTGATGACTGGGTGGGAAAAGGGTAATAAACCTGCATCTGCAGTGAAAAATAACTGCGTCGTTTTATAGCACCTGAACAGTAAAACCAATGCAATGTGTTTGGAATACATTTCAGGGTTTTTAGAAAAGTAGATAAGAGTCACGTATTTCTAATCAGCATATAAATGGCTTACCAGTGTCACACTTCAGAGTTTCAACTTTAATAAGTAGCTTAATCGCATACAAAACCTACACACATTAGTTTCAAGTGTTTATCACCTCTGCTCCAAATTAGTATTGTTTTTTTATCTTTAATTGCAAAATTTACTTAATCATCAATAAGGGCTGTTTGTTCTCGACAGGTTAGCCACAGTTCATCCAAAGGCGGATTAATGATGAGAATCACTCTGGGGACTTCCACTTGTTATTGTTTACTTTTAATGATTTCCTTTGACTAAACACCACAGAGAGATTTTTTTATTTTTATTTTTTTCAACTTTGATCTAACTGATTGAAGTCAAACCGTCTCATCTTCCTCACGCATTTCTTCTTGACCCTTAGAGTTAATAATAATAAATAAATAATAAATGAAATGCTCATGATCATACAAATGTGATGTCAAGCAAGCTCATATTTTAAATAAATAAATAAATAAATAAATAAATAAATAAATAAAAAGTACATACATACATACATACATACATACATACATACATACATACAGTGAGGGTAAAAAAATATTTGAACCCCAGCTGATTTTGTAAGTTTGCCCACTAAAAAAGAAATGATCAGTCTATAATTTGAATGGTAGGTTTATTTGAACAGTGAGAGACACAACAATAACAAAACAATCCAGAAAAATGTGTTTCAAAAAAAGTTAGAAATTAATTTGCATTTCTATGAATGAAATAAGTATTTGATCCCCTATCCATCAGCAAGATCTCTGGCTACCAGGTGGATCTTATACAGGTAACAAGCTGACATTGGCAGCCCTCTCAGCTCGTTACCTGTATAAAAGAGACCTGTCCACAGAATCAATCAATCAATCCAGATTCCAAACGCTTCACCATGGCCAAGACCAAAGAGCCTTCCAAGGATCTCAGGGACAAGATTGTGGACCTACACAAGGCTGGAATGGGCTACAAGACCATTGCCAAGCAGCTGGGTGAGAAGGTGACAACAGTTGGTGCAATTATTCGCAAATGGAAGAAACATAAATGAACTGCCAATCTCCCTCGGTCTGGAGCTCCATGCAAGATCTCACCTCGTGGAGTTTCAATGATAATAAGAACAGTGAGGAATCAGCCCAGAACTACTCGGGAGGAACTTGTCGATGATCTCAAGGCAGCTGGGACCATAATCATCAAAAAAACTGTTGGTAACACGCTACGCCGTGAAGGACTGAAATCCTGCTGGTCCCCCTGCTCAAGAAAGCCCATCTAAAAGCCCGTTTGAGGTTTGCCACTAAACATCTGACTGATTCAGAGGAGGTCTGGGTGAAAGTGTTGTGGTCAGATGAGACCAAAATCCAGCTCTTTGACATCAACTCAACTCGCCGTGTTTGGAGGAGGAGGAACGCTGCCTATGACTCCAAAAACACCATCCCCACCGTCAAATATGGAGATGGAAACATTATGCTTAGGGGTGTTTTTCTGCCAAGGGGACACGACATTTTCACCGCATCAAAGGGAGGATGGATGGGATCTTGTACCGTCAAATTTTGTGTGAGAACCTCCTTCCCTCAGTCAGGGCATTAATAATGGGTCGTGTTTGGGTACTCCAGCATGACAATGATCCAAAACACACAGCCAAGGCAACAACGGATTGGCTCAAGAAGACGCGTATTAAGGTCATGGAGTGGCCTAGTCAGTCTCCAGACCTTAATCACATAGAAAATCTGTGGAGGGAGCTGAAGGTTCGAGTTGCCAAACATCAGCCACAAAATGACTTGGAGAGGATCTGCAAAGAGGAGTGGGCCAAAATCCCCCCTGAGATGTGTGCAAACCTTGTGGCCAAGTACAACAAACGGCTGACCTCTGTGATTGCCAACAAAGGTTTTGCCACCGAGAACTAAAGCGTTTTTCAAAGGGATCAAATACTTATTTCATTCATAGAAATGCACATTAATCTCTAACTTTTTTTGAAACACTTTTTTTTTCTTTTTCTGGATGTTATTGTTATTGTTGTGTCTCTCACTGTTTAAAAAAACTACCATTGAAATGATAGACTGTCCATTTCTTTGTTAGTGGGCAAACTTAGGCAAACACCGTCGTTGTGGTCAACTCCGCTTTACATCACGGGAATTTGCCAATGAACTCAGCGAGCAATTAGACAAACTGATAACAGCGGAAAAGCCGTCCATACATAGGTAAGCGGTCAGCTGGTAAGCACGAAAATGAACAGAAGCCTCGGCAGTGTCATACCGCCTCGTAGTGTTCGTTTTAAAGACGAAATGCAGCCATATGTTCCTCTGGCTACATAATTCATGATCTCCAGACGTGTATATAGGGCTACGTTTTCAGAATGAGTCTGTGTTGTTTTGTTAATGCATAACAATGATTACAGCTTTCCAACATTCTTCAGAATATCTGATTTTGTGTTGAACAGAAATTCATAAATGTTTACATCCACTGGAGTGTGAGTGAATAAAGAGGGAAATGTTCATTTTTGGGTGAACTATCCCTTGAACTGCGTGAAACGTGATGCTCTTCTTCAATCATGCATCGCGGCTAATATGACATTGTTATTTCGATATCAAACAATACCTTCCTCATCCAAAATAGATTTAATCAGCACCCGACACCCATCTGCCGCTGATATGGAAATGCGATGGGAGAGATAATGCGTGTGTAGGTGTTTGCGTGTGTGTGTGTGTGCAGCTCTAATGAGATGTGTGTGTATGTGTGCGTGAAGGTGAAGGCCAGCGAGGCTTGAATTCACTGAACTGATGTGGTTTCTGTGTGTGTTTCCACCTCACAGCTTAAGGTGACGACTAACACACACACACACACACGGGTGGCATATTAAAGAGCTTTGCTGAGCAGGACAGATCTGCACCAGCCAAATCTGCTCAGGCGTCGCTTTATTGTCCGGTTACTCCGACCTCTGGTGTGCAAGGACAAACAAACTCACGGGGAAATGTAAAGACAGAACATATAGTCCTGTGAACATATAGATTTTGAGATGCGTGTGTGTGTTTTTATGCTTCTGTGCTTACTGTGTGTTTAATGTACGTCTTTTATCCATTTCTGTCATTTCTAGCAGTTAAAACAGTAACCTTGGCATGGCTGGTTGTTGAGTTTGTTCTCCTTGTTGTTCAAACAGATGCAAAAATGGCAAGGTCATGAGGTCGAATTTCAGGAAATGCATGATTTCATTTGATATATTTATTTATTCATTCATTCATTCGTTTTCTTGTCGGCTTAGTGCCTTTATTAATCCGGGGTCGCCACAGCGGAATGATCCTCCAACTTATCCGGCATTTGTTTTACATTTACTTCCAGCCGCAACCCATCTCTGGGAAACATCCATACATTCTCATTCACACTCATACACTACGGACAATTTAGCTTACCCAATTCACCTGTACCGCATATCTTAAGACTTGTGGGGGAAACCGGAGCACCCGGAGGAAACCCACGCAACCACGGGGAGAACATGCAAACTCCACACAGAAATGCCAACTGACCCAGCCGAGGCTCGAACCAGCGACCCTCTTGCTGTGAGGCGAACGTGCTACTCACTACGGCTTCATTAGATATACACACTGTAAATTATATCTGTTCATTAACTGTTCATCCGTTCAAGACTGTTCTATTTGAGGAAGTTGAAGGGATTTAATGTGGACAGGCCCCTTCTTACAACATTTATTCTTCTTTTATTGAGTCTCTTTTAACTTTCGCAGTAATATGCTGGTGTGGTAATTTAAGGGTGACAAGTAAAAACAGGCTTTCAAAAATTGTTCATCAATCTCAAAAGATTTAGGGCATAAATCTTAACAGTATTTGACGAGTGTATGAGGTGAGAGTTATAAAGAAGGCTATGTCCATTTTAGCAGATGAGAACCACCCACTTTATTTAAAGTTTTGCCTCCTGCCATCAGGCAGAATGTATACTTATTCTATACGGGCAAGGTTAAACAGATATTTGTATTCATTTGTTCCAACTGCAGTTGGTTTACTTAACAAGCTTTAAGTTTTTTTTTGTTTTCCTACCCTCTCTATGATCAAATTATTGTTACTGTTATTTTTATGTCGTTTTGTGTGACTTGTTGCTGTCAACTGTCGGCTATTGCTATTGGTTATGAGGGGAGTCACACTGACAACAGAGGTGCGGATCCAAATGCAGGTTTAATGGAGATTTCAGGAAAACAAAGGTCAACAGATGCAAACAGATGTGTAGAGACAGTCCAGAATCGTTGTCAAAAACAGGCAAGAAGTCAGAAGGCTGGCGGCAGGCAGGGATGAACAGATAGCAAGGCAAAGGTACAAACACGGGAAAACAAGACCAAGGAAACGCGTCGGAATGTCACATAAAGTAAACAAGACTCAGCAACAGTGAACAAGCGGTTACAAGTTACAAAACACATTTGAATGCATCATTTACAAGCTAGAGAAAACAATGAGGCAACCGTTTTAATCGCACGTACTCACTTGTTGGATAGCAGGCCGGATTCACCATCAGGCCACCGGGAAATGTCCCGGTACTCCGAATCTTCTGTTGTGAGCGTGTAGATTTCAGAAGCACTCCTCAGAGGGAACACAACACAAGGCTGTTGTTTGTGGGCGGGGTTGGGGGTTTCGAATCTCCCAGGGCTGTGCGCGCACAAATGGGCGGGGCTTATGTTTCGTGTTCACGTCATGCCAACACGGCTAAAGACTCATAAGCGCGGCGATTCGTTTGAGGAACTATGAGTCGACTCTTTTATGGATGAATCAATAGTTTTAAACACTGTGCACCTTCAGATTTAAGCCTCAGCTGGACATTTCACTTCACTTAGAGCTGTGTTACACACTGCATGCAAGCTCATTTTCAAAAACCCATAATAGGGGCTCTTTAAACTTAGTTTTACCCCACAATATGCTTACTGTAGGTCAATATGCAAACTCATGTGTTTAGATTTTCATAGATCTTAGATTCATTATTTGCTTAATACGCTCTCATATGCAATGCATTATCACGTCCTGATTTAACTCAAGAAACGACATAGAAAATTGGTGAGTGTGTTCAGCAGCCGAGCGGATCTGAGTGCTCCAAATTAGCCGAGGTATAAAACACAGTCATAAAACCACAGCTTTCTTTCTCAGCGCTCAATTTAGCAACATACTCAGTTTATACAGGAGGTCACGGGGAGGGCAGTGAGAAGCCGTGTTTCCGTCTGTCTCGACTTCCCCCTTACTGCTGGGTCTGATCACTACATGCAAAGTTACACTTCAAAAAAAACATCTATATATTGTGTCTGATTGGACGAGAGGTGAAATCAAACACACTGAATTGTGCTGCTTCATGATTGTTAAGTGCAGGCGTAAAATATTAAAGACCTAATTGCTTTACTGAAGTTTGAACTCACAGTTTAAGGGAAGAAGGCGGAAAAACAGTCGAATGTTCAATATGTGAATGAATAAATAAGCACAAATTAATTGGGCAGTGCCAGTCCCTCACGGCTGACTAGGAAAGGAAACTGAAAGGGAAACGCAATGAAATAACAGGAAATGTATGGAAATGAACAGTACATAAAAGGAAAGGAAATGGAAAGGAAGTAAAAGTAAACAAAATGAAGTGCAAACTGTAAGGAAACAAAATGGAAAGGAAATGAAACAGAAAGGAAACTAAACAAAATGAAAGGAAAGGAAATGACAGAAAGTAGAATAAGAACTGAAAGGAAAGGAAAGGAAACTAAACAAAAGGAAACAGAATGGAAAGGAAAGGAAATTAAACTAAATTAAATTAAATTAAAGGAAACTAAATGAAATGTGAAAGGAAATGAAAGGAAAGGAAAAAAAACACAACAATTAAAGGAAATGAAAGAAAACAAAATGGAAAAAAGAACAAAAGGAAAGGACACAAAAGGAAACAAAATGAAACAGAAACTAAACTGAAAGGAAACAAAGCGGAAAGTAAAGGAAATTAATAACTAAACAAAACTAAATTAAACAGAAAGGAAATAAAAAGCAAAGGAAACAAAGGAAACACAAAGGAAGCAGGAAGGAAAGGCAAAGAAAACACAAAGGAAAGGAATGGCAAAGCGAAAGGAAAGGAAAGGAAAGGAAAGGAAAGGAAAGGAAAGGACAGGAAAGGAAAATAAATTAAATGGAAAAGCAAAGGAAATGGAAACGGAAAGGAAAGGGAAGGAAAGGAAAGACAAAGAAAACGGTAATGCTCACAATCACACTAAATGCAAAGGAAAGGAAAGGAAAGGAAAGGCAAGGCAAAGGGAAAGGAAAGGAAAGGAAAGGAAAGGAAAGGAAAGGAAAGGAAACAGCACGAAAAGTAAAGGAAAGTAAACAGCATAAAAAGTAAAGGGAATGAAATGCCAATAGAAAAGGAAAGGAAACAGTTCAAAATTGAAACAAAAAGGACACCAAACGAAAGAACATGCAGATGTGTGGGCCTTTTTTTAAGATTTTGGCAAATTAATATTGGCTGTCAGTTTGTTTTGTGCTGGGTTTTATTTACTGTTTTATTTTCATTTCATCACTGTGCTGCAACAAATGATCATATATATATATATATATATATATATATATATATATATATATATATACATTCATTCATTCATATTCTTTTCGGCTTAGTCCCTTTATTAATCAGGGGATTAGTTGCTTTGATCAAGGGAGCAAAACTAGATCGCTGTCGTAATAAACAATGATGCTGTGATATAATGCACTTGCTGCTTTGTTGACTCTGTAATGAGAATGATCTGAGTTTGTTGTGTTGAGATGTTGTTGTCACCACATTGGATGAAATCAGAGCTTTAAAATTCTAGTTTAAGTGATGGGACATGACAAAACTACATTCCCTTTTTTCAAAACAATGAAGCTGTAATATTCCACTTTAAAATTTACTGTTCAAATTTGGGTTTTTTTTGGATGGGGGTGGTGGGTGGGGGGTTTGGGGGGTTTGGGGTTGTTTTTTTTTACGTTGTTCATGATAATGCTGCAAGGATTGTCATAACAAATGCTTTTTTAGTAGTCAGTTTTGAGCACAAGACTGCAATGTGCACAAACTACAGCAGATGCTACCATAATAAGCTATAAAAAAATGTTAATATTATAAATCAGAAAATAAATAAATAATGTATAAATAAATATATCAATGAATATATAAACAATAAAAATGCCAACAGATAAATAAATAAAAATAATAAAAACATTTAATATTACAAATGATAAAAAGCTAATAATAGATTAATAAATAAATGTTTATAGAAATAAAAATTTATGCAAAAAATATATAAATTATACATAACTAACAATAAATAAATAAATGAAAGATGAAATTAGCTAACAAAAGCTCAAAATGATCCAGTTTTCCCACAATTAAAGCTGACAGGAGCTAACACTGTTTTAACTCATGCTCAACACACACACATCTGTTAAAATCCTCCGAAAATGTCATTCAACCAACATTCAACCAAAAGTAATGTTATGTTATTAAATGGGAACATTTTTATCTTGTGGTATACAGGGAAGAAAATCTTTTACAGTACATCATTCATACCTGCCAACATTTCTCTCTGAAAATCCAGGTGACCGGGGTGGGGTGTTCGTGGGTGAGGTCTCTGAATAACACTGTTGAGGGGTAGGAATAGGAAAGTAACTGTACTCTGGTGTTAGTAACTGTAGTGTTATGCACTGGGTATTGGGCAGCGGTTGGGATTGGATACTGTTCCAAAGTTGGCGACCTGGGGGTGTTAGACTGTACCAAAAAATAAGTGCGACGTCGTGCGAATCGGCTTCCGGGTCTAAGCGCTCTATCAGACTGTGTGGGGAGACTCATCAAATTGTAATAATAAACACTTACTGTACAAAGCGCTGTAATACTTTAGAACATCACAATCGCAATATATATATACTATATATAAATTTTTTATAAATTGTTAAAGTTTTGGTATTTGTGATGCAGCAAGCCCAGAGACTGTTGTGTACATCATGATGTTATTTAAAATTCACATTAATGTGCGATAAAGACTAAAATGGGAGGTCATGAACAAACATTTTCTTACTTCAAATGAGTAGCGGCTTGGACCCAGAAACAGTATTACATACATCACGATACGTCACCACTTAACAAGCGGATACTTCTACTTCAAAACAATGTAATAGATCAGCACTCCAGAATGCAAGAAATGAGATGTATTTTTTAATAAACAAAAATAAACAAACAGAAATTACCCCATTGGGGAAAAAAAAACTGGGCTGGCAGGGCAGGACTAAACACTAGACGGGATGACTCCAACACACTCAGTGGAATACAATTAACAGAGTAGAACTCATTAACCGCGTGCTCAACAACGGAAACACGCGGCCACGTGGTTAGACAAACGCCAGACACAAGCACACAATAAAATGAAACATCTTACCGTGTGCTCACACGCGCAGCGTGCATGTTTCATCCCAGCGCCAACCGAAACCAACAAGACTTAGACACTGGGAATGAAACAACACGCTGCTGACAGACGAACACAAACACCAGGACGAGAGGGCGCAATCGCGAACATGCCCAGATCCCACGTGCCCATATCAAGCGGGAGCGCGCACGGTCCAATTGCGCCCACAATGACAACACACAGGACTAGACAGAGCTAGTGTCTGGAGTTTGCCACCAAAACAAGAATTAACAAGACTGGAGTGGCAGAACCCTGACACACACCTATATATTTCTTAGTGGAACTTTGAAAGTTGTCTGACATGGTGTGCCTGCACGATATGATAGAAGAAAACTAATGGCATTTTTATGTACTTGTGTGTGCACACAACACAGCATGATGAATCTAGCTTTTTCCTGTTATGTACAACAAAGTGTTTGTGCCCATATGAAATGTACTGTAGCTGGTTTTGTCATGACAACATTTTCTTAACATGTGACACGGAGTAAAAATAATGGTTAAATTTATGCTTCAATTAGGACAACTCTCCTATTAATTGAGTTTACATTGGTTTGGAGTAAAAAACTGAACTTGTATTCTACACACAAGAATACTTCTGTCTGCCAGCTTGTAGTTTTACTAGTCCAGCAAAAATGTGCTATTTGTGATTAACCTAGGAGTGTGCTATTTGTGATTAACTCTTAGGGCTCGGTTTTAGCAATCTAGGCGCAAAGTCTAAAGCGCATGGCGAAAAAAGCTGAAATTGTCCACTTTTGCTATTTTAAGGATGGAAAAATACAGTTTGCACCCTGACACATGGTCTAACATGGTTGTGCCTATTCTCTTAATGAGTTCTGGCTGTGTTTTGAGTATAAAGTGTGTTAAAACAATCAGTCTCATCTTTCATTCCCTTTAAGAGTCCATTGCGTCACACCATGGTGCATTTGATATTTACATGGCAACTTTTCAAGTGGAAAAACTGAACGTTCACTAGCGAGAAAACAGTTAAACTGAGCATCTGCAGCGTGAGGATAAAGAATGAGCCTCCTACATTCGGCCTCTTTACTTTCTCTTTACATTAGTTTTAGCCCAGATTGGTTTTCTTTACAGAAACAAATCTTCCTTTACACACTCTTCAAAGCAGCATTTGGTCAAAATAACAGTATTACCAATTCTGGATTACAGGGATTTAATTTACAGATCAGCTTCAAAAACTCAAAAACAGCTGCTTACCATGCAGGCATTCGTTTTGTTACGTGTGCACCGTTTAACACTCATCACTGTCAGCTGTATTCTTTATTAAACGGGCCTTCTCTTCAATCACGTCGACAAATTCATTGGTTTCTGTTCATTTATAAAACTCTTATTGGAAAAACTCCACTATATGTACAGTCTCTTCTTAACATTCAGGAAGCACGTCGAACTTATAATAAGAGGAAACCTTTGCTTACCCAAAGTTCGCACTTCATTTGGTCGCAACTCTTTTCAGTTTTCTGCTGCTGATGCTTGGAATCATCTGCAGCAGATCGTAAAGCTCAGCACTTTCAGTCCACTATCATCTTTTAAAAATTCAATCCAGACAATTGTACAAGATCACTGTGCTTGTTTTTAGTTTTTCGCTGGTTTTATATGTTTTTATCTGCATTTGTGAAATTGTTCTTGTATTGTGTCCCTGCTCCTTTGTACTGTAGCTGCTTTTTATGTTGCCTCTTGGCCAGGTCGTCATTGTAAATGAGAACTGGTTCTCAATTGACTTACCTGGTTAAATAAAGGTTATTATTATTATTATCACTCCTTACTTTACTCCTTTACTTTCGTGTAGTTAGAAAACAATGTTGTACGCACTCCACTTAATACATTCATTAGCCTACATATTTAATTTTGTTTGTTAAGCGCAGAGATTTGTTTCAAAACGATTTCTAAATTCAGTTCTAATCTCCAGCAAATGAATAAATGAACAATAATAACAAAGTGTGCTCAAAAAACTGAGCTATATCCAAACGCACATCCTGTTCTAATGCCCCATATGCTGATGCAGACCCAACAGGTGGACAAATCTAAGCTTGTTTTTATTAAAACAAATATAAATATGCATATAAAAAATAAATCTTATAATAATAATAATAATATTAATAATAATAATAATAATAATAATAATAATAATAATAATAATAATAATAATAACATTATACAAATGCAAATTGTCATGAATAAACTGAAAAAGCCCCCGGAGATAAGCCATGGAGGCAGTGGTTTTTATATTTATGTAGAAAATATTGTTTGTAACATTTTAATTCTTGAATTCTTTTTGTTTGTAAAGATATTTGTGTATTGCTGTACATCCTGTGTGTATTTTAGCAATGTGTAAGTGTTTGGAACCGCATACCCGTTTCACTGCAGATCTCTTTCCTGCAAAGCAAACTAAAAAGTGCATTAACAACAAAATGCCACCAAGTTGAATTTCCTCTTATTATAAGCAGCAACATTGCATCATTGCATTAGGCTGCATTGCTGAACCCAGTCTTGTAGTATTTCAGCAGTGTGACGTCTGTAGACCGCTAATTGGATTGAAATGCTGCTGTGCGTATTTGCATGCACACAATGCAGCATGGCAAATCTTGATTTTTCTGATTGTTTTCCACAAAATCGTGACGCACACATTTGCGGTGTACTGTAGCTTTGTCGATTATGATGGTGGAAATCTCATTTTTGTCACAGATGCTTTTATATTGCAGTTCAAAGCAAGTGCAATGCTAAAACACCGGCATCCTTTCTGTAACAAACAATAAAATCACTCTGACTAAGATCAAATGTAGAGGATCACAATAGCTTTTTTGTATGAAACAGATGCTTTATACACATAAATCCATACTATAGATAATAAATGTTCATTACTAATCTTTCTATGAACATGATTGGATTATAACTGCAGATCAATGATAAATAACCTACTGTAACGTTGGCGATTATATAAAATAAATAAGTAAATGCAACATATAGTATATAAAGACATACAGCCCCTTACTGTCTCCGATTGATTGATTGATTTTATTTTGACAATTTTGACAAAATAAACAAACAAGTCCAGTTAGACTAATTCATGCATATTCTAAAAACTGTAGAGGATAATACACACAAAAAAGCCACAGCCTTATTTCCATTGTGGTCCTCGATATTCTTAAAAAATGGACGAGCAAATCATAAATGGAGTGCAAACATCATCAGCTCAACAACTCAACACAACAAAAATCCTAAACTTTATTTGTAAAACAAGCATTTCCTAATTTCCCTTCTAAAAACGCTCTCAACTTGAATCTCTTTAAAACTTTCAGGCAAAGCATTCCAAACAGCAGAGCTGGTACACAAAAAAGAATTTCTACCTGATTCACTCTTAAATCTACAGGGATAAATACCCCTGCAACTCGCTCTTGTAAAATGACTGTGTACCTCACTCACTAAAACATAATAGTCAAGGAAATATTTAGGTACCATTTTCTTTAAAATCTTAAATACCATCACTAATTTCAAAAAAGTGACCCTTTTTTCAACTTTTAAAAAATTACTTTTACTATAATGTTCATTATTTAAATGTGTCAGTGGAGGAACTTTCATAATAATTCTACACAACTTATTTTGGGCCGTCTGCAGTTTATTTTACATTTTTTTAGAACTACCACTAATGCACCAGCTAATATTTTTAAAGTTTGGGTATCTAAGAGCTCTGCCTGTCTAGCTAAAAACTTAATTTTAGAACAAACTTTTGAATGGACTGTAACAGCCATCTTCTCACATGTCAAATAACTATCTAAAACGCACCCTAAACATCAAACTTCATGTTTTGGTGTAATCATTTGATGTCCTACTATTACCCCAGACCTGACACATTTTCTTAGTTTTGCAGCTGTGTAGCAATATGTTAACAAGTACAGAAAAACTACACACAGCAGACATTTAGTCCTTGTTTGGCTTCAACAACAACACACAACATATAGCTCGACAGTGGCGAGGAACAAATTTCACCAATTGACGAAAGTTAAGGGAAAAAAACCTCGAGAGAAACCATGTTCAGTTGGGCATGACCATTTCTCTGCTGGCCAAACTTCTTGTATAGAACTGCGGCCTAGGCGCCGGAGGCTGGAGAATGCTGCAAGTGTGGACGACATCCATCGTGGAGAAGCTGCAGGTGTGAGAGGTCACTGGCCGGTGTACAGGCTGGCCCTTCAGGATCAATACAAAGACTTGTCTGTCACTGGGGTCTTACAGAAATCAGTCTCATGCTCCCCACTCCTTCATGACCACCACAGCAGCTGCTCAGGATACGGCCTGGTCTAGGATTATGGAAACCTCGGGAATAATTAATCAGACTAACAAAGGCGCAGATGCCGTTCAAACTTTAATGTCTTTTGGAAAAGTGTTCCCAGCTCTGGTTGCCCTAAATAATGCAGACTAACAATCCTTTAGAGGATTTGGATTTCTAGAGCATTTGTGTTTTATGTGAATGCTAATGCAAAGAGATGTGTCTTTAATCTAGTTTTAAACTGACAGAGTGTGTCTGCTTCCCGAACTGTGCTAGGAAGGCTGTTCCAGAGTTTAGGTGTCAGATATGAGAAAGATCTACCGCCTACAGTTGATTTTGATATTCTGGGAATAATCAATTGTCGAGAATTAATTGAGCGTAGAGGACGTGATTGGTTCTAATGCACCAGGAGCTCCCTTAAATACTGGGGAGCTAAGCCGTTCAGGACTTTATAGGTAGTCCTTAACATTTTAAAATGTATACGATATTTATTAGGGAGCCAATGCAATGATGAAAGAACTGGAGTAATATGATCATATTTCTTATGTTGCTTACTTGCAATCACTCGCTACTACAGTCATTCACATCAAGTGGCATGTTTATCAAAACTGTGAAGCTACACACTTTCCATGTGGCGTTTCATTTTTAGATTGTAAAGGAGCAGTGTGGATTTGCAGCAAGGCCTACCAAGCTACATCATCGGTGTACTGAGAGCATGTGTGTGTGTGTGTGTGTGTCTGTGTGAGAGGATTATGGGCATATCAC
>CAIGQQ010029312.1:39629-66647 GCA_903798035.1 Danio albolineatus
AGCCCGAGGCCATAAAACCATCTTTTGTGTGTGTATGTGTGTGTGTGCATGTGTGTGCATATGATAGAGCAAGAGAGACACAGATAAAAAGAGAGAGAGAGTAAGACCTGAAGACAGCATGAGTCATTTAGTGAGTCATTATAACCTCAGGACACTACTTTTATGCAGCCATACGTCGGGGAAAATAATCTCTCAATAATAATCAAGCCTGTCGTTATACTGCGGTAATCGTGCTCTTTTTTTTTTTGCTGTATCGTTATTATCGCCGAGGTGTTTTCTCGGCTCTTGAGGGCTTAACCTCAGCTTAACTTGAGTTCTACCTATCCTGGTAATTGCCACTTACATAATACACACACACACACACACTCTTTTTGCTAGCCGCTTCAGGTAGAAATTGTCTGCTAGGAGTGTAAATGTGAAATAAATCTTTAAAATGTGATCCTGCGCTGAACTGGAAGATGTTTATTTGTAGAGAACTGAATCATTTGAACTGAATACAGCTCCATACTGGTGTATGTTTTATGTCTGTTAGTGGATAAAGATGCTTCGTGTCCATCGTAGCACTTTTTTCTCAAGCTATTTTTTCTGATGTTGTCAATTTTGGCGCAGAGTTTTTGAGTTTTTGCTATGTATTTTTTCTAAAGGTCCCGTGAAGTGCTTTGAATTTTGCATTTTTACCTGATGTTTAATGTAATCTCAACTAAAACCTGAGAAGTGGGTGGGACATAGTGTAGCTCCTCCCTTTTAAAAAAAAAATCAGCCAATGGTATTTTGTTTTTATCATTGACTTCAAGTGCATCAAATGAAAAGCAAATGAGAAGCGTCTTAAAGGGGGCGGGGTTTGTCAGATACTAGAGAGCATTTGATTGGTCGGAAGATTTGATGAGAAACTGTAGTTTGAAGTGACGTGAAAAAAATCATTGCTTCATATGGGCGGGAGTTACAAACTACCAGCTTTACGTGTTTATATCAGTTTGAAATCTTCTAAATGTGAATTCTGTCTCTGTTTGGGAGCACACCAGCTTATAGATAGTTTAAAAACTAACAATATTGATACTCATTCATTCATTCATTTTATTTTCGGCTTAGTCCCTTTATTAATCTGGGGTCGCCACAGCAGAATGAACCGCCAACTTATCCAGCATATGCTTTACGAAGCGGATGCCCCTCCAGACGCAACCCGTGACTGGGAAACACACATATTTCCATTCACACACATACACAATCAAATTTGGCCCTGGGAAATCTCTGGGAAACATCCATATACACCCATTTACACTCATACACTACAGACAATTTAGCTTACCCAATTCACCTGTACCGCATGTCTTTGGACTTGTGGGGGAAAGAGGAGCACCCGGAGGAAACCCAAACAACCACAGGGAGAACATGCAAACTCCACACAGAAACGCCAACTGTCCAGCCGGGGCTCGAACCAGCGACCTTCTTGCTGTGAGGCGAACGTGCTACCCACTACGCCACCGAGGCGCCCAATAATGATACCAACATCTAAAAAACTTTATTGAATCTTATGAGACCTTTAAGGAACATTTAACACAGCAATCATAATTTTCAATTTTAAGCTAGCTGTCCAATCACAGTGAAGGAGTCATTCAACTGTAGCAAAAAATCTGCTGAAGACTTTCAGTTGTTCATCTTTATTTCTCTAACGCTTTTACAATGCAGATTGTGTCAAAGCAGCTTAACATACACTGTAAAAATTAAAGGTTCCTGGAGGCACCTTTTGGGGTTCTTCACATTGCCACGCCGGTGAAACCCTCTAAAGAACCTCTAGGCACCCTTTCAAAAGGGGCAGTTCTCTGAGGAACTTCAAGGGTTCCTGGAGGAACCCTCTTATTAAGAACATATTTATGCAACATTGCTGTTGAATGTTTGATTCTGATTGGACGATGAACATTCAGTTATTGTAAACAGCTAAAGTAGTTCCGGCAGGTTTTGAGCACATTGCAGCTCTGTATTCAATTCTTTATTTGTATAGCGCTTTTACAGTGTAGATTGTGTCGAAGCAGCTTCACATAGAAGATATAGTAAATTGAAACAGTGTCCAGGGGCGCCGCTAAGGGGGGGAAAGTTAGGACGATTCTAAGGGCCCATGCACTCTAGGGGCCCACAGAGATCTGCACAATGATTAATAACAGTACTGTAATGTAATATAAATTATGAATGTATCTCTAAATTACAAGTAAAACAACTTATTAGAAATAAAAAATTAAAATACGGCTTATATCTGCCCCTCGTGTCTGTCACAACTGTCACTGTCAAATTGCACCCCCCTCCTTTCGCTGTATGGTTCAGTCCGTCAGTAGCGGGAAGAGAGTTGATCGTCAGGTAAAGTGTCAAAGCAGCGATGACCTCGAGTTTAACATCAGCTGTGTCGCCATTTTTTTAGTATGAATAGTGTAAGTAGTGCTTTCACACTGAAAACTCTAACAATAATGCACTTTATTTACCCGGATGATGCACTCATTCAGCCGGTAAACAGAAGTGATGGACACTTCACACACTCGACGACTGCAGCTTTGAGCACGTAACAGAAGGGGGGGAGCTATCACGCGCACATGTTGGACAACTTCATTTATTTTGGATTGTGAGAGCAGTATTCTCCTGTGAGAGTGATTATAGCGCCTCCGATGGTGAATGCGTTTACACTCATGCCAGGTAGGCTATTATTTGGTATTTTAGTCATTTATTTCATTAGCTGCATCCCAAATGACACACTATACACTAAATCAATAAGACACAAAATTATACTACAATGAGACCCATAAATAAGAAATGTTCTTTTGTTTAAACTGACCATTACTTAAATAGCAAAACCCTGGCCTTCTTGCCGGCAAATAATAATAAAAACAATTAAACAAATTTGTATTAACAGAGTGCAAAATCCAGCACACTGCAAACCAAATAAACACAACATAAATACTTTTGAAATGGTCTGTTGATTAACCTGACAGTAACTTAAATTCCAAGTGCCAAACGCCTGGCCTTCTTCCTCAAAAAAAATCCTCAATCAAAGTGTATTGCACATTGTATGAGACACTGTTGCAGTACAGTTATTTAAATAGTGACACATTGGTGTTTTGTGTGTTTAGAAATGTACAATTTTCAGTGAATATTTTATTACTGTTCCTTTTTGTACTACATTTACATTTGAACAATAACTCATCTGCTAGCTACAGTCATGGCCGTTCTCTTACTAAATACTGATAAGTAGTGGACAAAATCAATAATAAAATGCATACGTCAGTATAAGTACATTGCAGACAAAGAGTTTGGATAGCTAGGTTGGTAGTAGGGGGCCCATCCTCATATTTTTTCATGGGGCCCAAAATTGCTAGCGACGCCCCTGACAGTGTCAGTCCAGTTTTCAGAGTTTAAATTTAGTTTAGTTCAGTTCAGTGTGGTTTAATTTTCACTGCTAAAAAGTCCAAGTCCATCGATGCGCAGCTCTACAGGTCCCGAACCATGCAAGCCAGTGGCGACAGCGGCAAGGAACAAACTTCACCAATTGACGTAGTGGAGGAAAAAATCTTGAAACAAGGCTCAGGTGGGCACGACCATTTCTCCTCTGGCCAAACGTCTTGTGTAGAACTGCAATCTAGGTGCTGGAGAACGCTGGACGTCCTCATCCACCACCAGTGTGCAGTATCCACCTTGATGACGCGACGGCATATTGAGCCAGACCTCACACCAGCTGATTGGTGGAGAGGAGGCAGACTGATGAAGCCAATTATGATATGGGGATGTTAGGAGGCCATGATTGACAGAGGCCAGTGGGCACATTTGGCCAGGATTCCGGGGTTAAACCCCTATTCTTTTTTTGAAGTACATCCTGGGATTTATTATGACCACAGAAAGTCAAGACCTCGGTTTAACGTCTCATCCGAAAGAGCAGTATAGAGTCCTCTTCAATATACTGGGCCGTTAGGACCCACACAGACCGCAGATTGAGCGCCCCCTGTTGGCCTCACTAACACAACTTCCAACAGCAACCTAGCTTTCCCATGTGGTCTCCGATCAAGGTACTGACCGAGGCGCAGCCCTGCTTAGCTTCAGTGGGCGACCATGTGAGAGTTTCAGAGAGCTAGCTGCCGGCTCGTGTTTATGATATTGTATTTTTGAGAAAAACAGAGATATACATGTTTTTTGTTGTTGTTGTTGTTTTGTACTACTTTTTTGGTATGGAATATGCTTGTTTTAGTCCTAATATGGTTATTCAGTGTGTTGTGTTTAATTTGTTTTGCTCGTCATTTAGTAGGATCCTCTGTCGGCCATTATCAAATTCAAAAGCAGATGGTAGATTTTTTTTTCTGCATTTATAAAAAAATGTTTTGAGCATAATGTATATACAGTACACTACAATACAGTACTGTACAAATCAGAGTTTTTATTTATTTATGATTTTTAAGTAAACAAACTCTTTGTGTTTTGAGTCTGTTGTCTTTATTAGCAGACTGGCCACCAACCTACTCTGCTCTAGAAGTTTCTTTTAGCAGAAATCCATCAGCTGGGCTCTTCTGCTCCAGCAGCCATCACTCAATAACTCCCCAAAGTCCACTGCATGGCTACACTTTTCCTCCAGTTCCCTAGTCTCTCGCTCGCTCTCTCTCTCACACACAAACACAAACACATACACACACACACTTACGGAAACACACAGATACATTGACACAAACACACGTGCTGGGTTTTAATATTTGATAGTGTCTTCCTATAGATGTAATCACTTTTATAATGTGCAGACTGTTTTTTTTATCCCTCATTCCACAATCTTACCCCTAAACAAACCCTCAAAGGAAAGATCTGCAGTTTTATATGTTTAAAATACTTAGTGCTTTTTTCTCATGAAAACTAAATAAACGTCCCCACAAGGTCAAAAATGACTAGTAATGCTATACTTGAGGGGACAGAATACAAGGAATACAAGATACACACACACTCATGGACTCATACACATATACACAAACATACACAGCATATACGGACACACACAAAAACAACTAAACACACAAACACATGGACACAAACACACATGTTGGGTCTTGATGTTTTACGGGGTCTTTCTATAGATGTAATGATTTTTAGAATGTGCAGAATGTATTTTTAGCCCTCTTTCCCAAACCTTACCCCTAAACAAACCCTCAAAGGAAGATTCTGCAGTTTTATAATAATAATAATAATAATAATAATAATACCTTTATTTGCATAGCGCTTTTACAATGTAGATTGTGTCAAAGCAGCTTCACATAGAAGGTTATAGTAAATTGAAAATGTCAGTTAGTTATTAATGTTATATGTTCAAAATACTTCAGTTTTAATGATTTATGAGCATTTTTCTAATGGAAACCATTGGATGTCCCCACAAGGTCAAAAATTACTTGTATTGCTATACTTGAGGGGACACAATATAAGGAATCCAAGGCACACACTCACAGACAAAGGCACGCAAAGACATGCACATACAAACACATACACAAACAAACAGACACATGGACACAAGCACACATGTTGAGTTTTAATAATTTACAAGGTCTTCCTGTTAATGTAATGATTTTATAATGTACAGACTGTTTATTTAGCCCTCTTTCGCCCACCCTACCCCTAGACCAACACTCACTACAAAATTCTGCTGTTTTACATGTTCAAAATACTTCACTTTTAATGATTTATGAGCATTTTTTCCCCATGGAAACCAAATAAATGTCCCCACAAGGTCAAAATGACTTGTGTTGCTATACTTGAGGGGACATAAGGTAAGGAATACAGGGTGCACACACATTTCATTAACATATGAAAGCTAAACTGTGCAACGATGCACAAATGTACACACACACATGAAACACATAAACACACACATGAATGGCACACGATAAAGAAAAAGAAACCGCAATTAATGTAAAGGCTGCTTGTGGAGCTCTTATCTTTGACAAGGCTGCTGAACGAGTCTGCCCTACTCTTCCACTTGGCCGGATACATCCTCTATCTCATCCTTCCACATCTGCTGGGTGTGTGCATGTGTGTGTGTGTAAGAAGCAGAGAATGCACAGGTATACGGCTCAGCCTCCATGAGTTCTCATGAACACACAGTGATCCCGCTGTTCCTCACGCTTCAGGGCCGATCATTCATCTGAGGAGAGAGACACGTTCTGGACCATAAAGTACAGAGAGCAGGGCAGGATGAGTGTGTGTGTGTGTCGTATTCCTTATGTTGTGGGGATCAAACGTTCCCATAAGTAAAGCAATACCAGTAAATTTTGACCTTTTTATCGGCCCCCATGAGAAAAAAATGGCTTATAAATCACACAGAGTGATGTATTTCGATAATGCAGACATGCAGATGAGCAATTCCAGCATTATGGATGTGGCATTTGCAGTGAAAACTTAGCATAAATTCACAGAGAAAGTAAATGCTAACAATTGCTGCGTCCCAAATGGCACACTATACACTATACACTATGTACCAATGCACTTACGCATTCAACAGCATAGTGTATATAGTGTCGTCCCAAATTAAACATTTTATTTTACTAAGCGGAAATTCAAACCGTTTCCCTGACGACGTTTGTCGGACGCCAAATTAGTAAAATAAATGACCAAATTACCAAATAATACCTGTCATGAGTATAACCGCATTCACCGTCGTAAGTAAATTACAATACTATTGTTGGAAAATTCAATCAATTCCATGCGTGTTCAATAGAAAAGGTCAGGGAGGTTTTTCTTCAATGTCAAACATCGTAACAATTTATTGTATACAAATGAATAATTCGATTCACATAATTCTGTTATCCTCAATGCAATACGAAAGTTACATTCAGGAGGTGCGCAACAATGTTCATTTCCTGATTCCAACTTTTATAGGCAGCTGATATTAACAGGTGGAGTTTAGTGAAATTCGTCACTTGTCAATCATTCTCCAGTCCTCCATTGGCCGCACCCATCCATACGTCCTCTTTTTGTATGAATTGTCCGCACAATATTAAAAGCCTAAGCATTTCTTAACTGCAAATATTCTGTGCTCACAGGAAGTTTTGCTGCAGCGCTCAAGTTCATTTTAGACAAGCAGTAAAAATCAGTAAAATGCAAAAATGCATCATTAGTATGCAAACATATCAGACTCAACAGAAGAAGTTCAGTTAGTATTTCACCTTAAGCAATACCAATACAGTTGTGTAATGAACAAAAAGATACAAAAATCATAAAGAATATGTTTCTTTTTACCCAACACTATCATCTCAAAAACATCGCAAGAATCAGATGCTTTGTTTCCAGTATGGACTTGGAGAAACTTGATCATGCTTTTATCAGCATTAGGATGGATTACTGTAATGGATTCCAAAACAATAGACCGCTGCGGCCAGGATTCTGACCAGAAGCAGAAAATCAGAGCACATCACACCTGTCCTCAGGTCTTTACACTGGCCTCCAGTTACATTCAGAATAGATTATGAAGTATGATTACTTGTCTATAAATCACTAAATGGCCTAGGACCTCAATACATTACAGATATGCTCACTGAATACAAACCTAATAGATCCCTCAGATCATTATTATCAAGTAAATTAGAAATGCCAAGAGTTCAGTCAAAGCAGGCAGAATCTTCCTTCAGCTACTAACAGCGACACCTACTGCTGGAATCAGCTTCCAGAAATGATCAGATGTGCTAATGTGCTATATAAATAAACACGAAAGCTATAGAACAAACATGATTGATTTTACTTTGTGCTATGGGATTTTAATGTCTCATTTGAAAGACGCTTGACCCGCATTCAGTTCCCAGCTAAATATTTCGGTGAATAATACTAAAACCTACACCTAGTAAAGTACCTTCTATCTCTCTCTCTCTCTCTCTCTCTCTCTCTCTCTCTCTCTCTCTCTCTATACAGTATATGTATATATGCTAAATCCTGCTTTAGCACCAAATTCTCTGAGCACAAACAGGTTACTTTGAATAAAAAGCACTTCTTGTATGTATTGCCTGTTCTTGTTGAATCTGTGAATGCCTCCTCAATTGTTGCTCTGGTAAAAGCGTCTGCTAAATGACTACATGTAAATTTTAGTGTACGTCTATAGGAAGCCCGCATAAATATAGCTGTGTAAGGGAGTGTATGTGTGTGCGCGTGTGTGTACTTGAATGTATGGTTTACCAGGACACAAATGTGCATAATAATGTGGCTATAATCACTTTTACTACAGGGCTGTTGAATGTTTGATGCTAATTGGCTAATGAAAATGCTAAGATGTGCAATTATTTTCAAATAAACACACAGCTAAAGTTGTTCTGGTCATGTTATGACTGTTTCACTATGCTGGGTTATTTCAGATATTTCACAGCTTATACAGCTGTCATAAATCTAATAAAAATGGAACAAATCAATATCACAAACAAATCAAATATATATATTTTTTAAATTATAGTTGTGCAGTATTTGCTAAAAATTCAATAACATGTCATTATAAATGTCATAGTCTGAAAATTTTTAACAACATACTAAATGGTATTGTTTTTGGCAAATATAAATATATAAATAATATCTAATATAAATTATACCTATATAACAAGTTCATATTTTCTTTGTTTTGTATAGTTTTAGTTATCTAAATTTGCCAGATTGTTTTTTAGGGTTGATTTCAACGGTAGGGTTGGGGAAGAGGATACAGTCTGTCCAGTATGAAAATCATTACATCTGTGTAGAGTCCCTGTACACCTCATATTCAAGTATTTTATGCCCCCGTGTGTGTCAATGTGTGTGTGTGTGTGTGTGTGTGTGTGTAAGGTCATCTCTGATGTTACGGGTCAAAATCGTCAGCACAATAGAGTCATCAGATTTCTGCACAAACTAATGCTGAATTCATCAAAACTGTGCACTAGAGGTTACGTCGTGCGCTCACAACACACAGGTAGTGTTATTGCTGAACTAAAATTGAATACGTTTTTCAAAATGTAGACCATTTTCTTTAGTAAAATGAATTGTAGCTGAAGGTAGAAGAAAGATAAAATTTAAGTATGCGTTGAAAATGTAAATAATAAAAGAAAAAAATGTGCTGACTATGCTGACACACAGGCATTTATAGCTCTGCCCTCTTTTGAAAAGAGCACAATCTCATTTGAATTTAAAGCAGTCACTAAAATGGTGCCATTAGGTTCAAAGCCTGAAAGAGGCAGATTCAAAGAGTCATAAAACATTAATTATGGGGTATTTATGAGATGACACTTCACATACAGTATGCACTCTAGGCACATCAAAGACTTATTTTACATCTTGTACAAAAGGGGGATAATAGATCCCCTTTAAACACGGAAACTTAATAAGGGAAGCCAAAGCTAACAAAATCGCTAAAGCTGAAAATCATCCATACTATTGTCTTCAAACCACACACTCTCAGAAAAAAAGGTACACAATGGTACAAATAATTTTCCTTGAGGAACAGTTTTGTACCTTTGTAAAAATTGTACCTTATATGGTCCTGAAAAGACCTCTTATGATACTGTTCTGTGCCTTTTATGGTACAACTGAAGTGAAGGTACACAATTGTTCTCATATAAAAGGTACAAAAGTGTTAAACAACTCCTTCTTTATTACAGCATCTATGAAATAAATATGACTGGAAAGGCAAAGTGATTTTTATGAATGATTTCCATATTAAAACAAGAATCATCATTTAAAAGTATGTTTAAAGATACTTATAAACATACATTTTAGTTCTATAATACAATAATACAAAACAACTGGTAAAACATAAAAAAATAGGTATTGTAAACTAAACATTTAAGTCTGTCACGGTTCATGGATCGGTGTTATCATTCTGTTTTGGTGTTCGTCGAGTGGGTGTGTTTGTTTACCTTTTTCCCTGACAGCGTGCGGACTATCAGCTGATTCATTATTGCTTCAGCTGCAACTTGTTACGAAAGACTATTTAAGGGCTTCATTGCCAGTCTTCAGCATTCAGTCCGTTCATGTGTTTGTCCTGTTTTCTCAGGTTCTATCCTGCGGTCTTGTCCCGATCATATGTGAGATTCAGACGCTGCTTTCGCCTGGCTACTGGCTATCTTCTGAACTGTTCATCTAACTACTCTAATAAACTTTTATTTGCAATTGGATCCTGACTAGCGTCATTGTGACAAAGTCATTTTAATAAATGTTTGGTAAGTGTTTTTGACACTGTTAAGGTACAAAGTGTCTTGTCACTGTGGTGGTGCCTTTCACAAAGTATACAATATTGTATCTGCAGGTTTTAAAAACAAAGGTGCATTTTGGTTTCCCATGGCACAAATCATGACCTTAAAAGGTACAAATTTGTTTCTTTTCTTAAGGTACAATTCTGTCCCATAAAAAGGTACTGCCCCAGTGACAAGGGTTTGTACCTTCTTTGGTACAACATTGTACGATTTTTTCTGAGAGTGTAGTCTTTACAAGCATTGCATGATAACCCAATATGGTTAATTAGGAACATCTTGTGACCTGTTCGCCATTTATATCAGTATTGAGATTGAATGAACGAAACTGAACGATTTAACCCGAGGTCTTTGTTTCTGCGCATTTATTGTGTAATAGACTGTAAAAATGAGGAGTAGGGTTTACTTGAAAAAAGCTTAGAAATATTTTTCACTCAGAAAAGGCTAGTGAATTTTCAAAGCTTTGCCAAGTAAAAGATTAACCAAAATTATTAGTACATTTAATTAGAAATGTTAAGTTTACTTGTGGAATTCTAAGTAAATTTTATTGAATTTTTGTTTGTAAAATTTACTGAAGTTGTACATTTAATATTAATTACTATTTTGAGATTATTATTTTTTTATCCATTATTCCTAGTTTGTCAGGGTTCGGTGGAAGGGAAAAGGAGCGAGGACTCAAGTGCAGGAAAATGGGAATTTATTTATAATAAAAATAAAACAAACAGCAAAACAAACAACCCCGAGAGGGAAAACATTATTCATTTATTCATTCATTCATTCAATATCCTTGAGCCCTGGGCTCCCGCCCGTTTAAAGGATGAGAGGAGAGTTTGAGCTCAGGTAAGTCTCGAGAACTCCCACCGCTTGTGAATGTGCTGAGATATATCTGACTAGAGTTGCCTTAAGAGGCTATTTAAAGTAGTCGATTTACTTATGTAGTATGTTTTTTGGACGGTGGGAGGAAACCAGAGAACCCGGGGAAAATCCACACGAACACGGGGAGAACATGCAAACTCCAAACAGAAACGCCGACTAGCTCGGAGAGAGGCCGAACCAGCGGCGTTCTTGCTGTGAGGCAACAGTGCTAACCACTGGGCCGCCGGGCCGCCCTATCAGAGAAGGGGAGGAGTTGGGGTGGAAGGGGGGATTCTTCAAGACGAAGATGACCGGAGTAGAAAGCTCTGGTAATTTATAGTGTTTTGTCTGATTGGTGCAATATGCTGAGCTGATGTGGTACCAGCTGTGTTCAATCATAAGCACATGATCCTCTCGAAATTTAGTTTATAAATAAACCCCACTAATTTGTAAAATTGACTTGTATTATACTTTCTTTATTTACAAGCCCCAAAAATCTTTTTTTGCAGTGTAGGACAGTGAATTATGAAAAAACCTCGTCATAAAACATAACCACATTCCTTTACCAGTTCACTTTTATGAAAATAGAGTCAATTAAATGTATTGATACTGCCTGTTCTTTTAGAGGCTGAAGAGCACTGAAGTACTTGATCATTGACTGATTTCATATGCATTGTAAAACCAGAGTCTCCTGAAGCAGAATCTAACGGGAGTTAAATATGAAGTGGATTATGTTAAAATGCATTTGATTATGGTGTTTATTTTGGCAACTGGTCATATGAACAAAGCACACGCTGAGCGGTTTCCTGATTAATTTATGAGCGCATAGTCAAAAGTTATCGCTACTCAGATTCAAATTAAAAATCTGATGGTACAAGCAAGATGTTGGGCTTTGACAGACAAACATCTGCTCACACAGATGCTCCCCCAAACCTGTCCTGTTTGTGAATGTGGAAGAAACATTATTACGGTGAATAACTCATCCTGACTCAAACCTTCATGAGTTTACTATCTTCTGTATATAAACGTACTCTTTAGTTAAACAAACGCTCTGTCTTTTATGAGCTGTTCATTCGTTCATTCATTTTCTTGTCGGTTTAGTCCCTTTATTAATCCGGGGTCGCCACAGCGGAATGAACCACCAACTTATCCATCATTTGTTTTATGCAGCAGATGCACTTCTAGCTGCAACCCATCACTGGGAAACATCCACAAATTCTCATTCACACACATACACTACAGACAATTTAGTTTACCCAATTCACCTGTACCGCATGTCTTTGGACTTGTGAGGGAGACCGGAGCACCCAGAGGCAACCCACGCCAACACGGAGAGAACATGCAAACTCCACACAGAAATGCCAACTGACCTAGCTGAGGCTCGAACCAGCGACCTTCTTGCTGTGAGGTGACAGCACTAACTACTGCGCCACCGTTAACTAGCAGGTTTTGTTTCTTGTTTATGCTTTTGAACTGCTTCATGAGATGTCTAACAACTTTGATTGACAGCTGTTTATAGTATAGTAACGCATATAATGATATCCACAAGACGGGATGTGCACTAAGCAACTGGGATTAAAAGATCTGTTCAGCTCTCTGTGATCATCAGCACCTCACAAATGAGTTTTACAAGTTTCAAATGTTTCTAAAACAGTGCATGTTTGTAATAAAGACAGTAAAATCGATGTAATTTATTACCACTGCCACATAGTGTCTGTACAATTATAAAAGAAGATGCCTCAATCCCAGTTCATGGACTTAAATTGGGTTAATTTAGTACATTAACATACAGCAGTGTATATTACAGTCTGCATGAACTGGAAGCTGCGACTGTTTGCGTAATGTGACGTAGTTCCTAGAGAAACGGAATTTTAAGCGAGGATACAATGGGCGTGGCTTGTTTATTTTTCTAATGCGAGCTGATTGGATGTAGTAAAGTGGGCATTTAATTCAGAAGGATGGGGAAAAGGATCTGGTGATAATAATTTAGCTGAAAAAAAAACAGGAGGTACATTTTCAGATTTCAATTAAAGATTAGAAGGGCTAACATTTTTTTTTCTTAGTGACATTCACAGATGAATTATTCTAGCAATGTGAACTAACAAAATGTACAAAAATATGATTAGTTTTGATTTTTTAAACGTGCATCCTGTCACATTTTCCATGTAAAAACGTGCTAAACGTTTAAACGTGTGAGTGTGTGTGAACTTTATAAGGACATTGTGTGGGACTCATCGTTGCAGAAAGGCTTGAATATACTCCACAATAAACATATCACATAACCTTTGGGAAAGTTCTTTGTGTAGTAAGGGACATCTGCTTCATTCTTTTCTGTTACTGTGCTTCTTATGCGTGAGACGCAGCAGGAGAATCTACACCTGTCAGAGTGGTCTCTGTGGCTCTGACATGCATGTGGGAATGGTGGGCAGGAAGAACCAGCTCATTTGCATTAAAGGCACGGGCAACAAAAACAGCTACAATGTCCTAACAGCTCAAATTTCCAATATGCAGAAGGGTATAATAAATAATCTGATATGTGTTTTGAGCTGAAACTTTTCAGACACGTTCTGGAGACACAAAAGGCGTCTCTTAAATCTTGAAAAAGACGTAAAATAGGTGCCCTGTAAAGTCATTCATTAATTCGTTTTCTATTCAGCTTAGTTCCTTTATTAATCAGGGCTCACCACAGCAGAATGAACTTATCCAGCATATGTTTTACACAGCAGATTCCCTTCCAGCTGCAACCCATCACTGGGAAACACCCATTCACTCTGGAAAATTTTAGATTACCCAACTCACGAGGACATTGTGTGGGACCTATCGTTGCAGAAAGGCTTGAATAAACTCCACAACAAATATATCACATAACTGTTGGGAAAGTTCTTAGTGTAGTAGGGACATCTACTTCATTCTTGTCTGTCACTGTGCTGCTTATGCGTGAGACACAGCAGGAGAATCTACACCTGTCAGAGTGATCTCTGTGGCTCTGACACGCATGTGGGAATGATGGGCAGGAAGAACCAGCTCATTTGCATTAAAGGCACGGGCAACAAAAACAGCTACAATGTCCTAACAGCTCAAAATTTAATATACAGAAGGGTATAATGAATAATCTGATGGGTGTTTTGAGCTGAAACTTTACAGAGACTTTCTGGAGACACAAAAGGCTTCTCTTAAATCTTGAAAAAGGGGTAAAATAGGTACCCTATAAAGTCATTCATTCATTCATTCATTTTCTATTCAGCTTAATTCCTTTATTAATCAGGGGTCACCACAGCAGAATGAAATTATCCAGCATATGTGTTACACAGCAGATTCCCCTTCCAGCTGCAACCCATCACTGGGAAACACCCATTCACTATGGACAATTTTAGATTACCCAATTCACAAGGACATTGTGTGGGACTCATCGTTGCAGAAAGGCTTGAATAAACTCCACAACAAATATATCACATAACTGTTGGGAAAGTTTGTAGTGTGGTAGGGACATCAGCTTCATTCTTGTCTGTCACTGCGCTTTCTTTTCCAGAGACTTTCTGGAGACACAAAAGGCATCTCTTAAATCTTGTAAAAGGGGTAAAATAGGTGCCCTATAAAGTCATTCATTCATTCGTTTTCTATTCAGCTTAGTTCCTTTATTAATCAGGGGTTGCCACAGCGGAATGAACTGCCAACTTATCCAGCATTTGTTTTACGCAGCAGATTCCCTTCCAGCTGCAACCCATCACTGGGAATCACCCATTCACTCTTATTCACACACATACACTACGGACAATTTTAGCTTACCCAATTCATCTATACCACACATGTTTGGACTGTGGGGAAAACCCGCACCAACACAGGAAGAACATGCAAACGCCACACAGAAATGCCAACTGACCTAACGAACCAGTGACCGTCTTGCTGTGAGACAACAGCGCCCCCCCCCTGTTTAAAGTCTTATCAGTTTAAACTCTGTATAAAGCATTAAAGTTGTCAACAAGGTACAAGTTATGTAATGTTGGCTACACACTCTCAGAAATAAAGGTACTTTTGTTCTTTTTAGGTACTATTATGTACCCTTGAGGTATTAATGTGGACTTTTTAGGTACACTTTTGTACCTTTTTGAAGAGGTACCACCCCAGTGACAGCTTACGTACCTTTATTTCTGAGAGTGCCGTATGTTTATAAGTATAAACAGTATAATCTGAAATCACATGTATCTGGAAATTATTTAAAGTGCCGGTATCGTCACATTCATTCCTTGATGAAAAAAATGAGGAAGGTTTTTGAGGTTATTCAGAAACTGTGTTACTGATACAGAAAATATCTTCTTCTGGAGTGACTTTGTAACTGATCCTTCTCTTGCTTAGGCAGCAGCGTAAAATGCATAATTGGACCCCTTTAAAATGTGATTATGAAATTATATTTTAAGAAAATGAAACCTATTTTAAGACTATTAGGGTTTTTATGAGCCAATTTCCTTTCTGATTCTCATTATCATAATGTGGGAAAAAAATCTACTTTTGCATCGCAGTAATGGGAGTGATTTCTTTCACATTACAGTCAGCTACTGGGAATTGTGAAGGGGAGTTTGAAGTGATAAATTATCTTGAACATGATCTCGTAGTGCAAAATTTGTATACAGAATTGTTTGTTTTCTTTATACAAAAAAATATAATTGTATTTTGGGGTGATGCATGGTTCAGATCTTCACAGATTCATCAAGAGATTATTTCTTTGCAAGGCAAAATAATGTTTCCTTTGGCTCTCTGTCATCCAGCCTAGCTTTTCATTCATTTTAGGTCCGTCTCAGAATTCTTAAGGAAGCTATAGGATAATACTAATTTAGAAATGATATTATTTTTGTTTATTGGCTGTATTAACATTCAAAAACACATACTATCCACATGTTGTACATGTTTACCGTAGTACATCACAGTTCTGCTTTCTAAAAGATGCCCCTTCAAGTGCTCTGATAGGGTTGTTGCTCGAAAGGATACAGCTGCGGAGAGAAGTTAATGAGAATTATTATTATTTATATTATTTATTTAAAAAATACCCATTAATTGTATTTTATTAATGTCTATACCCTACCCAACCCTAAACCCAACAGTCACAGTACTGTAAAACAGTAATTATAGAGAGTATCATTCATATTATTTATTAAATGACCCATTAATTGTATTTTATTTATGTCTATACCCTACCCCAACCCTAAACACAACACTCAAAGTACTGTAAAACAGTAATTATAGAGAGTATAATTTATATTATTTATCAAATGACCCATTAATTGTATTTTATTCATGTCTATATGCTACCCAACCCTAAACCCAACACTCAAAGTACTGTAAAACAGTAATTATACAGAGTATCATTAATGTTATTTATTAAATGACCCATTAATTGTATTTTAATCATGTCTATACCCTACCCAACCCTAAACCCAACACTCACAGTACTGTAAAACAGTAATTATACAGAGTATTACTCATATTATTTTGTAAATTTTCTAGTAATTGTTTTATTAACATCTACCTCAACCCAAAACACATCACATGCTGAGTATTATTCATATTATTTATTTAATGACCCATTCAGTTGTATTTTATTGATGTCTACCCCTACCCCAACCCTAAACCCAACACCCACAGTACTGTAAAAACATAAACAAATTATTGTCGTACAGTGTCAAAGAGATTATGCTATATTAATGTGACTAACTGCAGCCGTATCCCTTTTAGACTTTACCCTCTGATTTACCCTGACTCAGTGCACTGTCATCTTAAGGCCTGTACCAATTGATATATATAATTGATGCATATTATTTCCTTGTTGCAAACTAACGCTAAGAGGAGCGTGGTTAAGAATATCGGGACTGAAGCTAAAAAACATTATCAGAGAAGGTCCAATCCAATTGCTGAAGCAAATGGTCACACCTTGATTGAAGATTACCCAAAAAACCCTCTTTTTTCTGATTATTAACTTGCATAGTCTAATTCCAATTGTACCTTGAACCACCCTACAGTCAGGGTTCTGCCACTCTTGTCTTGGAATTCTTGTTTTGGTGGCAGAGCCCAGACACTAGTTCTGTCTTGTCCTGTATGGCCTTGTCCTGTTCTGGCCTTGTCCTGTTGTGTGCTCCAGTCCTGATCCCTGCCAGCCTGCCGAGTCTAGTTTGTTTAATTGTTTTATTAATGTTTTCCCCCTCGGGGTAGTTGTTCGGGGTACCTTTCATTTATTTATTTTTTATAAATAAAAACAGGGAGCCACGATGGCACGTTCGCCTCGCAGAAAGAAGGTCGCTGGTTCGAGCCTCGGCTGGGTCAGTTGGCATTTCTGTGTGGAGTTTGCATGTTCTCCCTGTGGTTGCGTGGGTTTCCTCCAGGTGCTCCGGTTTCCCCCACAAGTCCAAAGACATGCGGTACAGGTGAATTGGGTAAGTGTATAAGTGCGAATGAGTGTGTATGGATGTTTCCCAGTAATGGGTTGCAGCTGGAAGGGCATCCATTGCGTAAAACAAATGCTGGATAAATTGGCGGTTCATTCCGCTGTGGCGACCTCGGATTAATAAAGGGACTAAGCCGAAAAGAAAATGAATGAAAGAATAAATAAAAACCCAGTTTCCCCTCTATTGAGTCCTTGCTCTTTTCCCCACCACCGAACCCTGACAGGTACTGGTTTGCGGCCTGGGGGTTGGGGACCACTGTGCTAAATGACTAAATGTAAATGCGTACCACACTCTTGATAAAAAATAATGAGCTTTTAATATAGTAATATCTGGACTTGGATCAGTGTGTTTTTCCACGTCTGTTGTACTGTATGTTAGATGGAATAAATCCCATTATGATCCTAATTGCAGATCTTCTACAATCACACACACACACACAAACATCACACAGCCTCTTTAAACATGCATAATGCAATAAACCGCTGCAGCTCCACAATTCAGTCAGCTCACAGTAACACGATGACCAGTTTAAAGCAAAGCGCCGAGACTTCATTACACTCAGCCTGGGGAAAATCATGCTTGGGTTTATTGGGAAAGCCATATTTAAATAAAGCAGAGCACGTGACCCTGCTAAACAAACACTGTGCTGAAAAAGCGTTGTAACTATAGTGTTGGACTGGTGTGTGTGTGTATTCTCAAAATATATATATTTCTGCTGCTTGTTCAAACTATCTATTTAAAATTAACTAAATCAACACACGATGGCTCAGTGGTTCGCACTGTCGCAAGAAGGTTGCTGGTTCGAGTCCCGGCTGGGTCAGTTGGCTTATCTGTGTGGAGTTTGCATGTTCTCCCTGTGTTGCCATGGGTTTCCTACGGGTGCTCTGGTTTCCCCCACAGTCCAAACACATGAGCTAAAGGTGAATTGAATAAACTAACTTGGCCGTAGTGTAAGAGTTTGAATGTGAGTGTGTATGAGTGTTTCCCAGCACTGGATTGGATCACACTTTATTTTGATGGTCCGTTTGTTGAATTTAAGTTACATTGCAACTAATTCTTATTAGATTAATTACGTCATCGGAAGGCGCCGAGCATGGCAGCCTCGGTGCGAAGCTCCCCAGCTGTTGCAATGTTTTTGTTTGTTTTTCCTGTTTTGTGTTCATCCAACATGATCAGTTATACCAGGGATGAGCTGCTGAATATTCTGCAGTGCACACCAATTGATCACCAGCCGGTTCTGGACTTCTCCGGCGTTTTGCAGAGCGTTGTCCTCGGCGGCGCGGCATCTCTATGGAGACGCTACAAGACGCGCAGGCGGGGAAAGCGAGCCGGCGCGCTCATCAAAAACAGACTGCGCGGTTTCAGAATGCCGCTTCCTAGCATTTATCTCGCGAATCTACGCTCTCTACCTAACAAAATGGAGGAATTACTTCTGCTCACACGCATAAATAAGGACTTTAACAACTCTGCTGCGCTGTGCTTCACAGAAACCTGGCTAAGCGAAGCCATTCCGGACAGCGCACTACAACTACCGGACTTCCAGCTGTACAGAGCAGATCGCGACACGGAGGCAACGGGGAAAACGCGCGGTGGAGGGACATGCTTCTACATCAACAGGAGGTGGTGTACGGATGTAACTGTGTTAAAGAAGATGTGCTGTCCTGACGTGGAAGTGCTTTTCATTAACTGCAAGCCGTTCTTCTCGCCGCTGGAGTTTTCCTCGTTTATCCTGACCAGTGTTTACATCCCACCACACGCGACCGTGAGTACTGCTCTTTCACTGCTGGCTGATCTAATCACAGAGACAGAACAAAAACACCCAGACTCTGTTTTTATCATTCTTGGGGACTTTAACCAGGCAAAACTCACACATGAGCTGCCCAAATTCAGACAGCACATTACATGCCCTACCAGAGACAATAACATTCTGGACCATTGCTACACAACAATAAAAGATGCATATCGCTCCGTGGCCAGAGCAGCTCTAGGACTCTCTGATCACTGCCTGGTTCATCTTATACCAACTTACAGGCAAAAACTTAAAACTACTAAGCCAGTATTAAGGACTGTTAAGAGATGGACCAACGACACAGAGCAGGTCTTACAAGCTTGTTTTGAATGCACTGACTGGGGTGTTTTTGAAGCGGCAGCCACTGACCTGGATGAGCTCACAGAGACCGTAACATCATACATTAGTTTCTGTGAGGAGTTATGCATCCCTACCAGGACCTACTTATCATTTAACAACGATAAACCATGGTTCACACCAAAACTTAGACAGCTTCGTCAGGTCAAAGAGGATGCCTACAGGAGTGGGGACAGGATTCTCTACAACAAGACCAGGAACACTTTAACAAAGGAGATTGGTCTGGCTAAAAAAAACTATGCAAAAAAGCTGGAAAACCAGTTTTCTGCTAACGACCCTGCATCAGTGTGGACTGGGCTGCGAACCATCACAAATTACAAAGCATCTCCCCCCAGTATCGATGGCAGTAAACTTCTCGCTAACGACCTGAACACGTTCTACTGCAGATTTGACACCTTCGACCAGACACCCTCTACACAGCCATCAACATCTCTAGCCACCTCCAGCCAAAACCGCCCTGACCATCTTTATACACATTCATCAACACCTACAGACATCTCCCTCTCCCCCCCTGATCTTCAGATCAGTGAGAATAATGTGCGTCAGGTCTTCAGTAAGCAGAAGAGAAGGAAAGCGCCAGGCCCAGACGGTGTCTCACCAGCCTGTCTGAGAACCTGTGCTGACCAGCTGGCCCCCATTTTCTCGCAGATCTTCAACAGATCATTGGAACAGCGCATAGTTCCATCCTGCTTCAAACGCTCTACCGTCATCCCAATCCAGAAGAAACAAAAGATCACCGGACTCAACGACTACAGACCTGTCGCCTTAACATCTGTGGTCATGAAGTCATTTGAAAGACTGGTTCTAGCATATCTGAAAGACATCACCGGACCTTTGCTGGACCCCCTGCAGTTTGCCTACAGAGCAAACCGGTCTGTGGATGATGCAGTCAACATGGGACTGCATTATACCCTACAACATCTGGACAAACCAGGGAACTATGCAAGGATTCTGTTTGTGGACTTCAGTTCTGCCTTTAATACCATCGTCCCATCACTGCTCGAGCACAAACTGACCCAGCTCTCTGTTCCTAGCTCTGTCTGTCAGTGGATCACCAGCTTTCTGACAGATAGACAACAGCTAGTCAGAATGGGCAAAATCACGTCTGACAGCCGCACCATCAGTACTGGTGCCCCCCAAGGATGTGTTTTCTCCCCACTGCTCTTCTCCCTGTACACCAACGACTGCACCGCAAAAGACCCCTCCGTCAAGCTCCTGAAGTTTGCGGATGACACTACTGTTATCGGCCTCATCCGGAACGGTGACGAGTCTGCATACAGACAGGAGGTGGAGCGGCTAGCTTTATGGTGCAGTTACAACAACCTGGAGCTGAACACGCTCAAAACGGTGGAGATGATAGTGGACTTCAGGTGAAACCCCCCTGCTCTCCTCCCACTCACCATCATGAACAGCACTGTGGCTGCAGTGGAGTCATTCAGGTTCCTGGGCACCACCATCTCTCAGGATCTGAAGTGGGACACTCACATAGACTCTATTGTGAAGAAAGCCCAGCAGAGACTGTACTTCCTCCATCAGCTGAGGAAGTTCAACCTGCCACAGGAGCTGCTCGTGCAGTTCTACTCAGCTGTCATCCAGTCCATCCTCTGCACTTCAATCACCGTCTGGTTCGCCTCAGCAGCCAAATCTGACCTCCGTAGACTACAGCGAATAGTCCGGACTGCTGAACGAATCACTGGCACTACCCTTCCTACACTTCAAGAACTGTACTCTTCCACAGTGAGTAAAAGGGCTCGCAAAATCACCCTGGACGCCTCGCACCCAGCACACTTCCTGTTTGAACTGTTACCGTCTGGCCGGCGCTACAGAGCACCGAGCACAAAAACTGCCAGACACAGGAAAAGTTTCTTTCCTCAGGCCATCTACCTCATGAACAGTTAATATTTCTCTATTGTGCAAGAAATGTGCAATACTTTCTCACACGCACTTGTACACAGCACCTTATAATAATATACAATGCAATACTTTTCCTTACGCATTTGTACACAGCACCTTATAACAATATATAATGCAATACCTACTCTTTTGCACACAGCACCTTATAACCTGTATATTTATAACAAATCTGTACATACATTTCAACATCCAGATCGTTGGACTGACTGCATCTCTGTTTAATGTCTATTGTCTTTTATAATATTTATTCTGTGTTGTCACTTGTCACTTTATGTACACTGGAAGCTTCTGTAGCCAAAGCAAATTCCTTGTGTGTGTGAAGCACACTTGGCAATAAAACTGATTCTGATTCTGATTCTGATTCAGATGGTCCGGTCAGAGTAAGTTTTTAGTTAATGATTCACTGATTCAAATGATCCAGTCAGTGATTTTAAATAATGATTCACTGATTCAGATGATCCGGCCAGAATAATTTTTTAGTTAATGATTCACTGATTCAAATGATCCAATTTGAGTAAGTTTTTAGTTAATGACTCTCTGATTCAAAATGAGTTTTTAGTTAATGATTCATTGATTCAGATGATCCGGTCAGAGTAAGTTTTTAGGTAATGATTCACTGATTCAATCAATACAATCCGAGCCAGTTTCCAGTTAACAAATCATTTGATTTTTAAATCTTTGTGGTTGTGATTTGAAGAGGTCTTCTACGACAGAATAACACACACTACCTTTAAAGACCTCTGCTGTCAGTTCCTCTGGCCTCAGTTAAGTTGTGGCCATAAATAAAGATGCATCTAAAGGAAAACCCTGTTTCTCCGAGGGCTGCTGTTTAGCGTGGGTCGGGGCGTCCCTTGGGTACACTTGGCATTTTCATCCATCCTCACAAACTCTCTCACACACACACTGTTTACAACCTTGAAATCCAAAAAGCCCTTTCAAGTGCAAATGAACGCTCCTTTTCATCAGATAAGAGTGATGTGAACAGATTTGCTGATTTCCATTTCAAAGCAGCAAAGTTTGTCCAGATAAACAGCTCTCCGGCTTGATCGGCCACTTTACAAATCACCTCCGAAGGCCAGACCAACGTCCACACCTGAGAAAGGGACACAACTAGAGGGAACAACTCTCGGAGGACGAAGCGTTTGAGTGGTTTAACAGGAGGCGTCGCTTGCATTGCACTGTGAAACAGATCTGTAAATTAGCAGCTTTCCACAGTTTGTACTTCATGGTTTTATTTTGTATTTTTCCTTGTTTATTTCTGCTTTTGAATCGCGTTATGAGACCTAGATCTTTCTTCTGACAACTTTTAACCTTGAAAAGTTAAAAAAACTGACTTTTTGAAACATCTTTATTGGTTTTAAGTGGTACATTGTCCGGGTTGGTGTTGTATATTACGCTACAAAAACGCTACAGTATGACTAAACTCGTACAAATTCGTATTAGCCACTAAACTGGCAAAATGTAAAATGCTTATGTTTTTTTCGTGAGATCAGGTTGGCAAAACTGATTAACCGAAGTCACATCAGGATTCTGCTTGGTCTTAAAGGGCACCTATTTTAAAAAATCTACTTTTAAAGCTGTTTGGACAGACACATATGAAGGTATAGTGTATAGACGGTCATTTTGGGCTGATATAAACACATCCAGTCCTTTTATTTAAATTTGACAGCATAATTGGAGCGGTTTTGAGACCGACCGCAACTTTACGTAGGAGTGCGGTCCCCCCGCCCACCGAATTGATTGACAGCTGTGTATTAACGTGTCTCCGTAGTAATGCGTATAATCATATCAACAAGACAGGACGTGTGCAAAGCAACCAGGAATAAAAGGTCTGTTCAGTTCGCGAAGGTCATCAGTCATCATCAGATGTGATCAAGAGTGAGTTTCACAAGTTTAACACGTGTTTAAAACAGTGCATGTTTGTAATGAACTACAGTGATTCACTTCAGCTTTACTTCATCACCACAGCCGTGTGTCAGCAAAAAAGACACTTTAATCTCGGTTTGTTGACATTAAATCAGGTGTATTTTGTACATTAACATAACAGATATCCATACAGCAGTGGAGATTAACCTGTATCCTTTCACATTTGCTTGCAAAAGCAGTGCAAAGCTCAACACGCGCGCTGTGTGTGTGTGCGTGCGTGTGTGCGTGCATGAACTTTGTAACTACATTGTGTGTGACTCATCGTTGCAACTCCTCAACAAACACATCAAACAGTCATTGGTAAAGTTCTTACTGTAGTATTTCTCAAACGTAGTGAGATCTGCTTCCTTTACATCTGTTCCTGTTGCGTCTGTCTGTCTGTCTGATGCAGCCAAGGGCGGAGTTTGAGGCACGCTAAAAGGCACGTGTGAACGGTGGGCGGGGAGGACTATCCTTAAAGGCCCAGTACCAAAAAGAGCAAAAAGCTGTTTAGAGCTATAATACACAGACTTCAAACAGCTATAATTAAAAAATCTGATGGGTGTTTTGAGCTAAAACTTTACAGACAAATTCTGCTGACAGAAAAGACTTATATTAAATATAAAAAGGGGTCAAATAGGTGCCCTTTAAAGCCTTTTCCGATGGGTTATTTTCACTATAATGACATAGCAGTCAAAAAAGGACAACCGAACCACCCAAACCCCCTCTGGCTACGGGCCTGGTTCTTTTAAAACTGTACATTATTTCTGTTAAGTGACAATACTTTTCTCTCAGCAAAGTCAGACATTACTGTCCTAATGAAATAATTCAAAAATCAAGGCATGAATATATATTTTTTTGGCAAAAATAAGTGTAATCTCGAGACCTTTGCCTTCCACATAAACCACTTCTGATACCAAATGATCAACTAGAAGTCAAGTCATTATTTCTATACCTTTGTCAGATAGACATGAAACGTCTTCATCAAAAGTCGAGAGAGAAGAGATCAACATCCCATAATGCAGTTCACAACAACAAACAAACTTGTGAATCACAAAACATGGTTAATTAGCTGATATTTTCTGCAGTGTGTTTCAGCGGATCAAACACAACTCTCGGCATCAGCAGAAAACTGTGTAAAGCTTGTCTGCCGGGCACTTGTTCTGAATTCAGGCTGTGTTGTTAATACTATCATAAATCTACAGATAAACGCGAGCGCTTGCTGCTCCATTTACAGATTAGCATGGGAGATTAGCGACTAATCAGACGTTGCGGCTGTAACTCAAATGTAAACAATGCATTCATGCCAGGGAAACAAAAACCATGCAACACACAGCTTTTATTTAGCACTGTTTATTGCATGCCTTTGTAGTATTTTGGAAATTTTGCACTGAGAATGTGTCCTAATGTCAAGTTAAATGTGAAAAAAGGTGCATGTAACACTTTTAGATTCTAATAATATTCCCTTTATGTTCCCGTCAAGTTTTAGAATGCTATTTTTTAAGTACTTTATATAAAAAATGTCTAGTTAAATGCCAAAAATGTGCATATACAATGCTATCTCACAGCAATTCGTAACTTTTGATTTAGTGGCTAGTTCGTATGAATTCGTACGATCTAATTTGTACTATTTAGTACGATTTGCTCATCACCCAATGACGGTTGGGTTTAGGGGTGGGTTTGGGTGTCACGCCTCCTTTTTTAAATCGTACATTTCGTACAATTCGTATTAGCCATTAAACTGGCAATCGTAAAATGCTTACGTTTTCTCGTGAGATCAGGCTGGCATATAACAATTATACGTCCAGTTTTTAGACAATTTATTAATGTTATTTTTTGGTTAAAAGTATGTCATTCAAAACCTTTTCATAACATTTTAGTCTCAGGTTAAACGCTTTTTAGAGTTTTAGTAGAACATTCCATCCACATGATTTACATGTTTCAAGAATGCTTCCCTATAGTAGGTTATAAAAACGTTTTAGTGGAAGTTTATTAGACAGCATCCACGTTTTTTTTTTTATGTATTTTTTTTTGTTGTTGTTACAATAAGGTATTCTTTCCTGCATAATTAGCTTATCAGATAATGATTTCTTAAGAATACAGGGCTATTTTTTATGGACTTCATTTAAAATGTCAAGTTAAATGCAGAAAATGTGCATACAACAATTATATGTCCACTTTCTAGATAATTTATTAATGTTATATTTGGGTTATAAGTATGTTATTCAAAACATTTTCACAACATTTCAGTCGTTATTTAGAGTTTTATTAGAACATTCCATCCACATGATATACATGTTTCAAGAATGCTTCCCTATAGTAAGTCATAAAAACATTATAGGGGAAGTTTATTAGACAGCATCCACGTTTTTTTAGATTATGTATGTTTTTTAGTTACAATAAGGTATTCTTTCCCACAGAATCAGCTCATCAGATAATGATTTCTTAAGAATAACGTGACTCGATGCTGAAAATGCAGCTTTATATCAAAGGAATAAATAACATTTTACAATATACAGTTGAAGCGAATATTATTCAAATAACTAATTAATATTAAATTATTATAATAATAATTATTATTATTATATTATTATCATTCCCCAAACTGTTAAAAATAAATCCGTAAAATTCACGGTAAAAAAAAAAATCACAGTTTTCACCTTTATTAGATAGGACAGTAGAGAGAATTGACAGGAAAGCATGGGGAGCAGAGAGAGGGGAAGGATAGGCATAGAACCGCGAGGCGGAATTGAACTCGGGTCGCCGTGAGCACTGGAGTGCATGTGTCGACTCACTAACCGCTACACCACTAACGCTGATAAGTTAAAGTTATTGTATAACAATGGTTTGTTCTGTTTTTTTTTTTTATTAATTTTAATTATTTTATATTAAAAAATATTAAATTATTAGTTTTATTTAAAAAAAAACTCTATTAATAAATGCTGCTGTTGTTGATTTAATGGCGGTTTAAATCAGTTTGTGTTTAACTTAACACTTCTTGGATGTACATATGACTGCCTCCATGTTGGAGTTAAAGTAACACTTTCTGAAGTGTGAAACTTGTACATTACTCACAGAGTTCATTTTAACACAGTAAGAGTTTATTCTTACATCGAACTGGAGTGTGTGTGTTACCCCTCAAAGTGTTAATATATGACCTTTTTTCCTATATTATCAATTGGTGTGTGTTACAGATAACAGTGATCAACTATGTTGAAAACAGTTTTAATTTATTAAATGTTCATTAATCTTTTCAGAAATAATTATACATTCAACTCAAATTTCAAGTTTAAGTAAAACATACTGGTTTGATCACTGTTAGTCCGAACAGGTTGAGTAAAAAAAACTGGACCTCCCATCACTAGTGGGAAATACACTGCATATTATGTAAAAAGTTTAACACTGAATAAAATAACTCCTGAATATACGCTCGTTAACACTTGTGGATTAAAATGTACTCTGGTTTTAACACTGAACAACCAAAATGAACAACCAAAATAATGTAAAGTGTAATACAAAAATTAAATTAAATTAAATTAAATTAAATTAAATTAAATTAAATTAA
>CAIGQQ010029312.1:95169-119415 GCA_903798035.1 Danio albolineatus
AAATATTTTACTACACTGGAACGGTGTCGTGCGCTGTTTATTTGCCTACATCGTGGAGTATTTAATCACACACTGATGCCTTCATTAATATTTTGCAACATCATAATACACCAGGCTAATGCGCAACAGAATTTCCATCCAATGCCTGTGTTACTGGTGGTGTAGGTGAAAACGGAGCTGGAAAATGATCCAACAGATGCGTTCAACAGATGCATTCAGCAAAAATAATAATACATCATCTTACGGATAATTGTAAGACTGTGTGTGTGTTTATATACAGTGCAAATCATGTATAATTACAACATTCAAATGATACTTCCCCCCAAAGTACATTCTTCTAGCTACTTCTGTTGAACTGCATCCCACTCATCACAAATGCTGCAGAAGACCTACTGGAACCGCGTTGACCCAAGATCCTCACAGAAATCTGTCAAGTTTGGTGAAGGAAAAATCATGGTTTGGGGTTACATTCAGTATGTGAGAGATCTGCAGAGTAAATGGCAACATCAACAGCCTGAGGTATCAAGACATTTGTGCTGCCCATTACATTACAAACCACAGGAGAGGGCAAATTCTCCAGCAGGATAGCGCTCCTTCTCATACTTCAGCCTCCACATCAACGTTCCTGAAAGCAAAGAAGGTGAAGGTGCTCCAGGATTGGCCAGCCCAGTCACCAGACATGAACATTATTGAGTAATGATGAAGGAGGAGGCATTTCGCTAGATATAGAGTGTGGATACACAATGGATCATAATCAGTGGTGTAAAGTAACTAATTACAAATACTCAAATTACTGTAATTGAGTAGTTTTTCTCAGGATTTGTAATTTACTGAGTAGCTTTATAAATGTGGACTTTTACTTTCCCCTGAGTACATTTTTAGTGCAGTATCGGTACTTTTACTCCACTACTTTCCTTTAACCTGCAGTCACTACTTTATTTATGCTTGTCTATGGGCATTGGTAAAATCCCTCCTGTGATTCCTGTCCAATCAAATCGCACATGGAAGGTAAAAACAGCATCATAATGATCTACCTCAAGACATGGCAATCTATAATTGCAGCAAACTGTTTGGAAGCATTAAAAGTGTCCAAGAAGATGTCCAAAATCTGTACACGCATTGACCCAGAGACTGTGTAGATGCATGACACTGATGAGAAGATGACGGATGTTTACTGTTTACGTCAGGTTGACATTGTACCTTAACGTTGTACCCAACATCAGGCTGACGTCAATGTCCAATGTCCAACCTAAAATCAACCAAATATCAACGTCTGATGATGTTATAGCTTGACGTTGTGTGGGCATCACCACTATGACGTCTATCAGTTGTTGGATTTTGGTCGACGAATAAATGTCAGTATTTGACATCAATATGACGTTGGTTTAAGACGTTGGCTCGTCTTTCTATCACAACCTTAAATCAACCAAATATAAACATCATTTCACGTCATTATTGGACATCCAAATAACGTTGTCCTTACACGCTGACTGGACATTAAACTTTGGTCACCTGACGTCACGACCTAAATCTAACCTATTATTAACGTCTTACGGCGTTGTGTGCCTGCTGGGCAATAACTAAATGCACTAAAGAATGTTACGTTTACACATCCACAAATGACATGTAAATGAATCAGCTTTTCTACAGTGTAATACTCACTACTCACTACTCTTGAGTACTTTTGAAAGGGCTACTTTTTACTCATACTTTGAGTAAAATTTACAACAGATACTTTTACTCTACTTGTGCTACATTTTTGGGCAAGTAATGATACTTTTACTTTAGTATGATTTTTCAGTACTCTTTCCACCACTGATCATAATATAGTGTCGCACAGAACCACAGGGCTACATTAACAAACGTAATTATAAATATGAACACAACACTAGGTGTTTACCTGGTTTCTTTATCCACATCCCAACATCTCCACATCGCCTATAATCTCTCGCTATTTACTATCCCATGAGAGTGTTTAAACCTTTGAATCAAAATTCAAAGCGAAAATGAAGCTTTGGTCGTCAATGATCACGTGATGATGGCAAAACTTACTGGTACACTGCGATTCACTGTGAGATGTATAATTTTTTTTTGATACATGCTTCAAAGCCTTGGCGCACAACGTCACACCACTAGTTCATCTGTGTTTGCACTCGACTTGACTTTATTTTATTTTAGTAACGACATTCAGTATCGTGACGAATCTAATATAGTGAAAGATTCAGTTCATTAACTTGAGTTTGATAAATGACATCTAAACCGTGTGTTTGGGAAAGATAGCGTTTGCTAACTAGTGCCATTTCCCTTATCTGAAAATGAGATCTGATATATATTTATTATCACTATCCATTCACAACGGACTTTGTTTTGTTTCATGTGGATTTACACAGCCTTGCTTTATTGTGCTAACAAACCATTCACATGGCCTCCATTTCCCAGGTGAGTGAAATTATATACCTATATACCATATCTTTAAATGTATTTGTTTTATTTAAGATACTTTACCACTTATAATGTTCTTCAGACCTGTAAAGCACTCCAGAATCTGTCAGATTGATTAGCTGTAGGCTATAAAACAGTCATCTGAAGTGTCACACAGTGTTATGCCTGGATTTCATCAATAGCCCTGCATTTACTAACACAGACTATATTTGAAGTATTTGGAAGAAATTTTCATTTTCCTCCAGTATAAAAACGTCATAAGAACTATTTTTAGTGGCTCAATGTAATACAACTGTTTTATTAAAAGACTAAACGCTTCATTGATATAACCAAGCACATGTGGTCAGAACACAAACGAGTCGCAGGTGAATGATGATAATAGTATTAATGATGGTAATGAAGTATTAAGCGTTTCTCCCAAAGAAAAGCCCGTCTAAGCAAAATGCTAGCAGATCGCTAGAGAACTACAATTCTGCCACTGAACTGAACTACAATTCCCAGAAGCCATTGCGTCAATCACTCCTGGCACCGTCTTCCAAACACTGACCCACACACACAGCTGAAGTTATTTAAATGTACACACTGCACCTTTAATTTTGAACACTCCGTTTTGAAATGGCACACTAAAGTTGGCATCTTTGAAACATTTCTCTGGTTTGAAGACGTTAAGCTTGTGCTTGAGGAAGCAGCTCTTGTGTTTGTACGCTGGAAGACAGACGAGAGCGCAGCCAACTTCACTCATCCACTCCAGCTACATTCAGTTCAATACGGGCCCGAGGCTCATCAAGACACTTCAACTGAACTCTACACGCTGGTGAGATCCGCCGGGAGAAGCTTCTGTCACATATCAAGGTAAAACATCAAACAGAGTTCGTCTTATATGGCCGTATTGACACAAATACACACAGTACTGGAAGTTTCACCAGTACTGTTGTTATCTGAAGACACGCTAATATCCATAACAGATCCTAATTAGTGTAATGATATCTAGATCCTGCACGTTTAGTATTGTGTCAGTAAGAACATTCAGTTGAAGTCAGATTCATTAGCCCTCCTGAATTGTTAGCTGTATATTTTGTATATTTTATTTATTTAAATTATAGGGTTTTTAGGGTTTTATGTATCTTATCTGTATATTTTTTCCCCCAACATTTCTAAACGCATTTCTAAACATAATAGTTTTAATATTGATATTCGATATTGGAGTACGGTGATGTTATCTATATGCATGCTTTGTCTCAGGGTCTGCATTATTTGGATACTGTTTACCATGGAGCACAACTAATTTTATATCCCTTACTCATCATTGTGTGCTGTATACTAGGGTAGGTTGGTCTGCTTTGTCTATTCGTAGGCTCAAGCATTGGCATGTTCACTGGTTTTACTGCCATCATACTGTATGTACAGAATTACATTTGTAAAAGCCTTTCCTTAACTATGGCCTTTGGCAGGGCTGGCCCTGTACATTTGGGGGCACTAAGCAGAATCATTTTGGGGCCCTACCTTGGTCTAAATAGTGGAGTATTGCCATTGCAAACCAGCCCACAATAATTATATTGCTTATTAAATACAATCAATGAAACCGAAAAGTAAAGCCTGAATTCTTCTACTTAATAACTGTCTGAATGATTTGGACATTTTAAAACAGCACTGTTTTTATCAACTAGCAGCTTCCAAATAAAGAATTAAACCCTTTTTAATAAAGGGACCGGTGATTCTCACTTTGCGTCCTTCTGGAGTGTTTAAAACATATTCGATTAATTTAGCAAACAGATTGAAGTTTCTAGAAAAGATTCAAGGTTAAGTTTTTTTTCCTATAAATTCCAAAAGCAAAAACCCTGCAATGAAACGACACCGAACAATAATCAGCCAAAAGTGAACATGCATTATACTTAGTAATAAAATATACATTCTGAACACATTAAAAACTCAAAACAACAACAACAACAACAAAACATTTAACATTAATGCAAAGATTGCTCCATAAATGATAAAAATCAATAAGCAAATAAAATAAATATGAAAAATATTAATATAAAAAACATATAAGAAAAAGGGAAGCAGCGAATACTGGGTTATACCAAAACACAAACTGTTATTATTTCCTTCAGTCTCCTTCCCTGTTCCTTTGAGACGCAGCGTCCAGAGCTTATATTAAACTATGATTAATTTAATTGGGGCATCACTTTTATAAACATGTCTCAGGAAAAATATGAAAGACACTTTAGGTTTGCATTTCAGTAAAATGCGTTTTAGACAAAACAAAAATAAACAAACGTGTCTGTAAAACCAGGACAAAGTTAAACAACACAGAACGCATATAAGAAATAAGATGCTGTGAGCTTTCTGTTGATCGCATGACCTTCACACCAAAACAATTTCAACTTTAATAAAATAGTGTTTTTTTTATTTATTTTCTATACAGTGAAAATGTATAAATATTTAAGTACTAAATCACTGTCAATGAAGATAATTTGTAAAATGCAAATAAAAATGATTTCAGCAAGAAAACGGCTCGCACCACTAGTGGGTTGTCGGGGCCCCCTAGTGGCGGTGGGGCCCTAAGCAGCCGCTTAGTTCGCTTAAAGGGTGGGCCAGCTATGCCTTCGATCACAGGATATTTATTTACTGTAGGCATGGGCCGATATAAGATTCTGACGGTATGATAACCTTGGATAAACATATCACGGTTTCACGGTATGATAGTATTGTGATTACTGCTCTAAAATATATTCTTTTTAAATGTCTGGCTAAAAAACAAAAACTTTTTCCTTTTGAACACAATATATTTTATTTTGAGAAACATTTAAAGTATTTTGGAGCAGTAAACATGTCAGGCTAAATAATTCAAGTGAATCACTGACTTCTGTGGTCTTCATTTGTTTCAAAAACACAGATTTCTTTAACATTTACACCTAAAAAACACACAAAAAAAAATTAATAAAAAAATCCTACACATACCTTAGGTACGGTATAGCAGAAAATGTTGGTGGTATGAAAACCTCGAAACCAGGGTATACCTTGAAAACGGTTATCGTCCCATGCGTAATTTACTGTCTGTTCCTAAAGAGCGGACTGAGATGGGATTATAGGCTTTTAAATATGCAGCACCTTTTGCAGAGAATAATCTACAAACCAAGTTGCAGTTTAAAGAATTGATTTCACTAAATGCTTTTAAAAAGAGTATAAATGAGTTCGAGACTGAAACACAGACTTGGAGAGGTTTTGAATAGTTTGTTTGTCGGTGTGTGATTCATCTCAACGGTCAATTGTATTTTGTTTGTTGTCTGTTAGACCCGTGTGATGTGTATACTAATCTTGGCCAGGACGCTCTTGTAAAAGAGATTTTTAATCTCAATGTAGCTTTCCTGGTAAAATAAAGCTTAAAATAATAATAATATTAATAATAATAATAATAATAATAATAATAATAATAACTAATTTCTAATAGCTGATTTTTTTTATGTTTAAGCTGTTAACTTAAGATCACGAGTGGTAGAGCTTTTTTGTAAAGAGCCCCTATTATGGGTTTTTGAAAATGAGCTTGCATGCAGTGTGTAACACAGCTCTAAGTGAAGTGAAGTGAAATGTCCAGCTAAGGCTTAAATCTGAAAGTGCACAGTGTTTAAAACTATTGATTCATCTATAAAAGAGTCGACTCATAGTTCCTGCTCCCTCCATAGTTCACCGTGCTTACGAGTCTTTAGCCATTTCGGCATGACGTGAACATGAACATAAGCCCCGCCCATTTGTGCACGCGCAGACCCAGGAAGATTCGAAACCCATAACCCCGCCCACAAACAACAGCAGCGAGCAAAGGTTGCCAGATTGGGCAGTTTTGTATTTGATTGTGCAGGTAAAAACCTTTTGGATAGGGTTTGGACTAGAATCAGTCAGCAACATCTGGCAACACAGAGAAGAGCACTGTGCTCGGCTGGATATTGGAAGTGTGCAGATGAACCAAAGATGAGACTGTGAAGAGTCAGTGGTTGAGGTTTATTTCTGCAGAAATGCCTCAGCATTATAGCCCAGCCTTGTGCTGTGTTGCTGTGTTCTGAGGAGTGCTTCTGAAATCTACACGCTTACAATGGAGGATTCGTCGACTGTTTGTTAAAAGAAGGATCAGAAAAGACTATTGATGTATGCAGGGGCGGACTGGCCATAGGGAGCACCGGGACATTTCCCGGTGGCCTGACGGTGAATCTGGCCTGCTATCCAACAAGTGTGAGTAAGTGTGATTAAAACGGTTGCCTCATTGTTTTCTCTAGCTTGTAAATGATGCATTTAATTGTGTTTTGTAACTTGTAACCGCTTGTAATGTATCTGGTTTACTAGTATTCTCATATCGCATCTAAAAGCACGTTGTAAACGCGACACGTGTCGCTTTGTTTACGGATTAAAATGCATTTGTGAACTCGTGTTCCTCTGCTGTTTGTCGTTGCTATGGCTACATCAGCTCTCCTACACACGTGCGGCGGTCCTGTTTCATAATGGTTCAGCTTTTGCCACTGTGTGCATTAATACTGCAGAATAGAGTAATATGCTGGGAAACCGGGGGGTTAGTTTCGGGGGTGAGGTGTCTGAAATACAGGCAACTCCCGGGAAAAACGAGTGTTGGCAGATATGCTCACGCACACACTATGACTACTTCAATATTGATAAGCCGTGGTGGGCATTCTCTCGCGCTGAATGATGTCAACCAATCGCAAGAGACTGGTTCATCGGTCCAATCAGCGCAGTTTAGCATCGCGCTAAGGAGGGGTTTTGGAACAAATGAATCACTGAACGATTCATATAGAAGTCGCTGGGATAATTAGGTAAAAATGAATGCAAATTAAAAGACAATGAAAGTGTTTTTGACTGCATGCATATTAGCCTGCTGTTGGAGACCCCCAAAACCAAAATATGACCCTTTTTAATGTATAATATGGGCTCTTTAAACCCACTGAAATGTTTTTCAGTGAATATTAAATTACTGAAAGAGCTGCCGTTTATTTTGTATTTTTATGTTTTAAAAGTAACTTCAAAGTAAAGTAATTAGTAATCTGATTACTTTCACATAAAGTGATGTAATTAAATTACAACTTTCATGTAGTAATCATCAGTCATTTTTAATCGATTACTTTTTTTAAAGTCACTTACCAAAATGTAGTAACTGACAGGCTGCTCTTACTATCGTGAAGTTGTTTGTTTAATATGCATTCTATTCTGTTTTTGAATGTTTCTGTTAAGGACTTTTATTTTGGTGTTGTGTCCTCTGCAGAGGAAGGAAATGTATGTCCGGAAAAAAAAAAAGAAAATAGAGCTGGTAGAGTGTGACGGGTTAGGAGACTCGTGTCGATCTCCTCCCCAGTTCAGGGGGTTGTTGCTCAATAGAAGAGTTAGTCGTTGGTATTTTCAAGTCCGTCGTCTTTATTTATGTTCATCCACTGCCAGCCAAAATCCACGCCTGACACTATCAAACATATGTTGTTGGAATGAGGACATTTAAAAAGAATTAGACAACATTTTTTATAAGAAGACTACTTTGATGGACATTTTGAAAAAGGTACCACCAGAAAGAGTCCTAAATTATTTATCAAAACTTGAGCTGAAAAATCATATTTAACTTTGAATATATTTTATTTATTTAGATTTTATGTATTTAAGTAACTTTTTAGTGTAATACAAATTTTTTTTTAATAATGTAATATTTTCATGTATATCAATCTTGCCATGAAAGAGCCATAACTTGCTGATGTGGCAATAAATAAATAATTAGAGCTGTGTCCCAAATGACACTCTATACACTATGTACTTATGCACTTACACACTCAACAGGTAGCTCATAGTATATATATGTAGTGTTGTCCCAATTGGAACACTAATGGCTTTTTTACTAAGCGGAAGCTCAAACCGTTTCCCCGATAACGTTTGACGGTTGCCAAGTTAATGAAATAAATGACCAAAATACCAAATAATACCTGGCATGAGAATAAACGCATTCACCATCAGGAGGCGCTATAATCACTCTCGTAGGAGAATTTTGCTTTCACAATCCTATATAAATAAAATTATCCAACATGTGCGCCAGATAGCTCCGCCCCTTCCGTTACGTGCGCAAAGCTGCGGTCGTTGAGTGAGTGAAGTGTCCATCAGTCCACACTTCATATTACCAGTGCAATGAGTGCATCATCCGGGTAATAAAAGTGCACTTATTATTTGTAGAGTTTTCAGTGTGAACGCACTACTTACACTATTTATACTACAAAATGGCGTAGAAAAGTGAACAAATGTACGATTTGGGACACACCTAAAGTAACTCACCCAACACTTGGGCTGGAATAACATGTATGAATAGTGTGGAACCCAGCACAGAAATGACCTGACAGAGATTTACTCAAACTCATTGGTGAAATATCAGATGTGACATCTTCTGAATTATGTAAGAAATCCATCCGCTGAAATAACGCCATACAAAGCCAATGTGTGAGCACAGCACTATAGACAAAGTCACTGCGGCATCCTCTGTAAATCTGTTTAGCTATAAAAAATGAGCCGTTCTTCAGAGGACGTACAATTATAGGAATGCTGACGTCGAGTTTAGTCTGCACTTCTCAAAATCAGTTGTTTTGTTTCTGCGCTTAAACCCAAAAGCAAGTCATGATGAGCACACAAACATCGTGTCATCTATCTTGATTTATCCTTAACCCAACTAACAAAAGAACAATCGGTAGCGCAGCTTTAAAGCGCACAAAGATGACTGATGGTGTACCATAAACATAAATAGCTACAAGAAAACAACGGCTTCTTATTCGTTATAAAACACGCTCAAGCGTTTCAGGATTCATTTAAAAGTCTAATAACCCCTAGAAGGTATTAAATCTTATTTAACAGGGCCAATAGACCAGACATCATCGAAAACAGAGAGCTAATCAGTGTTACTAACATGAAGCCTGAAATAATGATATCTTCTATACGCTTGGCTCTGTCTCATTGAGTGCTCATTAAAATTAAAATGAGAATACGAAACTACAGCCACAATCATGTCTCCATAATGGGGATTTGCAGAAATGTGATTCACAATGCAATCGCTTAAAACGAGTTTGACTAAACACAAGGAAAGACGTCGACAGTAACAGTAAAGGATGTCAGTTGATTGTAATAATGAGCATTGTTTTGGAATCACTTGAAGGAGCAGGATCATTTTGCACATCATTTCAGCATTGCTATTAGTACTCTAGAAATAAAAAAAGATTACAAGTAAATGCATCTCAAATCAGAAAAAGTTAGGACAGTATGGAAAACGTAAATAAAAATATAAAGTAGTGATGTCTTCAAGTCAAATTTACTTAGACATGTATTTCAATGCAGACAATGTGATCACAAATATTTTATGTTTTGTCTGGTCAACTTCATTTCATTTGTAAATATTCATCTTTATCTTTCAATTCATCTTTATTTCTCTAGCACTTTTACAATGTAAATTGTGTCAAAGCAGCTTCACATAGAAGATTAAAGTAAATTAATTGCTGTTTTCACAGCAGCTGCTCAGGATACGGCCTGGTCCAGGATTATGGAAACCTCGGGAATAATAAAACAGACTAACATTAGTCATTATGCCGTTAAATTATAATGTCTTTTGGGAAGTGTTCCTGGCTCCGGTTGCCCTGAATAATGCAGACTAACAATCCTTTAGAGGATTTGGATTTCAAGAGCATTTGTGTTTCATGTGTATGCTAATGCAAAGAGATGTGTCTTTAATCTAGAATGAAGAACTGACAGAGTGTGTCTGCTTCCCGAACTGTGCTAGGAAGGCTGTTCCAGAGTTTAGGTGCCAGATATGAGAAAGATCTACCGCCCACAGTTGATTTTGATATTCTGGGAATAATCAATTGTCAATAATTAATTGAGCGTAGAGGACATGATGGGCTATAATACACTATATAAATTGTAGAAATACTGGGGAGCTAAGCCGTTCAGGGCTTTGTGGGTGGTCAATAATTTATTTTAATTTATACAATATTTAATAGAGAGCCAATGCTATCATGAAAGAACTGGAGTAATATGATCATATTTCTTTGTTCTAGAAAGCACTCTAGCAGCTGCATTTTGAACTAGCTGAAGTTTGTTAATAAGGCCAACAGACCAGCCACCTAGTTACGCATTACAATAATATTTCCTGTCACACAGATCTGCAACACATTCAAAAAAGAGTTGGGAAAGGAGCAATTTAGGGCTAGTAATCAGGTGATGTCAACTGGTGACTGTTATTATAATTATCCAAGAAAGGTCTAGTCCTTAAGGAGCAAAGACGGGCCGAGGATCGCCAGTTTGTCAACAAATGCATGAGAAAATGATTGAAATAAAAAAAAAAAAAATGTTCCTCAAAGAAAGACAGGAATACATTTGGATATTTCACCTTCAACCATGCAGAGCATCATTAAAAGATTCAAAGAATCTGGTGGAAAGCTGAACAACCATGATCTCCGATCCCTCAGGCGACACTGCATCAAGAATCCTCATTAATCTACAAGCGAAATCACCACCACATGGGCTCAGTACTACCTTGGCAAACATTTGTCAAGTACCACAACATGTAGTTACATCCACAACTGCCAGTTAAAACTGTACTGTGCCAAAAGGAAGTATGTTAACTATGTTAACAGTGTCCAGAAGCAACGTCGACTTTACTGGGCTCGGAGGTATCTGGGACAGACCATAAAACAGGTGAAACGTGTACTGTGGTCAGATGAACGTAAAGTGGAGGAAAAGGATAAAGGTACTTGACTGGCCTGCCTGCAGTCCCAATTTGTCTCCAATAGAGAATTAGTGACGAAGACCCTGTACTGTTGCACACTTTAAGACTTGTTTGCAGGAAGAATGGGACAAAATTACACCTGAAACACTTCATCACTTAGTGTCTTCAGTCCCTAAACGTCTTATGCTGCCTTCACACCAGAAGCGACGCGTGTAAATAGACGTGAACATTTTGAGTTTACTCGCTTCATTTGTGCATCAATTTCACTTCACAATAGATGTTGATTCGCATTATGGGCTGCTTTCGAACCGGTGACTCTACCTTTGTTGCCAAATGGATAATAAGTATTTTATTGAGAGAATAGGTGTGTTTATGTGCTTTAGGAAGACTGAAAGACTCGTTCTGCCCCATGACTGAGTCCACTAGATCCTTTTCAGAGGTGCACCCAGCTCTGTGAGTTCATCATCTCCTCCAGAAACTATACCTAGATCAGTGGTTCTCAAACTGTTGTACGCGTACCACTAGTGGTACGTGGACTTTCTTCTAGTGGTATGCGGAAGAATCGCTGAATAATAACAGAATAAAATGAACACACTTTTTTAACCCTTGGACGCGAACGATAACACCGTGATCAGGAAGCATTGGCTGTTCCCTGAAGCGTACGAGTACACCGGAGTGCTTAGAATGTTTACTTTATTGCATCGTTTTCATTAGATGTTTAAAAACTACCTGTGCGTTTCAACGAAGTACAGTATAGCACACCCTCCAGCCAATCAGAATCATAAACATCATCAGACTATGGAATTTATGCATTAATCACTGACTTTTCTGACACACACATGCCTACTGTAAATGAAGAGCAGTAAACAAAATTAATTTCCAATTTAAATATATAATTCTGAATTATATCAAAATATAACGTTAAGATTTTAAAGATATATATAAAATAAGTCAATATGTACTTGCAATATATATCTCAATGTATAAAAAATTTATATATATGTATATGACATATAGCCTATTCATCAGGTCCTAGCAACATTTCCAGGTTTTGATAAATAAGCTACTATACATTAATACTTTACAAGTACAGCAGTTTTCTTTTTATTTTTTAAAAACAGTGCCATTTTTAAATCACTTTTCAAAGCATTTGAATTTAAAAGGTGAAGTTATTTTTTTGTCTGCAAGCACTGTTAATGTTCAAACTATTTATAATGTTTAAAGTGGCTGACAATAATACATATTCTTAATAATAGGAATTATTTTGTCTCGTTTTTGAACTGTGCAGTGCTGTAGCTGCTAAATTAGGCCTACTACGCTACTGTATTTCCATACCGGTCATTATGGTAGTACTTGGAGAGACAATTTTTTTCTGAGGTGGTACTTGGTGGAAAAAGTTTGAGAACCACTGACCTAGATGATGGAAGCTTTCAGCTGTGCTTCAGACTGAGCCGAAACGAGTTTGATGAACTATTGTCCGATGTCTGCAGGAGGATTTTCCCCTCGGGACACCACCAACAGGCACTACGCCATAATCACGACCCTACAAGAGAAAGCTACTGATTGGTTAATGCTGCGGGAATGTCCACTGAAGTTCAGATTTTCCAGCTTGAGCGAATCTTGCGAAACATTTCTTGCTCTGTTAAACATCGTTTGGAAAATATTTGAAAAATCACAGGAAGACTAATAATTTAGACTTCTTTGGACCTATTTTCATCCATCGCCAATCACTTGCACTTGTTGATTCAGTCATAAAAACCTCACGAGTGTCTGTTTGCTTCTTCCACACCCAGAACTAGTCATTTCCCACAGATTCAAAGCTCGTCGTCTGTAGTGTGAAAGATTACATGCATGTAAAATGTGCTCTACAATATGCATTCAAAGGGAAAGACAGACAGTCTGACACCAGTTCCACATCAAGTCCAGAGAAAAGGACTGCAGCAGTGGGTTTACTGGATGATCCGGCAAAACCCTCAGGCAAGTTTCAGCTCCAGCTTCTGTTTCCTGCTGTGGAAGGAGAAACATTGCCCCGAGCTTCCCTGGAAATCACACACAGAACCAAAAGCAAAAGCTGCACTGTCCCCGAACACACTCCCAACATTTCCATGAATCAAAGAAGCCAGTTCTCGAACTGAGAGCCCAGTCGGTGCGTCTTTACAGACAATCAGGCATTCTGTTTGAAAAGAGAAATAAGTCGTCCTAAAGTGTTGGTTTTTTTGAGCCGATGTGATTTACGTGCCGCAGTCTGGTGAAATTCGTCCCACGCTCCTCAAATTATCTTTTTTTCCGCCCCCAAACACACAGTGAGCCGAATGTCAATCTAATGACTTTTTAAGCAAAACATATTCTGAGGATCCTCTTTCTTTACTTCACTGTTTGTTGCAATGCATTCAGAACAGCTTGCACAAACTCATCAGTAACCATGCAAATATAGGTAAAAGGAAAATGTGGTGAAAATGGGCGAGCTTGAATAAAAACTGTTTTTTTTAACTATTTTTTTCTTGGTCTGATCCCTACATTTTGCAGGTATACACAAAAGTTCTCGCTGTTTTAGCTTTTTTTTAAAATCCAATTTTTCACAATTACCAAACAAAGTTTTTAGAGCTTGATCTAAATGTGTTTTATAATGAGGAATAGATAGATATTGTGCAAGATATATATTTTTTTAATGTTTTATAAAGATCTCTTAAAGCTCAAGGGAGTTTTGATTTCTGATGTTATGACACTTTATGGCCAGAACAAAAAAGAAAAGTAACATTCTTTCTGTTTATTGTAATTATTATTATTATTATTATTATTAGTATTATTATTCGTTCTTTATTATATTATTATTCTATTATACATTCATTCTTAGTCCCTTTATTAATCCGGGGTCGCCAAAGTTGAATGAACCGCCAACTCATACACTACGGCCAATTTAGCTTGCCCAATTCACCTATTGTATAGCACATGTCTTTGGACTGTGGGGCAAACCGGAGCACTCGGAGAAAACACACGCGACCATGGGGAGAACATGCAAACTCCACACAGAAATGCCAACTGACCCAGCCAAGACTCATACCAGTGACCTTCTTGCTGTGTGATGATCGTGCTACTCACTGTGCCACCGTGACACCTATTCTTTTCATTTAATTTCATTTTCTTGTCGGCTTTGTCCCTTTATTAATCTGGGGTCGCCATAGCGGAATGATGAGCGCAACCCATTTCTGGGAAACATCCATACACATTCATTCACACTCATACACTACGGACAATTTAGCCTGCCCAATTCACCTATACCACATGTCTTTGGACTTCTGGGGGAAACCGGAGCACCCGGAGGAAACCCACGCAACCACGGGGGGAACATGCAAACTCCACACAGAAATGCCAACTGACCCAGCCGAGGCTCGAACCAGCGACCTTCTTGCTGTGAGGGGAACGTGCTACTCACTACGCCACCGTGGTGCCACACCTATTATTATTATTATTATTATTATTATTATTGTTATTATTATTATTATTAGTAGTAGTAGTAGTAGTAGTAGTAGTAATGGTAGTAAAAGTTGTGGTAGTACACTCTTGCCTTTACTCATAAATTAATCTTATGAGTCCATTGAACTTAAACTATGTTAAACTGACTTAAAACAGCTTGTGTAAGTTATAAAATTAAGTTAGAACATGATTAAATTAGTCTAATAAGTTACAATTACCTAAAATCATACTCTGTCAGGACTAATTGATCATATAATTTTTTACCGTGTTGTAGTTCTTTCTTAATTATTTCTTAATATTTATTTCTTAATATTTATTTTTTATTGTTTTATTTGTTTATTTGTTTATTTGTTTATTTGTTTATTTATAATAATTATTATTAGTAGTATATGTTTTTTGACCTTGTATGCATATCAGCCTGTTGTTGGAGCCCCCTAAAACCAAAATATGACCTTTTTTAAAGCACAATAAAAAGCATAACTTTCTTAAAGCTTAATTTTTCCTCTCGAATCGCTGGTAGCACCAGTGCGATTTATTAAAAAATATATATATATATATTTTATTATTATTATTATTATTATTATTATTTTTTTTTTAATTAATTTATTTTATTTTTTTACATTTTTTTCATTCATTCATTCATTCATTCATTCATTCATTTGTTTTTTGTTAATAATAATAATAATAATAATAATTATTATTATTATTAGTAGTAGTATTATTATTAGTTGTTGTTGTTGTAGTAGTAGTAGTAGTAGTAGTAGAAGTAGTAATCAGAATTGAGAATTTTAGAAATGCATCTGTATTTGTGCATATTTTTCCTGTAAGGCATTTGTTTGAGGTTAAGATTTAAGATGCACTTGCATGCATTTCCTTTTGTTTCTTCCATTTTCCTCTTTATGCACAGCTCAGGTGTCTGTCATCGACTGTGAAAGATAATCATAAGGCAGAAACAATGAGAATTTAAAGCCCCCCGTGTAAAAAGCAGAGCACTGAGAGGCCACGAGTCTGCTTTAATACCACAGCCACGCTCATGCATGCCAATAAACCGGCTTATGTGTGTGAAATTCAGGTAGCGTATTCTTCACCGACAAAAAGAAAAGGAACAAGAAAGATATGACAAATCAGGAGAGAAAGAATCCAAACGCAGGGTGGATTCTGTGCATGAGCGATTGAGAGAGCAGAAAGTAGGCTAGAGAAGAAACACACGCACAGAGCATGCTGCATCTGTAGTTGAATTAATTCCTGCCTCTGGCAATAACAAAGCAGAAACAAGCTGATAAGTTCTGACAAGGTGAGCGGGCCACGGCTATAAGCCCCCTTTAACCGCTGCAGTCGTACCTACAACATTTAAACATGCACACAGACAGAGGAAAATAGAGACGACATGGAGGTAAAGGAGCACTTACGTGTTTGCATTAAATGAGTTCACCTGCTGCTGCTGCTGCTGCAAGGGCTTTTATTTACATGTACCAAATGCAAATGAAGAAATGAGATTTTTCTGTTTATAGAAAAAACTATTTACCATTATGAGGAGTTATATATATCTACAGTTGAAGTCAGAATCATTATCCCTCATTTCCCTCATCAACTCTTTTCTAAACATAATAGTAATATTAACTTATTTCTAACTGGATGCCTTACAAACTGCCTTACAAAAGTCTTGTCGCCTATCCAATAATAACTTGACTTCTAGTTAATCATTTGGTATCAGAAGTGGCTTATATGAAAGGCAAAGGCTTATAGATTACCCACTGTGCCACCACGCCATCAATATATATTATAATATAATATAATATAATATAATATAATATAATATAATATAATATAATATAATATAATATAATATAATAAAATATAAGGGGCGTCACGGTGGCGCAGTGTGTAGTATGATTGCTTCACACCAAGAAGGTCACTGGTTCAAACCTCGGCTGGGTCAGTTGGCATTTCTGTGTGGAGTTTGCATGTTCTCCCTGTGTTCGCGGGGGTGTCCTCCGAGTGCTTTGGTTTCCCCCACAAGTCCAAAGACGTGTATTATAGGTGAATTGGGTAAGCCTAATTGTCTGTAATGTATGTGTGTGAATGAGTTTGTATGGATGTATCCCAGTGATGGCTTGCAGCTGCATAATCCGCTGCAAAAAACATATGTTAGATAAGTTGACGGTTCATTGCGCTGTGTTGACTATAGTAGGGGATAGCATAGCATAGTAATCATTAACTATATTTGTCAGAGGGACAGAGTTTTACCAGACAGTCTCTTTGGGAGCCGGACCCCCAAGAAGAAAATCAAATAATTTTTCAATTTTTTTAAAATTTATTTTTCCATTTCATTACAAAACTGAAGGCGTTTGATTCAGCCTCCATCACTTATACCACAGTCAACCACTAGGAGTGATTGATATTTTGCCTCAACTCAATTAGGCTAAGTCAACAAGGGGAAATGTAACTTTAGCCATTGATGAAGCACTGTGAGTAGCCCGTTTCAGCATTGTGATTTGAATTCAAGCCCACTTAACATTTCATTTGACGTGCGAACATTATCTGTCACCTGTTTTGTTCTGGTAGCAGGTTATTTATTTACCATGCTATTTTAAGTTGTGCCAGATTGTTTTTCCTCATTTTTTTAGTCCTGAGGCAGACGTCCCAAGTCTCCCGGAAGTTCTGCGAGTCTGTGAGACCCCCGGATGCCCGCAAACGAATGATAATCTCTTGGAAATCGTGCGTCTACCTCCCACTCCTCAAATACGTCAAGCACTCCTTTCCACCGCATCCCTCCTTGCTGTTCACCACACACGTCGCGCGCACTCCACCTACACCCCACCCGGCCTTCACTTACGCTAAAACCTCTTTGAAACAATAAATGCTTAATGCTGCATAGTCTGTCAGAGTCTGTCCACATGTCGGAGTGTCGCCTAAATATAGTCAGAAATGGTGGTTATTCTGACAATAGACTCAGTTGTTGTTATTTTTAGTTGCTTTAATAGTGTGGACCACTAGTTTATTTTTGATCCTCAAAATTTTGGAATCCAGTCGCGGGCCGGATTGAACGGCTCAGTGGGCCGCCAGTTGATGATCAGTGGACTATAGGCTGGCTCACACTGTGCAAATTTTTTATTTTTTTATATATAATAACGAGGGCGCCACGGTGGCGCGTGAGTAGCACGTTCGCCTCACAGCAAGAAGGTCGCTGGTTCGATCCCCGGTTGGGGCAGGTCCCGGTTGGGCCAGTTGGCATTTCTGTGTGGAGTTTGCATGTTCTCCCCGTGGTTGCGTGGGTTTCCTCCGGGTGCTCCGGTTTCCCCCACAGTCCAAAGACATGCGGTACAGGTGAATTGGGTAAGCTAAATTGTCCATAATGTATGTGTGTGAATGAGAATGTATGGATGTGTTTCCCAGAGATGGGTTGTGGCTGGAAGGGCATCCGCTGCGTAAAACAAATGCCGGATAAGTTGGCGGTTCATTCCGCTGTGGCGACCCCGGATTAATAAAGGGACTAAGCCGAAAAGAAAATGAATGAATATATAATAACCCTGAATGATTGTAGCATGTCAGATTGCACGAACATGGCTCACATGTCACATTGATCGCACACTAAGATCTCAGCTGTCATAAAGTCTGACTGAACAACAATGAAGAAAACGCCTCCAGAGTTTGACGTCATCCACCCGTGACACTTTCACTATCCTGCATTCTGAAATGATTCCTCACAGCAAATATTAACAAACTGTAGCAGCAATTTTGCACACAGCGCGCCTCAATAATAAAACCAGGAGGAAAAAAACTGTTTTGACGTTTGCCCGCGGTCATTTAAATTGTCGCATGGATTGCGTCATCAGATTCGGCGCCCCTATTGGCTCTTGGATTGACGCTCATTGTAGCTGTTGTCACACTGCAGGAAAGTGTCTGAAATCTTTTAACGCTGCCAGAACTTCTTCGGACGACAAATCTGATCGCAACAGGAATTAATCAGCTGTGTGTGAACATGTCCAACCAACGATCAAAGATCACAGATTTTAGGCCAGGATTTCAGGAATCTTTTAGGATTTCCTAAATGTGTCTCAGATGACAATCGTGGCTGAAATCCTGCAGAGTGAGCAGGGCTTTTATATAATATAATATAATATAATATAATATAATATAATATAATATAATATAATATAATATAATATAATATAATATAATATAAAAGGTTGCATGATGGTTCAGTGGTTAGCACTGTCGACTCACAGCAAGAAGGTTGCTGGTTTTAATCCCTTCTGGGGGAAGCTATACTGAAAAAAAATTGAAACGTCCTGTTAGGTTTCGCTATCTTTGGCTTGACGACACTTGGGTGGCTCGCAAATGTATTAGATTACTGTAAAACATAAAATAAGTTGATCAATATTCTGGTGGGGGTGTCACAGTGGCACAGTGAGTAGCACAATCGCCTCACAGCAAGAAGGTTGCTGGTGTGAGCCACGGCAGGGTCAGTTGGCATTTCTGTGTGGAGTTTGCATGTTCTCCCCGTGTTCGCGTGGGTTTCCTTTGGGTCCTCCGGCTTCCCCCACAGTCCAAACACAAGCAGTATAACTGAATTGAATAATCCAAACTGGCACAGTAAATGAGTGTTTTAGCATTCACCGCATAAACACATCCTGGCAGTTCATTCCGCCATTGCAACCCTTAATAATCAAGGAATAGGCTAAACGAACAAATTCAGGGTAGTTCTCGAATAAAAAAAAAAAAAAAGAAAGCAGTTGTTTCTAAAATTACTTAAACTTTTATTTCATTGCAGACAATACAGGAAACATTATTTAATATGTTCCTCATGATTCCTCCCATTCTTCCTGTAAGAAAGTCTTAAGGTGGTGCAACAGTACGGCGTCTTCGTTGTTGGATTTTGCACTTCAAAATGCGCCACACATTCTAAATTAGAAACAGGTCGGGACTGCAGACAGGCCAGTCAGGTACCTGTATCCTCTTCCTCAGCAGCAGGACTTGTAATGTGTGCAGAATGTGGTTTTGCATTGTCTTGTTGAAATATGCAGGGGCGTCTCTGGAGAAGAAGGCAGATTCGGCGCCCCTATTGGCTCTTGGATTGACGCTAATTGTAGCTGTTGTCACACTGCAGGAAAGTGTCTGAAATCTTCTAACGCCGCCAGAACTTCTTCGGACGACAAATCTGATCGCAACAGGAATTAATCGGCTGTCTGTGAACATGTCAAACCAACAATCAAAGATCACAGATTTTAGCCCATGATTTCAGGAATCTCTCCCGGGACAGCATGCCTATCATGCTTTATTATTAATCATCAGTAGGGCCACACGGAATCTGCGCGCGCAGAATTCCGCAGATTTCCGCAGATTTTTAGCCCATCATTGATTGTGTTTATTTACTTGTGTAAATGTGTGTAAAATGTATATTTATTCAGTTTTTAAATTAATTTCAGTATTAATATTGACTAATATGAAAATATTCATATGATTTATTTACAATACAGTTTGTAAAGTACTATTTTCTGTCTTTTATTGATATTTTATATGAGAGGCTTGCTTTGTTTACCAAATAAAGTAGATATAATTGGATTCACATTGTAAACATTAAATCAAATTTAAAAAGGTATTACTTTTTATTTCAAATATTAAGGTTTTAGTTATGATACTCCCAAAATCATTCCGCATAAATCTGCAGATTTTTAACAAAATACTCCGCAAAAATAGCAAAAAATGTCCACAGATTCCGTCTGGCCCTGATCATCAGCCCAGTGTGAAGACTTGAAAATGAGTTAAAAACAAATTATTCTCTCTATTAAACAGCACTTGGAACATATATTTACCAAATAATTAAATTTTCACATGAGGGCTATTCATTTTGACCATATATAAAAAGGATTTTCAGTATCCAGAATAAAAGTATTACCTTCTTATGCTTGTATGCAGGTCACACTTTCTTCAATCATTCACACTTTGAGAAAGAAAAAAAAAAAGACAGCCTAGAACAACCTGAGGGTGAGTGAGTGAGTGAATAATAGCAGAATATTAATTGTGGTCAAAAGTTTTTTTCTTTAAACCTGATCAAAGGCATCCTTCAACTGCCTCAAGAAAAGCAGCTCTCGCTTAATCGAAACAGCTCCTGTATTGTGCAAATGATCACCTGTTCAAAAGAAAAGAACTGTTTACTTGGCCTCGTGTACGTCAGTTTCAGCCTCTATATGTCGTCTCATTAACTTTAATAGACAGAAGAACGCCTTCTTTGCGAGCGTCCCCCCAGAAATACGTGTACCTGGCTATATCTTGCTCCGCATGCTCATATTTTTTGACTGTTCTGTGTGATGAATGGCGACATAAATCACCGCTGGCAGCCCGGTAAAAAAGCTAAACCCCCATCCAGAAAAGACAGCATGTAAAATTAAGAGATGTAGAGAACGGCAATAAATCTTTCCTGGCCAAGCCACTCTCTTTCTCTTTCTCTCTGGAACGAAGTCATCAGTAACTCTTCCACTCCGTCCACTTTATCAGGTATGGTTTTATCTCAGACACTCAATCACTTTCTCTCTCTCTCTTTCTTTCTCTCTCTCTCTGTTTGATCTTTTAAATGTTTTAGTTTCTGTAAGTTTTTTTATTTATTTACAAAGAAATGTTTTATATTGAGCAGAAATACAAATATCAAATAATGAATTTCATCATCGGTCGAGTAAAATCATCTATTTATATTACAACCCTAAACCACAAAACTTTGGGACAGTGTGAAAAATGCAAATAAAAAAAGAAAGAAGAGATTTCTAAAATTACTTCTAAAATTTAAATTTAAATTACTTTTAAAATTACTTCTATTTTATTAATTTCTAAAATTACAATGAAATAAAATTTCATGGCAGACAATAGAGCAAGCATTATTTAATATTTTTCTCATGATTCCTCCCATTCTTCCTGTAAGAAAGTCTTAAGGTCGGCAATAGTACAGGGTCTAAATCAGTCAAAATGCACCACACATTCTCTACTGGAGACAGGTCGGGACTGCAAACAGGCCAGTCAAGTACCTGTATCCTCTTCCTCCGCAGCAGGACTTTGTAATGTGTGCAGAATGTGGTTTTGCATTGTCTTGTTGAAATATGCATAGGCGTCTCTGGAAAAGAAGGCAGAATGTTGTGCTCCAAAATCTCTATGTACTTTTCAGCATTAATGGTGCCATCACTGAAGTGCAAGTTACCTTTGACAAAACCCCATACGGTACTATGACAGACCCTGGCTTTTGTATTTGTTGCTGGATGATCCTTTTCTTCTTTGGCCCAGAGAACAAAGCATCCATATCTCTCAAAAAATACCTGAAATACTGATTCATCTGATCACAGTACACGTTTCCTCTGTGTGATGAGATATCCCAGATGCCTCCGAGTGCAGAGAAGTCGACGGTGCATCTGGACACTGTTAACATAGGGCTTCCTTTTGGCACAGTACACTTTTAATTGGCATTTGCGAATGTAACTACATATTGTGGTACTTGATAAAGGTTTGCCAAGGTAGTCCTGAGCCATGTGGTGATTTTGCTTAGTGAAGTTTATTTATAAACTAATTTCAAGAGGATCACATGCTTATGACTGCTCGCAGCCGGTCCCGCATTATTTAATTTATGATTCATCAATCAGACAATTTCTAAGCTACTATAAATACCCTAAGTTCCATATCACAGTAATCTTCGTTTTGAAGAATCCCCCCTTCCACCCCTACTCCTCCTCCTTTCCTAGATATGTGGCACGGTGGCCCAGTGGTTAGCACTATTGCCTCACAGCAAGAACGTCACTGGTTCTAGTCCTTACCAAGCCAGTTAACGTTTCTGTGCAGAGTTTACACGTTCTCCCCGACTCACATGGGTTTCTCCCGGGTTACCCAGTTTCCTCCCACTGTCCAAAAGCATGCAACTTAAGTTAATTTACTAATCCAAATCAGCACCATAGACATGCTCCTAGTAAGTAGTTATCTCTTAAGAGCAATCACTATCTGTGATTTGAGTTTTCGAGATCTAGCTCAGCTCAAACTCTCCTCTCACCTTGCAAATGGAAGGGAGCCCCAGGCTTGAGGATCTTATGAGCTCAGGGCTCTCTCCCGGGACAGCATGCCAAACAAGCTTTATAATCAACCATCAGCTAAGTGTGAACTCTTGAATAGTGATTGAATGACGATTCTTGATGCAGTGGTGCCTGAGGCACTTAGGCTTGCGCCCTTGTCCTTTTATGTTTTGAAATTCCTCCAGATTACTTGAATCTTTTAATGATGTTATGTACTGTTGAAGGTGAAATATTAAAATGTCTTCCTATTTTTTTTTTGATTAACATTGATTTTAAACATTTTAATAATTGTCTCATGTATTTGTTGCAAAACTGGTGGTCCTCAGCCCATCTTTGCTCCTAAAGGACTAGACCTTTCTTGTACGCTGCTTTTACACCAAATCATAATTGCAATCACCTGTTGACATCACCTGTTTCAAATCACATCATTGTTTAACCAATATACAAGATTACTAGCCCTAAACTGCTAATTAAAATTTTTATGCATTGAGGATAATACCCTGATTAAGAGTCTACTATGTAAACAGCGTTTTTTAATTAATTTAATCAGATTAAAGTCATAATCCAACTAAAGAGAAATTGAATTAAGATGTGGAGTTTTGCCGATCTTAGTCACATTATTGATCTGCAGTACAGACATGTAAACACCTTAATTTAACTATTACAGTCATGTAGGACTTTTCTCTGCATTTTGCAACAGGATAGTCCACACACACCCACATACACACACGACTGTTTGCACACTTTGCACCTACCGAGTCAGTAAAGACCACAGACACCTGCATCGTGAAACGCGGAGGTTTTTTTTCTTCCATTCAGCGTGCGGTATAAACTTCCATTTAAAACAACACTTTTCCAGCAGTTCATAGTTGCATCCAATATCTCCTTTGTCACAGGGGGCATGCCTGAAATGTTTGCGAATGAAAGTGAAAGTGCCAAACTGCAGTTAAAGTCGACAAACTAAAAATGAAACACCCCGAATTACATGAAACTCCAGAGGAAATGCAGATAGCTCGGTGACACAATGTCGTTAATCGAATTATATGCTATAACATGTAAATCATGAAAGGAACATTCAATAAGCAACTCGCATAAATGCCCTAATCTTATTATTGTCTTCATTAGATTAAGGCATTACTGATGTCCATGTAAACGCAGTCAGTGATAGAGCCGGTGGATGGGGATTAATGGGAAGAAATGATGGAGAGAATTTGGCCAGGACACTGGGGTTACACCCATACTCTTTACGAGTAGTGCCATGGAATTTTTAATGACCACAGAGAGTCAGGATCTAGGGTTAACGTCTCATATATATATAATAATATAAATAATATAATATATTAATTAACTTGGTTTGATTTGTAAATGAATTGGTAAAGTATTTGTATCTCTCTCTCTCTCTCTCTCTCTCTCTCATTGTTTGTGTTGTCCGTCCACTCGCTCTCATCAGGACTTCACTTTGAGTAAAACTTAAGATGAAATGACAGTGTGTCACAGCCAGTCAGAACAGATCTGAAGTCTAGTTGACTGTTATTTAGAGCAGGA
>CAIGQQ010029312.1:128915-141010 GCA_903798035.1 Danio albolineatus
TATATATATATATATATATATATATATATATATATATATATATATAAGACTTTTTTCCATAAGTAAATATAATAATTTTTCGCATTCCATTTCTTATCGGGGAGTCATGAACACTCACTCAAACTTGAAGTGACGTCTGCAGTTCTTTGGCAGTTTATTTTAAAACAGCATTATGTGTTTACTTGTGTTATTTTTGGATAATATTTACATTAGTTTGGTGATCTAAAACATTGAAGGGAGATACATATTATTTACATATAATTTACATTTCAATGAATGTAAAAATTATTCAGTTTACTAACCATTACAGATAAAAAAAATTAAGTATGTTACTATTATGTCAATGTCTTTGTAAGATAAAAATATATCGTAGGGTGTAATAAATAATCTAATAAAATATCAAATATGTATTTCAGTGCACAGTAAAGGTTGTTAGGATGTTATAGACAAAAGAAATGATAAAAGTAGCTTATGCTCTTATAATATAATGTTTACAATGCATCTTAGCTGTTGGTTCAAATTATTATTATTATTATTATTATTATTATTATTATTATTATTATTATTATTATTGTTATATGCAAAAACAGTCATCAGGGTCCATTTAGTTTAACTGTTGAAGCCAGACATTACCCTCTAATAAATGCTGGATTGTTTTAACCCAATGTTGGGTCAAATGTTGACAAATTAGGTTAAAAAGTGTCATTTTAAATTTAATTGAAAAAAATAAAATAAATAAATATTGGGTTATCCATATTTGACCCAGCTTTTAAGTAAAACTAGTCAATTTGAAAAACAAAAATCTATAGAAATGCTGTGAACTCTTCTGTGTTTCACAATTTTGATAAGACAGCAATGCTAGAGTAAATTATACATATATATATTTAATAAATATCAGTGTACTACAGTTATATAGGTTTTATTGCAAGAAAGTTACGACACTACAACAACACAAGAATGACTGCCTTGGTAGTTCTAGTGTAAAAAAAAAAAAAATCCGGTGCTGCTCTTACAAGAGACGGTGTGAATGAAAGACGTTGGTGAGGGAAAGAGCTAGAAGAAGTAATATGGAGTTGAGACACGAGCTCATCCATTCTCAGGACCAGAGCTGAGGTAATTAGGACTGCTGGGAGGGACAGAGCGCCACTCTCTTTCTCAGCAGGTCTTTTTTTGGGGGGGAAATGATTTATCTGGAAGAAGAAAATGCTGGAAGCGCTCTAGTGGGTGGAAATGCACCCAAGTTTGATTCTCCGGACCTGGAGCCTCATGCATAAAACTTCACTTTGTTTCCAAGCACAGCAGAAATGTGCTTGCAGAAGATGGAGATTGTACGCATGTGGAGGAAAAGGAGTGATCTATTTTCTGAGGCCTTGTTTCGGAGGGCTTTTTTTTATCGACTTTTGCTGATGCATGGTCTAATAGGGTTGTCCTTATTCTCTTAATGAGTTATGAGTGTTTTTTGAGCCTAGCTTGCATTTAACCAATCAGTATTAGACCTACGTGTGCAGAAATTCGCAGATAAGCCCATCGAGTCTTTATTTATATGGAACAAAAACAATGTCAAAAGTATTGAAATGAAAGTGAGTGAGTCCAGCTTTGTTTAAGTGGGAGTGTCGAGTGGCGAAAGAGGGAAGGGTTTGCATGGAAAAGGGAGTTTCAGTACATGCACTACAGCTGATTTTCACAGTGGCAACACAAGCACAGATGTAGGGGGAGGTTAATAATTCGATTAACGTCATTGTGTAATGACAATGACGTGAAGCTCTACATTGAGCTCAGGTACATTCTGTTTCCACTGATTATTCTTGAGATGTTGCAGCAGCTCAATTGGAGTTCATCTGTGGTACATTCAGTTGATTGGACAGTGTTTGACACCAAACACCTGGTGAAAGCAAACACCTTTTGAAAGCAAACACCTGTCTATATAAGGTCCAGGGTTGACAGTGCATGTCAAAGCACGAAACCAAGCATGAAGACAAAGGAATTGTCTGTAGACCTCCGAGACATGATTTTCTTAAGGCACAAGGCTGGGGAAGGTTATAGAAAAATCTCTGCTACTCTGAAAGTTCTAATGAGCACAGCGGCCTCCATCATCCGTAAGTAAAAGATGTTTGAACCACCAGGACTCTTCCTACAGCTGGCCAGCTATCTGAGCTGAGTGATCGGGGGAGAAGGGCCTTAGTCAGGCAGGTGATCAATGACCCGATGGTCACTCTGTCTGAGCTCCAGCGTTCTTCTGTGGAGAGAGGAGAACCTTACAGAAGGACAACCATCTGTGCAGCAATCCACCAATCAGACATGTATGGTAGAGTGGCCAGACAGAAGCCTGGAATTTGCCAAAGGGCGTCTGAAGGACTCTCAGACCATAAGAAACTAAATTCTCTGGTCTGATGAGGCTAAATTTGAACTCTTTGGAGTGAATGCTAGGCGTTACGTTTGGAGAAAACCAGGCACCGCTCATCACCAGGCTAATACCATCCCTACAGTGAAGCATGGTGGTGGCAGCATCATGCTGTGGTGATGTTTTTCAGCAGCAGGAACTGGAAGACTAGTCAGGATAGAGGGAAAGATGAACGCAGCAATGTACAGAGACATCCTGAATGAAGATCTGCTTCAGAGAGCTCTTGACCTCAGACTGGGGCGATGGTTCATCTTTCAGCAAGACAATGACCCAAAGCACACCACCAAAATATCAATGGAGTGGCTTCACGACAACTCGGTAAATGTCCTTGAGTGGCCCAGCCAGAGCCCAGACTAAATCCTATTGAACATCTCTGGAGAGATCTGAAAATGGCTGTACACTGTTGCTTGACATCCAACCTGATAGAGCTTGAGAGGTACTGCAGAGAGGAATGGCCAAAAATTCCCAAAGACAGGTGTGCCAAGCTTCTGGCATCATATTCAAAAAGATTCGCAGCTTCTGCCAAAGGTGCATTAACATTATTGAGCAAAGGTTGTGAATACTGACATACATGTGATTCTTCAGGTTTTTATTTATAATAAAATTGAAACGATTTCAAAGAAACTTTCTTCACATTGTTATTATGTATTGTGTGGAGAATTTTGATGAAATAAATTAATTTAATCCATTTTGAAATAAGGCTGTCACATTAAAAAAATGTGGAAAAAGTGAAGCTCTATGAATACTTTCCGGATGCACTGTACAGTAAGAGAGCTCTACTGTACTGTAGCGAAGCAAAAATCTGCATTTTAAAACAGGAATTTACTCTTCAAAAACATGTTTTAACGTTAAAATAGACATTTTTCTGTAGTTTGAAACAATAAATTGGCTGTGTTGGTGAGGTGAATGAAAAAAAAATACAGATACAATTGTCAAACAACTAAAAATGCTAATAATGGTTGCATCAAAAAATACAGAAAACTGGTAATTCATGTTAACTAGCATAATAAAGAAAAATTTACTGCATATAGGCCTACTGTATAATACAGTCCTCCAAAATCCAAAAGGATCCCCCCGAAACAAAACACAGCTCAAGTTGGAGCTTTACAATTAATCAGCCGCCTAATGTTGCTTTCAGCTCCTGTGATTAATTATTAAAGCTGTTGATTAGATCTGTTTACAGTGTTGTTTTTTGCAGGGTTGTGGCACTGTAACCAATCACAGGCTTGATCAAGCGTACAATGCTGAATCACAGGTGTTTAAATCAGTCTGAAAGTCCAGCAATAATCACAACAGGTACTAATCAGCCTGACGAGTGTTGTCTTTTACCTCTCATTCATCAGCGCTGGAGAAATTATTGGAATAGCTAATCGATTCCATGAGTGTTCAATAAAAAAAGTCAGGAGAGGTCAAAAATCTTCGTGATTTATTGGATACAAATGAATATTTCGATTCACAGAATGTTTTCATCCTCAATGCAATGCAGGAGTTACATTCAGGAGGTGCGCAACAGTTTTCATTTCCTGCTGTTTAGTGAAATTCGTCATTTGTAAATCGTTCTCCATTGGCCACAACCAAGACATACTTCCTCTGCAAAGCTTCTCTGCACACAGAACTTGAATAGCACTCGCATATACTGTAGGACGAGCTGCCTTTAGACAGCTTACTCTGATAAAACACCAGATTTGCTAGAACAGTGGTTCTCAAACTGTGGTACGTGTACCACTAGTGGTACGCAAGCTTCCTTCTAGTGGTACGCGGAGGAATCGCTGAACAATTGAAGTTAAAGAATGAACACACTTTTAACCCTTTGGCATGTACAATAACAACGATGTGATCAGTAAAATGATTTTAATAGGCTAAACCTTTTATTTTATTTTCCATCACATTTCCTTCCCATATTTGTAACGGTTGTTGGGGGCGTTCCCTGCATTTTTATATCCCAATGTTGACTGGTATAGTTTAATCACTTGCTTTTCTAACACACAAAGCCTACTCTCACGCGCAGTACGCATATCTAATTTCTAATTTAGAGATGTAAATCCAATTTATATATTTAAAGTTAATGTTTAGATTTTAAAGACATAGAAAAAAGTCATATATACATGCAACATATAGTTCATAAAGAGTTTATATATGAATATGATGACATATAGCCTATATTTACGAGGTCCAAGGAACCTAAATAGGCTACGTTATGATAATACTTTTTAGTTTTCTTTTTACTTTACTGTACAGTGCCATTTTTATTAATTCATTCATTTTCTTGTCGGCTTAGTCCCTTTATTGATCTGGGGTCGCCACAGCGGAATGAACCGCCAACTTATCCAGCATTCGTTTCACGCAGCGGATGCCCTTCCAGCCGCAACCCTTCTCTGGGAAATATCCACACACACTCATACACTACAGACATTTTAGCTCACCCAATTCACCTATACCACATGTTTTTGGACTGTGGGGGAAACCGGAGCACCCGGAGGAAACCCACGCAACCACGGGGAGAACATGCAAACTCCACACAGAAATGCCAACTGACCCAGCCGAGGCTCGAACCAGCGACCTTCTTGCTGTGAGGCAAACGTGCTATGTTTTTCAGAGATGGGTTGCAGCTGGAAGGGCATCCACTGCGTGAAAAAATGCTTGATAAGTTGGCGGTTCATTCCGCTGTGGCGACCCCAGATTAATAAAGGGACTAAGCCGAAAAGAAAATGAATGAATGAATATTCCTTTTTCACAACAGAAACACTACAAGAGACTCAAAATGAAGCACTGTCATTGTTGTTTATTTTTTTATTTTTTTATTTATTTATTTGATTTTTTTTTTTTTTGGGAATTGCGAGCTGGCAGCTATGGAAACAATTGAGAGACCACTTAAGATATTTAGTTGCTTGCTTGCAATTTTTAGGTGTACAACTTTATTATTATTTTATTTTATTTTTTTTGATGTGATTGAAAGTCAGCGATGTTCCACTAAATGTCTATTTCTTAACTCCTCTGGCGGCACATTGGCTGGTTCATTCCATTGTGTCAAACTCTGAAACTGTGACTAAGCCGAAGAAAAAAAAAGAATGAATGTCTGTTTTTAAGTGAAGTGTTTACAAACTAATTTCGAGAGGATCACTAGCTTATGATTTACCACGGCTGGTCGCACATTATCTAATCACAATCTCCCAATCATATGATTCCCCGTCTACTATAAATAACCACAGTTCCAGTCCAAAGCTACCTTTGTATGGAAGAAAACCCTCCTTTCCTCTCCCTTCTTCTCCTTTTCTTAGATCGGGCGGCACGGCGGCTCAGTGGCTAGCACTGTCGCCCCACAGCAAGAACACTGCCAGCCCTGGTCCTCGCCAGGCTAGTGGGTGTTTGTGTGTGGAGTTTGTATATTCTCCCCGTGTCCGCGTGGGTTTCCCCTGGGTCCTCCAGTTTCCTCCCACCATCCAAAGATATATATAATTCATTACAGATTGAACAATTCAGGCTCCGGTCTAACTCCCTTTCTCCTCGGATGGTTCCCTTAGTTGCCGCAGCCGAGAAGTTTGAGAGCTACCTAAGCTCAAGCTCCCCTCTCGCTCTACGAACGGGAGGGAGCCCTGGGCTCGAGGATCCCTTGAGCTCGGGGCTCTCTCCCGGGACAGCATGCCAAACAATCTTATATCAAATCATCAGCTAAGTGTGAACTTTTGAATTTTTTTTTTATGCAAACAAAGCTAAATGGTAAATGGCTAGCAGACCAAAACATTAACGTTTTGCAGTGGCCCAGCCAGAGTCCTGACATAGATCCACTTGAGAATCTGTGGAGGGAGCTGAAAGTCAGGGTGATGGCAAGGAGACCGTCCAACCTGAAAGAGTTGGAGCTCATCGCTAAAGATGAATGGACAAAAATATCAGTGGATACGTGAAAAAAGCTGCTCAGCACTTATAGCAAGCATTTAACAGCCAATAAAGGCTTTTCTGTTAATTATGCATAGGACATACCGCATTTTGTTCAAAGGTAAAAAAATATATATTTTTTTCCACAATGATGCCTCTTGTATATTGTTTTATTATCTTTTGAGAGAAGCTTGTGTCATTTCTGGTCAAATGACAGCTTAAAGACGCCTCTCATATAGAGAATGAATGCATTGCTCAGGTGTAAGTTTCTCACAGACTTCAACAGAGTGTAAAAATCATGATGGTTCTGTGGGTCTCGTCTGTCTGTTCTATTGGGTTCAGGTCAGGTGATTGGCTGGGCCATTCCACAGCTTAATTTTCTTTCTCTGAAAGCATTTGAGAGTTTCCTTGGCTGTGTTTTGGATTGTGTTGCTGAAATGTCCACCCTGGTTTTATCTTCATCCTCCTGCTAATGTAGATGTTGGACTGCAGAGGCTAATATTTATTTACTCTGAGGAAGGGCAGAGGGTTGCTGAAGAACTACTGAGAGATTTCAGCTGCTGTCTGGGCTTTCGCTGCCTTTCTACACCTCCCTTCCTTCATGTGTTCAATACTTTTTCCCTGTTCATTTCATTTTATTACACATAACTTCATTTGTAAACTAATTATTAATTTTGTTGTCATTGCATATTTCGATTTAGTTGGTTGTTTCCAACATCCGGTTGTTGTTTCAAGTCAACAGCACCTTTAGAAATATTTTCTGAGAAAAATGGAGACATGTTAAATATTTACTTCCCTCACTGTATATACAGTGGGAACTCTATGGATTCAGATTAGTTTCATGTAAATCCTGCCGTGTGTCTGGATGGTTTGGAGCGAACACAAGATCTAAGCAATTAACTAATATAATATTTGGTTCATTACTATAACTGATTTCAGACTTCTGGTGAGCACTTAGACTGGACACTTTTTATCAAAGAATGATCACAGCACATTTTCAGCTGTGTATTGTTATTGCTTATTGTCCCTCAGCTGATTGTCTGCAATCATAGAGCATACTTTAAACAGTCCATGCTGTTTTAGTCTTTTAATACAGTTTTGCCACTGATTTAGGGTACACACCTTCCTGTTAAACACATTCTAGATTGGTCACACACAGTATGCTGGTTCCAGTGAAGCAGACAAATTATAATTATAATAATTTCTTAAAGGGCGCCACGGTGGCGTAGTGAGATCGCTGGTACACACACAATCACACAAGAACTACATATCACCCTGTTTATGGACTACATCTCCACCCATGCAACACACACACTCACCTGCTCCAAGTCACCACTGATTAGAGACTCCCAGCTGAAGCCACTCACCACTGTTGCTGGGTCTTGTTTACAATTTGTGACATTATGACGTGTTTCCTTGGTCTTGGTTTCCTGTGTTTGTACCTTTGCCTTGCTATCTATTCATCCCTGCCTGCCGCCAGCCTTCTGACTTCTTGCCTGTTTTGACTACAATTGTAGACTGTCTCTATATATCTGTTTGCACCTGTTGACCTTAGTTTTCCTAAAATCTCCATTAAACCTGCATTTGGATCCGCACCTCTGTTGTCAGTGTGACTCCCCTCGTAACAGATAGAGTCATGAAACCAATTATGATATGGGGATGGTTAGGACATACCTGTCTACATTGGGATGTGAAAATAAGGGATACCCCCCAACAAAAAAAGAAAAAAAAGAAAATTAACATTAATAAAGAAATAGAATCATCAAATCTCATTAACCTTTCCTTCACTGTATAGCTTACACATTCTGATTAAAGAGCAACGAATTAATCTAATTTATTATGATTTTTCGTTTGATTACATAAAATAACAGATGTCACTTTAAAATACATTATTATAACATTATAATGAAAAAATTCGATTGCTTTTTATGCTCATTTAGCTCATTTAGTTGTGTTTGGGAAAAAAAACATACCAAGATCGACATATTTAGATGTTATTATTATTAATTATGTGTATATGTGTGTTCAAACACACACCCAAAACCCAGACTTTCGCTCCGCTTCAAATCGCATGTACAGAATCCATTTGGGAAACAGCGTCTGTTTATCACTATGGAGCGCGTCAGCTGACAGTCACGCGCTGCTTTATGACTGTTTTGAGGATTGCATAGGAGGAGCGATGGCACCAGTAATGAAAAAGAAAGGGAATCCCGCCATTTTTATATTTATTTCAAAGTGTTTCATGCCTAAATAAATCGAAAGTACAGAACGGACTCACATTTAAGAGCAAGGGGCGGCCCCTGGTGGTTCGGCGGTATGGGTTGCGTATAGAGAGCATCGGCTCTTTAATGTTTATTGCCATCCTTCAGAGAAAGACTGAAAATCCGGGAGAAATCCGGGAAAATACCTTTACAGGATGATAGCGGGATAGAACTGTGAAATACGGGAGAATCCCAGAAAAAAACGGGAGGGTTGACAGGTGTGGGTTAGGAGGCCATGATGGACACACCAGTGGGCAGATCTGACCAGGATGCCAGGGTTTAACCCCTACTCTTTTTCAAAGAACATCCTGGGATTCTTAACGACCAAAGAGAGTCAGGACCTCGATTAAACATTTCATCCGAAAGACGGTGCTCACTGAGCAGTATAGATTCTCCTTCACTATACTGGGGCGTTAGGACCCACACAGACCAAAGTCTATTCAACTTATAATACGTATTAGAACAACTCTTATCTTTTATCTAGAGCTCACTCAAGTTTTATAGGTATACATATCTTAATTTTTTTAGGGCAACCAGTTTCCTCTTATTTTTTTTAAGTAAACTCAACTTATCCGGGCTTAGAGTGTATGGTTTCAGATTAGTTCTATGTAAATCCTGCCATGTGCACTCAAAATAATGATGACTGCTGCTTGTTCAAATTACCTGTATAAAATGATGAAACAACATAATTCTTGTCATTTCTTAGGCTAATTTATTTGTTTTATGTTCAGTCCACTTAAATTTGTAAGCCATTAAGTTAACTTAAGCATTTTGTGTTGGGACAACATGACGGAATTGTCTTAGTCCAACTACCTGGTTAAGGGATTTGTAGTTCCCAGCATGCTTTGCGTGGGATTGAATTGAGCAAATTAAAATAGTGACAATAAAAGTAATTTTAGATGTTTTACATTAATAGAAAGACTTGTTAGAGTTTAATATTTACTTTAGTTTGAAGATTTAGAAAGTTTTCATATAATGTTTTGAGTTTTGAGGTTACCGCCTTGCAGAAGCACCCATGATCTGGGTGTTCGCATTAGCAACAATGCAGTTTGTTGCTTTCCTCGTTGAGCAATAACTGTCCTAAAATGAGTTCTGAGATCAGTCTGAATCAACTGTAGATGTTGAAATCTCATGAAATATGGTTTAAAATAGCTTCATTTAGGATAACTTCAAATAAAACTAGGAGACTTCAAAATGTACGACACATACAATAGACATACATGATATTATCAGACCTTTGAGTTTAAGTTAAATAAAAAATACAAATGTATTTAAACTTTTATTTGATAAAATCATGTTGGACCAACTCAATTGCATTTAATTGTGTATATATATATATATATTTAGTTGGTGCTAAACAAATTCATTGGATGGAAATCCTGCCCTCAATTAAATTGAGTTCATCCAATGAGTTTTTTTTTTTGAGTGTGTTTGGATGGTTTGGAGCGAACACAAGATCTACATGACTCTTTTGGTCTTTTCACCGATGCGCAGAGACTGTCTGCAAGGTAAGAGGCTGGTAGAGGGATTTTTTTGAAGAGCTTTAAAAGTGCTATTGTTCCGGAAAGCACACAGTGTTCCCTGTCTGTCTGACATTGCTTCTCTGGGGAATAACGTAGGCGAAGTGTGTGAGTGCCGCGACACTCCATGAAGGTAATTCTCTCTCGCCGCAATAAATTGAGTGCATATAAATATATATAATACAGTATATAAGAGGAAGAATGATCTCATTAGTCAGATTTAGCGTGAAGAGTTATGGCCGTGTTGTTGAGGAAAGCTGCTTCATGTCCACATCAGCGTTTGCAGGATCTGGGCCAGTGCATCATCAGCAACAATCCCTGCTGTCAGCTCCGTGCTGCTGACAAAAAACCTCAACGCCAAACGCTCACATGCATTTATGTGCGCCTTCACTTTCCCACAGGCTATTGCTATTTTGATGTCTTCTGTTTAGTGGAGTTTTTTCACCACTGTGCATTTCGAAAGAAAGAGTTCACAGGCGAAATAGACAATTCTTTGATTTTAAAGCTTTGTCAGTTTGTGTGAAAGAAAACGTTTTTTTTAATGTCAGCTTTTATATTTAGAAACTCTTAAATAATTTTAAAAGGAAGAATAACAGACTTGCTAAATGCTAAAATGCTAAAATACCTTAGAACAATTATCGGTCCCACTTTGTGAAGTTTATATATAAACTAATTTCGAGAGGATCATGTGCTTATGATTGACACGGCTGGCCCAGAGTCAAGCTAATGCACAATCCACCAATCAGACGATACCTAACTTAGTATAAATAACCAAAGCATCTTACCTTAGTCATCTTCGTCTTGAAGAATCCCCCCTTCCACCCCCTCTCCTCCCTTTTCCTCTATAGGGCAGCACGGTGGCCCAGTGACTAGCACTGTTGCCTCACAGCAAGAGTTCCTCTGGTTCGGGCATACCCAAATTCCACCAGCAGCATACCCTCATAGCAATTTATAAGCAGCAGGAGGGCGGGGAGTTCTCGAGATCTACCTGAGCTCAAACTCCCCTTTCGATCTGCAAACGGGAGGGAGCCCCGGGCTCGTGGATCTTATGAGCTCAGGGCTCTCTCCCGGGACAGCATGCCAAACCAGCTTATTACCAATCATCAGCTAAGTGTGAACTCTTGAAATAGTGTGTCTTTAAATGTTCAAGACACCCTGGAGTACTTTTTTTTGAGATGTTAACAGACGTGTGCGTGTGTTGAGCATCAGTTAAGACAGCGTTAGCTCCTGTCAGCTTTAATTGTGGAAAAACTGGATCATTTTGAGCTTTTGTCAGCTAATTTCATCTTCCGGGTTTAAAATAATTTCTGGTGTGGGATAAGAATTGGTGACGTAGCGCGAATCTGCTGGTGGAGTGATGACGCATCGCTTTCTCATTACTATTCATAGCGGGGTTTTCTTATCCTATGAGAAGACCTGCTTTTATTCATGAGTGCACATGCTTTCCGAAGGCTAAGCAGACCTGCCAAGCTGGGAGACCCGATGACTGGGTGAGATCGCATCTGCGCGAAGGTCACAGGGTCGTTTGTTTCCATGATCCACAGGGTTTGTTGCATGTTTTTCCCTGCAATTCTGTCAGGGCCGATACAGCAAAGCTGTTGGTTTGCAGCAAACATTTTTGTCGGGAGAGCTGTATGAGAATTGGAGAATGGCGGACTCGTTTAACAGTTCTATTCAGACACATCACCTATATGCATGCTGTTGTGGTCGCACATTTTTAAAATCCTTCAGATTACCTGCAGGGTTACTGGTTGAAATAGACAGGGCAAGAAACCTGCTGCACTGCTGTCCACTGTGTCTGCATTCAGACCCGGGGATTGAGGAGGAGAGAAGTCCTCCTCATTTATAGCAGGGGTGCCCAAACTTTTTCTAATGAAGGGCCAAAAACCTAACTTGATTGAAGGTGGTGGACCAAAGTTTAATAATCCAAACTGTTATATGGTAATTTTTTAATATTTAAAAATAAATTTACTTAAAAAAATACTTTATTCGTATTAATACATTTATTAATAGATAATTAACAATATATATATATATATA
>CAIGQQ010029312.1:146010-170873 GCA_903798035.1 Danio albolineatus
AACTGCCGGAATAGTTGGCAGTTCATTCCGTTGTGGTGACCTTTGATAAATCAGAGACTAAGCCGAAGGAAAATGAATTAATGAATGATGATTTCACTACTAAATTAAATTGCTGTCATCATTTACTCACTCTTTAGTTGTTTCAAACCTTTATAAGTTTCTTTTTTTTTCTGTCGAACGCAAAAATAAGATATTTAGTAACTTATTATTATATAAACAGCATTATTTTTTCCAACACTCTTAGAAATAAAGGTACAGGAGCTGTCACTGGGGCGGTAAGTTTTCAAAAGATACATATTTGTACCCAAAGAGTCCACAGTGGTACCTCAAAGGTGCATATCAGTGTCCAAATGTACCTAAAAAGTACCTTTGAGCTACCATTATGGACCCTTCAGGAACAAATATGCATCTTTTCAAAAGGTACAACCCCAGTGACAGCTCCACCTTTATTTCTGAGAGTATACTATAGAAGTCAATGGTTACAGGTTTTCAGCATGCTTCAAAATATCTCCTTTTGTATTCAACAACAAAAACGAAACTCATAAAGGTGTGGAACAACTTGAGAGCGAGTAAATAGTAAGTAAATATTCATTTTTGGGTGAACTATCCCTTTAAAGTCTGTTTATCTGCTTTGATTTTTCAAATTTGTACGTCATTGTGGTGATTTATGTCTCAGATACAACATGACGGGGGGAGAAGGGGCTTTTTTGTTGGTTCCTGTACCCTTTGAGCCATTACTTGCCACCTGAAGTTCACAACAGGCAGTGATTGATACTCAGTGACAGCAGGAGACAGAGGACATTAAAGAAAGAGAGAAATAAAAAGAGGATTCGCAGGTAAGATGCAGAGGCCAGATCACCGATTCATCATCTTTGGAGCAATGAGGGTCAAAACACCAGCTTTTATACTATGAAAACCTTTCGACGAATCAATTATTCCACATGCTTAACGCTTTTATGTAGACGATCTAACAGCTATACACGCACGGCGATATTTACGGCTGAGATAATGGGGAGAGGGCGAATTTAAAGAGTGTCTCATTTCAGTTTCTGTGAATGCCTAATTTCAGAACCCATTAAAAAGCTCTATAAAATATTTTACTACACTGGAACGGTGTCGTGCGCTGTTTATTTGCCTTCATCGTGGAGTATTTAATCACACACTGATGCCTTCATTAATATTTTTGCAACATCATAATACACCAGGCTAATGCGCAACAGAATTTCCATCCAATGCCTGTGTTACTGGTGCTGTAGGTGAAAACGAAGCTGGAAAATGATCCAACAGATGCGTTCAACAGATGCATTCAGCAAAAATAATAATACATCATATCACGGATAATTGTAAGACTGTGTGTGTGTGTTTATATGCAGTACAAATCATGTATAATTACAACATTCAAATGATACTTTCCCCCCCAACTTACATTCTTCAAGCTACTTCTGTTGAACTGCATCCCACTCATCACAAATGCTGCAGAATACCTACTGGAACCACACTGACCCAAGATTCTCACAGAAATCTGTCAAGTTTGGTGAAGGAAAAATCGTGGTTTGGGGTTACATTCAGTATCTGAGAGATCTGCAGAGTGGATGGCAACATCATCAGCCTGAGGTATCAAGACATTTGTGCTGCCCATTACATTACAAACCACAGAAGAGGGCAAATTCTCCAGCAGGATAGCGCTCCTTCTCATACTTCAGCCTCTACATCAACGTTCCTGAAAGCAAAGAAGGTCAAGGTGCTCCAGGATTGGCCAGCCCAGTCACCAGACATGAACATTATTGAGTAATGATGAAGGAGGAGGCATTTCGGTAGATACAGTGTGGACATACAGTGGATCATAATATAGTGTCTCACAGGACCACAGGGCTACATTAGAATCAGAATCAGTTTTATTGCCAAGTGTGCTCCACACACACAAGGAGTTTGCTTTGGCTACAGAAGCTTCCAGTGTACATAAAGTGACAAGTGACAACACAGAATAAATATAAAAAAGACGATAGACATTAAACAGAGATGCAGTCAGTCCAACGATCTGGATGTTGAAATATATGTACAGATTTGTTATAAATATACAGGTTATAAGGTGCTGTGTACAAATGCATAAGTAAATGCATTGTATATTGTTATAAGGTGCTGTGTACAAGTGCGTATGAGAAAGTATTGCACGTTTATTGCACAATAGGAAAATATTAACTGTTCATGAGGTAGATGGCCTGAGGAAAGAAACTTTTCCTGTGTCTGGCTGTTTTTGTGCTCGGTGCTCTGTAGCGCCGGCCAGACAGTAACAGTTCAAACAGGAAGTGTGCTGGGTGCGAGGCATCCAGGGTGATATTGCGAGCCCTTTTACTCACTCTGACAGAGTACAGTTCTTGAAGTGTAGAAAGGGTAGTGCCAGTGATTCGTTCAGCAGTCCGGACTATTCGCTGTAGTCTACGGAGGTCGTATTTGGCTGCTGAGCCGAACCAGACGGTGATTGAAGTGCAGAGGATGGATTGGATGACAGCTGAGTAGAACTGCACGAGCAGCTCCTGTGGCAGGTTGAACTTCCTCAGCTGACGAAGGAAGCACATAACAAACGTAATTATAAATATGAACACAACAAAAATGTATATAAATATTTTTATATAAATATTAACAAACGTAATTATAAATATGAACACAACACTGGGGCTTTACCTGGTTTCTTTCTCCACATCCCAACATCTCCACATCGCCTATAATCTCTCGTTATACACTTTACTGTCCCATGAGGGTGTTTAAACCTTTGAATCAAAATTCAAAGTGAAGATGAAGCTTTGGTCGTCAATGATCACGTGATGATGGCAAAACGAATCAAGCTCCGGTACACTGCTTCACTGCCAGATGTATAATTTCTTATTTTTTGATACATGCTTCGAAGCCTCGGCGCACAACGTCACATCACTGGTTCATCTGTGTTTGCATTTGGTAAACATCGGTGAAGTGCGGTGAATTGACCATCACGACCATTTCTGTTGAGCACTTGTGAACACAATGGCTAACCAGCAGTGTTTAAGAACACGATCAGCGCTTAAACGTTAGCGGAAAATTTACTTTATTTTATTTTAGCACCAAAATTCAGTATCGTGACTAGTCTAATATAGTGAAAGGATCAGTTCATTAACTTAAGTTTGATAAATGACGTCTAAAATGTGTGTTTGGGAAAGATAGCGTTTGCTAACTAGTGCCATTTCCCTTAACTTTACTAAAAATGAGATCTGATATCCCTTTTTATTTTCACTATTCATTCAGAAAGGACCTTTAGGTCACTCGGAAGGTGGTGAAATGATCAATTTGTGTCACTTTCTCTTCGCCGATAAGATATACAAGCAGGTACACAACGTTCCTGTGTGATTCCAGGTGATACGTCGAGGTTTTTTTTTCCCACCGTAGCCTCGATTTTACTTGGTGGCCGCATAAAATCAGGCTATCGCTTTAATTTGTCACACAAAATGTACAGTACAGTATGCCAGGGCACATAACTGTATATTACAGTTCCCAAAAATGTAGCCCTGGACACATATCTTCAATGAACTTCTTTCTTATGTCAAACCAACACTGTTATGATCACCATCGATCTAGCAGATGCAGACAAGCGACAACCTCCTGCTCTCCCTCATGAAGCTAAACGGAAGTAACTGAAACTGCAATTCATCAAAATTCCGCTAGTCCTGCCTCCATAATAGAGCACTTCACAGCAGAAAAAAAGGTGTTTACAGCCTGGCACAAAAAAACGATTTTGGTGCATATAGCTGATATTAATCTTCATGACAACTGTGAGGGGGTGAATTTTTTATATTTTTTATGACTCATCTGTTTTGTTTATATTAAGTCTGCATAATTAAGGGCGTGGCCACTTGAGTGACAGCCAGTGGTGTAAAGTAACAAATTACAAATACTCAAATTATTGTAATCGAGTAGTTTTTCTCAGGAATTGTACTTTTCTAAGTAGTTTTAAAAACGTGTATTTTTACTTTCCCTTGAGTACATTTTTAGTGCAGTATCGGTACATTTACTCCACTACTTTTCTACAACCTGCTGTCACTACTTTATTTCTTTCTTGTCTATGGGGATTAGAAGTTCCTGTCCTAAATTGCCTCATGATGAACTACCTCAAGACATGGGTGATTTATAATTGCTGCAAACTGTTTGGAAGCATTGAAAGTATCCAAGAAGATGTTTAAAATCTTTATGGTGATGTTACAACTTGACGTTGACGATGTTTCAACTTGACCACTATCTATCAGACGTTGGATTTTGATTGCCATAATTGATGAATAAATGTCAGTATTTGACTCCAATATGACATTGGTTTAAGATGTTTGACTCGACGTTGGATTATTGTTGCTTTCCAACACAACCTAAAAATCGACCAAATATCGACGTCATTACTGGACATCAAAATAAGGTTGTCCTTAAACGCTGACTAGACACTGTATTTTGGTCACCTGACGTCAACCTAAATCTAACCTAATATTAACATCATATGATGTTGTGCGCCTGCTGAGCAATAACTAAATGCACTACAGAATGTTATGTTTACACACACATGCGCAAATTACATGTAAATGCATCAGCTTTTCACAGCGTAATACTCACTACTCACTACTCTTGAGTACTTCTGAAAGGTCTACTTTTTACTCATACAGTACTTTAATTAATATTTACAACAGATACTTTTACTCTACTTGCACTACATTTTTAGTCAAGTAATGGTACTTTTACTTAAGTATGATTTTTCAGTACTCTTTCCACCACTGGTGACAGCTAGGTCTCGCTGGTCGCCGTCACTTCACCTCAGCTGATGTTGGCTGATTAGCCGATGAACTGTGCATATACGTCGTATTTTTGTGTTGTTTTATGTGGCTTTACACAGCTTTACATAATTGTGCTCTCAAATCAGTCACGTGGCCTCCATTTCCCAGGTGAGTGAAATTATATAGTACTTATACCATATCTTTAAATGTATTTGTTTTATTTAAGATACTTTACCACTTATAATGTTCTTCAGACCTGTAAAGCACTCCAGAATCTGTCAGATTGATTAGCTGTAGGCTATAAAACAGTCATCTGAAGTGTTGTCACACAGTGTTATGCCTGGATTTCATCAATAGCCTTGCATTTACTAACACAGACTATATTAGAAGTATTTGGAAGAAATTTGCGTTTTCCTCCAGTATAAAAACGTCATAAGAACTATTTTTAGTGGCTCAATGTAATACAAGTGTTTTATTAAAAGACTTAACACTTTATTGATATAGTATACAACCAAGCAAATGTGGTCAAAACACCAACAAGTCGCAGGTAAATGGTGATAATAGTATTAATAATGGTAATGAAGTATTAAGCGTTTGTCCCAAAGAAAAGCCCGTCTAAGCAAAATGCTAGCAGATCGCTAGAGAACTACAATTCTGCCACTGAACTGAACTACAATTCCCAGAAGCCATTGCGTCAATCACTCCTGGCACACGGTCCTCCAAACACTGACCCACACACACAGCTGAAGTTGTCACCTTTACTTTTGAACACTCCGGTTTGAAATGGCACACTAAAGTTGGCACCTTTGAAACGTTTCTCTGGCTTGAAGACGTTAAGCTTGTGCTCGAGGAAGCAGCTCTTGTGTTTGTATGCTGGAAGACAGACGAGTGCGCAGCCAACTTCACTCATCCACTCCAGCTACATTCAGTTCAATACGGGCCCGAGGCTCATCAAGACACTTCAACTGAACTCTACACGCTGGTGAGATCCGCCGGGAGAAGCTTCTGTCACATATCAAGGTAAAACATCAAACGGAGTTCGTCTTATACGGCTGTATATATCTTATACACAAATACACACACAGTACTTGAAGTTTCACCCTTACTGTTGTTATCTGAAGACACGCTAATATCCATAACAGATCCTAATGAGTGTAATGATATCTAGATCCTGCAGTACACCTTTAGCATTGTGCCAGTAAGAACATTCAGTTGAAGTCAGATTTATTAGCCCTCCTGAATTATTATCTGTATATTTTGTACAATTTATTTATTTAAAATATAGGGTGTTTAGGGTTTTATGTATCTTATCTGTATATTCCCCCCCCCCCCCAACATTTCTAAACGCATTTCTAAACATAATAGTTTTAATATTGATATTCAATATTGGAGTACGGTGATGTTATCTATATGCATGCTTCGTCTCAGAGTCTGCATTCTTTGGATACTGTTTACCATGGAGCACAACTAATTTTATATCCCTTACTCATCATTGTGTGCTGTATATTAGGATATGCTGGTCTGCTTTGTCTATTCGTAGGCTCAAGCATTAGCATATTCTTGTTTACAAATCTATCATACTGTGTGTACAGAATTACATTTGTAAAAAGCCTGTCCTTAACTATGGCCTTTGGCAGGGCCGGTGTTCTGACGGTATGTGCTACCTTCTCAGAAAGTGCTACCGGTAGCTTAATCTGTCATGTTTCATCTAAAAAAACAGGGTAAGCACATCTTGTTAGCTTCAAATGTCAATCAGAATGAACTACCTCCATAAAGAAGGGTGCAAAAACAGGGGTAGCATATTTTGTCAGCTTCAAATGTCAATCGGAATGAACTACCACTCTAATAAACAAATTAAATATAAAATGGATAATTTTTAAAAAAAATATTAAAGCTGTAGTTCACTCTTACAGACATTTGAAGCAGCTATAACTTTTTCTACATTGTTTAATAAAGTAGTAATTAATTTCGATAGATATTTAAAGCTGACAATATGTGCTACCCCTGTTTTTACATCCTTATTTACTGTGGTAGTTCATTCTGATAGACATTTGAAGCTGACAAGATGTGCTAACCCTGTTTTGGTAGATGAAACATGACAGATTAAGCTACCGGTAGCACATTCTGAGAAGGTAGCACATACCGTCAGAACACCGGCCCTGTACATTTGGGGGCCCTAAGCAGAATGATTTTGGGGCCCTACCTTGGTCTAAATAGTGGAGTATTGCCATTGCAAACCAGCCCACAATAATTATATTGCTTTTAAAATACAATCAATGAAACGAAAAGCGAAGCCTGAATTCTTCCACTTAATAACTCTGAATGATTTGGAGATTATAAAACAGCACTGTTTTATCAACTAGCAGCTTCCAAATAAAGAATTAAACACTCTTTAATAAAGGGACCGGTGATTCCCACTTTGTGTCCTTCTGGAGCGTATAAAACATATTCGATTAATTTAGCAAACAGATTCTAGAAGATTCTAGAAAAGATTCAAGGTTAAGTTTTTTTTCCTATAAATTCCAAAAGCAAAAACCCTGCAATGAAACGACTCTGAACAATAATCAGCCAAAAGTGAAAATGCATTACTTAGTAATAAAATATACATTCTGAACTCATTAAAAACTCAAAACAACAACAAAACAATTAACATTAATGCAAAGATTGCTCCATAAAGGATAAAATCAATAAGCAAATAATATAAATATGAAAAATATTAATAAGAAAAAGGGAAGCAGCGGATACTGGGTTATACCCAAACACAGACGTTTAATATTTCCTTCAGTCTCCTTCCCTGTTCCTTTCAGATGCAGGGTCCGCTTATATTAAACTATGATTCATTCAATTAGGACATCACTTTTATAAACATGTCTCAGGAAAAATATTACCAGTATGCAAAATATGTCAGTGAAAGACACTTTAGTTTTGCATTTCAGTAAAATGCGTTTTAGACCAAAAAAAAAAAATGGGTCTGTAAAACCAGGACAAAACTAAACAGAACGCAGAACGCATATGAGAAATGAGATGCTGCGAGCTTCCTGTTGATCACATGAGCTTCACACCAAAAAATTTAATTTTTAATAAAATAGTGATTTGTTTTTTCTTCTTTACAGTGAAAATGTATAAATATTTCAGTACTAAAGTTTATTTTTGCAAAAATGCCTCAGCATTATAGCCCAGCCTTGTGCTGTGTTCACTCTGAGGAGTGCTTCTAAAATCTACACGTTTACAACAGAGGATTCGTTGACTGTTTGTTAAAGGAAGGATCAGAAAAGACTATTGATGTAGCGGCAGACTGGCCATAGGGAGCATCGGGACATTTCGTGGTGGCCTGATGGTGAATCTGGTCTGCTATCCAACAAGTGTGAGTAAGTGGGATTAAAACGGTTGCCTCATTGTTTTCTCTAGCTTGTAAATGATGTATTTAATTGTGTTTTGTAACTTGTAACCGCTTGTAGTGTATGTGGTTAACTTGTATTCTCATATTGCGTCTAAAAGCACGTTGTAAACGTGATGCGTGCCGCTTTGTTTACGGATTAAAATCCGTTTGTGAACTTGTGTTCCTCTGCTGTTTGTCGTTGCTATGGCTACATCAGCTCTCCTACACACGTGTGGCGGTCCTGTTTCATAATGGTTCAGCTTTTGCCACTGTGTGCATTACTACTGGATGTGTGTCGCTGTTTTTACTTATGGTTAAGAATAGAGTAATATGCTGGGAGACCGGGGGGTTAGTTTCGGGGGTGAGGTGTCTGAAATACGGATGACTCCTGGGAAAAACGAGTGTTGGCAGATATGCTCACGCACACACTATGACTACTTCAATATTGATAAGCCGTGGTGGGCATTCTCTCACGCTGAATGATGTTGACCAATCGCAACAGACTGGGTCATCGGTCCTATCAGCGCAGTTTAGCATCGCGCTAAGGAGGGTTTTTGGATCAAATGAATCGTTGAACGATTCATATAGGAGTCGCTGGGATAATGAGGTAAAAATAAATGCAAATTATAAGACAATACAAGTGTTTTTTGACCTTGCATGCATATTAGCCTGCTGTTGGAGACCTCCAAAACCAAAATATGACCCTTTTTAATGTATAATAGGGGCTCTTTAAACCCACTGTAATGTTTTTCAGTGATTATTAAATTACTGAAAGAGCTGCAGTTTATTTTGTATTTTTATATGTTTTAAAAGTAACTTCAAAGTAAAGTAATTAGTAATCTAATTACTTTTACATTAAGTAATGTAATCAAATTACAACTTTCCTGTAGTAATCATCAGTCATTTGTAATCGATTACTTTTTTTAAAGTAACGTACCCAAATGTGGTAATTGCCAGGCTGCTCTTACTATAGTGAAGTTGTTTGTTTAATATGAATTGTTCTGTCAAGGACTTTCATTTTGGTGTTGTGTCCTTTGCGGAGGAAGGAAATGTATGTGTGGAAAAAAAAAGAAAAGAGAGCTGGTAGAGTGTGTCTTTATTTACGTTCACCCACTGGCAGCCAAAATCCACACCTTACACTATCAAACATATTTTGTTGGAATGTGGACATTTTAATACAATTAGACAACATTTTTATAAGGAGACTACTTTGATGGATTTTTTAAAAAGGTACCACCAGAAAGAGTCCTAAATTATCAAAACTTGAACTGAAAAATCATATTTAACTTTGAATATATTTTATTTATTTCTATTGTATGTATTTAAAGAGCCCATATTATGGATTTTTGAAAATGACCTTCCATGCAGTGTGTTACACAGCTCTAAGTAAAGTGAAATGTCCAGCTAAGGCTTAAATCTGAAAGTGCAAAGTGTTTAAAACGATTGATTCATATATAAAAGAGTCGACTCGTTGTTTAAATGAATCGTTATTAGAACGAGTCTTTAGCCGTTTCGGCTTGACGTCAACGCGAAACATAATAGTTGCGCGCGCAGACCCGGGATTGCAACTGAGAAATTGAACTGCCCGGCCCCGCCCACAGACAGGAAGGGAAAGTGGAAGACAACAAGCACTGTATCAAGTAAGTGTTGTAGCATAACCAGTGGGACAGCAGTGACGTGTGCTCTGAGTAATATCTATCTTTATACTGTTTGATGGCAGTATAAAGATTTAGAGAGAAGTTATTGACAGCTTTGGCAGTGTTCGTTTTCGCGTTTTGCTCTTTGTAGACGGTCCCTAATGACCGGTCTCTCTGCCGCCTGCACAGAGTTTAATATCATGCATCCAGCGCGAAGGCAAAGCTCATTTTTAGGAAAATAAGGTTGTAGGTGATTGTATACATTGCGACGGTTGAAAAGAGGTGCTATTTGTGTAGGAACAATGTTTCGGTCATGAGTTATTGATCCGGAAAACACGACTGCTGCTAACTTTACTGGACTTATCGGCATTCCGGTTAAATCATGTCCCGCAGACGCTAAGCTCTGAAGTGCGAGGGAAAAGCTGTGTTATTTTCCCTACCTGGAAATCTCTTTTCCCTACCTGGAGTGGTTGAGGTTTTTTTCGTAAATACCTGAGAATTACATCCCCAACACGGTGCTGTGTTCGCGTCATTTCTCTGAAGAGAGCTACACAAATCTACCAGCTTACGACGCGGCATTTGTTGCACGGTTGTTGTTAAAGCATTGATCAATACCCAGTTTATTTGGACCAGCGTGTTCTTCCAGTCGTGTTGACCGTAACAAGGTAAATATGGATGTAGTTGTCTGTATTGTGTTTGCTCCGTGCAGCATGTAGCGGTAGCCATTTAGCTTACTGCCGAATGTAACTATTTGTTGGCTTACAATAGTCCATGAAGTGTTAATTATTACTGAATGTTCGTTGTTATGATGAAGAATATAGCAATACGCTGTTGTACAAAAGCAGTGATTTGTTTTCATTATGTTCTGGCATCGGGCGGCTGACACGGACGTGACGTGGTGACGTGACGTGGTAGCGTCACGTAAAGGAGGTGCTTGGGGGAAAAGACTCGCTCAGACGATTCATATGGGAGTCAGTGGGAAAATGAGGTAAAAATAAATAGATATTATAAGACATCGAAAGTGTTTTTTAACCTTGCATACATATCATCCTGTTGTTTGGGACTTCAAAAAGTGAAATTTAACTGTTCTCAACCCACCATATGGGCTCTTTAAGTAACTTTTTAGTGTAATACGGATTTGTTTTTATAATGTAATGTTTTTATGTATATCCATCTTGCCATGAAAGAGCCATAAGTTGCTGCTGTGGCAATAAATAAATAATTAGAGCTGCGTCCCAAATGACACTCTATACACTATGCACTATGTACTCATGCACTTACACACTCAACAGCAAAGTATATGTATGTAGTGCTGTCCCAAATAGAGCACTAATGGCTTTTTTACTAAGCGGAAGTTCAAATGGTTTCCCTGATGACGTTTGACGGTTGCCAAATTAGTGAAATAAATGAACAACATACCAAATAATACCTGCCATGAGTATAACCGCATTCACCATCGGGAGGCGCTGTAATCACTCTCGTAGGAGAATTTTGCTTTCACAATCCTATATAAATAAAATTATCCAACATGTGCGCCTGATAGCTCCGCCATCTTCCGTTACGTGCGTAAAGCTGCGGTCATTGAGTGCGTGAAGTGTCCATCAGTCCACACTTCATATTACCGGTGGAATGAGTGCATTATCCGAGTAATTAGTTTTCAGCGTGAACGCACTACTTACACTCTTTATACTTCAAATTGGCGTAGAATAGTGCATAAGTATGCGATTTGGGACGCACCTAAAGTAACTCACCCAACACTTGGGCTGGACTAACATGAATGAATAGTGTGGAACCCAGCACAGTGCAGAAATGGCCTGACAGAGATTTACTCGAACTCATTGGCGAAATATCAGATTTGACATCTTCTGAATTATGTAAGAAATCCATCCGCTGAAATAACTCCATACAAAGCCAATGTGTGAGCACAGCACTATAGACAAAGTCACTGCGGCATCCTCTGTAAATCTGTTTAGCTATAAAAAATGAGCCGTTCTTCAGAGGACGTACAATTATAGGAATGCTGACGTCGAGTTTAGTCGGCACTTCTCAAAATCAGTTGTATTGTTTCTGCGCTTAAACCCAAAAGCAAGTCATGATGAGCACACAAACATCGTGTCATCTATCTTGATTTATCCTTAACCCAACTAACAAAAGAACAATCGGTAGCGCAGCTTTAAAGTGCACAAAGATGACTGATGGTGTACCATAAACATAAATAGCTACAAGAAAACAACAGCTTTTTATTCGTTATAAAACACGCTCAAGCGTTTGAGGATTCATTTAAAAGTCTAATAACCCCTAGAAGGTATTAAATCTTATTTAATAGGGCCAATAGACCAGACATCATCGAAAACAGAGAGCTAATCAGTGTTACTAACATGAAGCCTGAAATAACGATATCTTCTATACGCTTGGCTCTGTCTCATTGAGTGCTCATTAAAATTAAAATGAGAATACGAAACTACAGCCACAATCATGTCTCCGTAATGGGGATTTGCAGAAATGTGATTCACAATGCAATTGCTTAAAATGAGTTTGACAGAACACAAGGAAAGACGTCGACAGTAACAGAAAAGGATGTCAGTTGATTGTAATAATGAGCGTTGTTTTGGAATCACTTGAAGGGGCAGGATCATTTTGCACATCATTTCAGCATTGCTATTAGTACTCTAAAAATAAAAAAAGATCACAAGTAAATGCATCTCAAATCAGAAACAGTTAGGACAGTATGGAAAACGTAAATAAAAATATAAAGTAGTGATGACTTCAAGTCAAATTTACTTTGACGTGTATTTCAATGCAGACAATGTGATCACAAATATTTTATGTTTTGTCTGGTCAACTTCATTTCATTTGTAAATATTCATCTTTATCTTTCAATTCATCTTTATTTCTCTAGCACTTTTACAATGTAGATTGTGTCAAAGTAGCTTCACATAGAAGATTAAAGTAAATTAATTGCTGTTTTCACAGCAGCTGCTCAGGATACGGCCTGGTCCAGGATTATGGAAACCTCGGGAATAGTAAAACAGACTAACATTACTCATTATGCCGTTAAATTATAATGTCTTTTGGGAAGTGTTCCTGGCTCCGGTTGCCCTGAATAATGCAGACTAACAATCCTTTAGAGGATTTGGATTTCAAGAGCATTTGTGTTTTATGTGTATGCTAATGCAAAGAGATGTGTCTTTAATCTAGTTTCAAACTGACAGAGTGTGTCTGCTTCCCAAACCGTGCTAGGAAGGCTGTTTCAGAGTTTAGGTGCCAGATATGAGAAAGATCTACCGCCTACAGTTAATTTTGATATTCTGGGAATAATCAATTGTCTAGAATTAATTGAGTGTAGAAGACGTGATGGGCTATAATACACCAGGAGCTCCCTCAAATCCTGGGGAGCTAAGCCGTTCAGGGCTTTGTTGGTAGTCAATATGTTTTTTAACATTTATATGATATTTAGTAGGGAGCCAATGCAATGATGAAAGAACTGGAGTAATATGATCATATTTCTTTGTTCTAGAAAGCACTCTAGCAGCTGCATTTTGAACTAGCTGAAGTTTGTTAATTAGGCCAACAGGGCAGCCGCCTAGTAACACATTACAATAATCTTTCCTGTCACTCAGACCTGCAACACATTCCAAAAAGAGTTGGGACAGGAGCAACTTAGGGCTAGTAATCAGGTGATGTGATTTGAAACAGGCGATGTCAACAGGGGACTGAAATGTTTAAAAACAATGTTCCTCAAAGAAAGACAGGAAGACATTTGGATATTTCACCTTCAACAGTGCATAACATCATTAAAATATTTAAGGAGTCTGGTGGAATTTCAGTGCATAAAGGACAAGGTTGCAAGCCTAAGTTGAACAACCGTGATCTCCGATCCCTCAGGTGGCACTGCATCAAGGATCGTCATACATCTATAAGCGATATTACCACATGGACTCAGCACTATTTTAGCAAACCTTTGTCAAGTACCACAACATATAGTTGCATCCACAATTGCCAGTTAAAACTGTTCTGTGCCAAAAGGAAGCCCTATGTTAACAGTGTCCAGAAGCAACGTTGACTTCACTGGGCTCGGAGGCATCCGGGTCGGACCATCACACAGTGGAAACGTGTACTGTGGTCAGATGAATGTAAAGTGGAGGAAGAGGATACAGGTACTTGACTGGCCTGCCTGCAGTCCCGACCTGTCTCCAATAGAGAATTAGTGGCGAAGACCCCGTACTGTTGCCAACCTTCAGACTTGTTTGCAGGAAGAATGGGACAAAATTACACCTGAAACACTTCATCACTTAGTGTCTTCAGTCCCTAAACGTCTTATGCTGCGTTCACACCAGAAGCGTTCACATGTAAATAGACATGTAAACATTTTAAGTTTACTCGCTTCATTTGTGCATCAATTTCACTTCACAATAGACGTTGATCCGCAATATGGGCATGGCTTCTTTCTGCCTGGTGACTCTACCTTCGTTGCCAAATGGCTAACATGTATTTTATTGAGAGAATAGGTGTGTTTATGTGCTTTAGGAAGACTGAAAGACTCGTTCTGCCCCATGACTGAGTCCACTAGATCCTTTCAGAGGTGCACCCAGCTCTGTGAGTTCATCATCTCCTCTAGAAACTATACCTAGATGATGGAAGCTTTCAGCTGTGCTTCAGACTGAGCCGAAACGAGTTTGATGAACTGTTGTCTGATTTCGGCAGGAGGATTTTCCCTCGGGACACCAACAACAGGCCATAATCACGACCCTACAAGAGAAAGCTACTGAATGGTTAATGCTGCACGAATGTCCGCTGAAGTTCAGATTTTCCAGCTTGAGCGAATCTTGCGAAACATTTCTTGCTCTGTTAAACATCGTTTGGAAAATCTTTGAAAAATCACAGGAAGACTAATAATTTAGACTTCTTTGGACCTATTTTCATCCATCGCCAATCACTTGCACTTGTTGATTCAGTCATAAAAACCTCACGAGTGTCTGTTTGCTTCTTCCACACCCAGAACTAGTCATTTCCCACAGATTCAAAGCTCGTAGTCTGTAGTGTGAGTCACAAAGAGAAAGCCTGCGTGCATGTAAAATGTGCTCTACAATATGCATTCAAAGGGAAAGACAGACAGTCTGACACCAGTTCCACATCAAGTCCAGAGAAAAGGACTGCAGCAGTGGGTTTACTGGATGATCCGGCAAAACCCTCAGGCAAGTTTCAGCTCCAGCTTCTGTTTCCTGCTGTGGAAGGAGAAACATTGCCCCGAGCTTCCCTGGAAATCACACACAGAACCAAAAGCAAAAGCTGCACTGTCCCCGAACACACTCCCAACATTTCCATGAATCAAAGAGGCCAAGTTCTCAAACTGAGAGGCCAGTCGGTGCGTCTTTACAGACAATCAGGCATTCTGTTTGAAAAGAGAAATAAGTCATCCTAAATGGTTGGTTTTGTTGTATTGTGCCATCATTTGGTTTGCTGAAGAAAGAGAGAGCCGATGTGATTTACGTGCCGCAATCTGGTGAAATTCGTCCCACGCTACTCAAATTATCTTTTTTTCCGCCCCCGAAAACACAGTGAGCCGAATGTCAATCTAATGACTTTTTAAGCAAAACATATTCTGAGGATCCTCTTTCTTTACTTCACTGTTTGTTGCAATGCATTCAGAACAGCTTGCACAAACTCATCAGTAACCATGCATATATAGGTAAAAGGAAAATGTGGTGAGAATGGGCAAGCTTGAATAAAAGCAGCTTTTAAATGTTTTTAAAACAATTTTTTCTTGGTCTGATGCTTACATTTTTGTAGGTATACAGTACACAAAAGTTCTAGCTGTTTTAGCTTCTTTGTTTTAATCTAATTTTTCACAATTTCCAGACAAAGTTTTTAGAGCTTGATCTAAATGTGTTTTATAATGAGGAATAGATGGATATTGTGCAGGATATTTGCAAGATATATATGTTTAATATTTTTAAAGATCTCTTGAAGCTCAAGGGAATTTTGATTTCTTATATTATGACTTTTTATGTCCAGAACAAAACAGAAAAGTAACATTCTTTCTGTTTATTATAATAATAATAATAATTATTATTATTATTCATTCATTCATTCATTCATTGATTCTTAGTCCCTTTATTAATCCAGGGTCGCCAAAGTGGAATGAACCGCCAACTCATACACTATGGCCAATTTAGCTTGCCCAATTCACCTACTGTATAGCACATGTCTTTGGACTGTGGGGCAAACCGGAGCACTCGGAGGAAACCCACGCGACCAGAACATGCAAACTCCACACAGAAATGCCAACTGGCCCAGCCAAGACTCAAACCAGTGACCTTCTTGCTGTGTGATGATCGTGCGACTCACTGTGCCACTGTGACACCTATTCATTTAATTTAATTTCATTTTCTTGTCAGCTTAGTCCCTTTATTAATCTGGGGTCGCCACAGCGGAATGATGAGCGCAACCCATTTCTGGGAAACATCCATACACACTCATTCACAAACATACACTACGGACAATTTAGCCTACCCAGTTCACCTATACCACATGTCTTTGGACTTCTGGGGGAAACCGGAGCACCCGGAGGAAACCCACGCAACCACAGGGGGAACATGCAAACTCCACACAGAAATGCCAACTGACCCAGCCGGGGCTTGAACCAGTGACCTTCTTGCTGTGAGGCGAACGTGCTACTCACTACGCCACCGTGGCGCCACACTTATTATTATTATTATTATTATTATTATTATTATTATTATTATTATTATTATTATTATTACTATTAGTAGTAATGGTAGTAAAAGTTGTGGTAGTACACTCTTGCCTTTACTCATAAATTAATCTTATGAGTCCATTGAACTTAAACTATGTTAAACTGACTTAAAACAGCTTGTGTACGTTATAAAATTAAGTTAGAACATGATTAAATGAGTCTAATAAGTTACAATTACCTAAAATCATACTCTGTCAGGACTAATTGATCATATAATTTTTTAGCGTGTTGTAGTTCTTTCTTAATTATTTCTTAATATTTATTTATTTATTTGTTCATTTGTTTATTAGTTTATTTAGAATAATAATTATTATTAGTAGTATATTTCAGTTTATTTCATTTTTTTTGTATTAATTTATTTTATTAATTTATGTTTTTTATTTACTTGTACCATTAAGAAATTAGGTCACTCTCTATAGCCCTGGTAAAAATTTTTCTTAATTGTTTATTATTATTATTATTATTATTTTATTATTATTCTTTATTTATTTATTTATTCATTCATTCATTCATTCATTCATTTGTTTTTTGTTAATAATAATAATAATAATAATAATAATAATAATAATAATTATTATTATTATTATTATTATTATTATTATTATTAGTTGTACTAGTAGTAGTAGTAGTTGTAGAAGTAGTAATCAGAATTGAGAATTTTAAAAATGCATCTGTATTTGTGCATATTTTTCCTGTAAGGCATTTGTTTGAGGTTAAAATTTAAGATGCACTTGCATGCATTTCCTTTTGTTTCTTCCTTTTTCCTCTTTATGCACAGCTCAGGTGTCTGTCATCGACTGTGAAAGATAATCATAAGGCAGAAACAATGAGAATTTAAAGCCCCCCATGTAAAAAGCAGAGCACTGAGAGGCCACGAGTCTGCTTTAATACCACAGCCACGCTCATGCATGCCAATAAACCGGCTTATGTGTGTGAAATTCAGGTAGCGTATTCTTCACCGACAAAAAGAAAAGGAACAAGAAAGATATGACAAATCAGGAGAGAAAGAATCCAAACGCAGGGTGGATTCTGTGCATGAGTGATTGAGAGAGCAGAAAGTAGGCTAGAGAAGAAACACACGCACAGAGCATGCTGCATTTGTAGTTGAATTAATTCCTGCCTCTGGCAATAACAAAGCAGAAACAAGCTGATAAGTTCTGACAAGGTGAGCGGGCCACGGCTATAAGCCCCCTTTAACCGCTGCAGTCGTACCTACAACATTTAAACATGCACACAGACAGAGGAAAATAGAGACGACATGGAGGTAAAGGAGCACTTACGTGTTTGCATTAAATGAGTTCACCTGCTGCTGCTGCTGCTGCTGCAAGGGCTTTTATTTACATGTACCAAATGCAAATGATGAAAGGAGATTTTTCTGTTGATAGAAAACATTTACTACAATTATTAGGAGTTATATATATATATCTACAGTTGAAGTCAGCATCATTATCCCTCATTTCCCTCATCAACTCATTTCTAAACATAATAGTAATAATAACTTATTTCTAACCGGATGCCTTACAAACTGCCCTACAGAAGTCATGTCGCCTATCCAAGTTTTGATCATTTGGTATCAGAAGTGACTTATATGAAATGCAAAGGAATCTAGTTTACCCACTGCACCACCATGCCACCAATATAATATAATATAATATAATATAATAAAATATAATATAATATAATAATATAATATAATATAATATGACATAATATGACATAATATAACAATATAATATAGGGGTGTCACGGTGGAGCAGTGTGTAGTATGATTGCTTCACACCAAGAAGGTCACTGGTTCAAACTTCGGCTGGGTCAGTTTGCATTTCTGTGTGGAGTTTGCATGTTCTCCCTGTGTTCGCAGGGGTGTCCTCCGGGTGCTCCGGTTTCTTCCACAAGTCCAAAGACGTGTATTATAGGTGAATTGGGTAAGCTGTATTGTCTGTAATGTATGTGTGTTAATGAGTTTGTATGGATGTTTCCCAGTGATGGCTTGCAGCTGCATAATCCGCTGCATAAAACCTATGCTAGGTAAGTTGAGGGTTCATTCCGCTGTGGCGACCACTGTTGAATAAAGGGACTATAGCAGGGGTCATTAACTATATTTGTCAGAGTTTTACCAGACAGTCTCCTTGGGGGCCAGACCTCCAACAAGAAAATCAAATAAAAATCTAATTTTGGGTTCACATCATGTTTAATGTTTATACTTTTTCCATTTCATTACGAAACTGAAGGTGTTTGATTCAGGCCCCATCACCTATACCACAGTCAACCACTAGGAGTGATAGATATTTTGCCTCAACTCAATTAGGCTAAGTCAACAAGGGGAAATATAACTTGACACTGATTAAGCTCTGTGAGTAGCCCGTTTCAGCATTGTGATCTGAATTCGAGCTCACTTAACATTTCATTTGACGTGCGAACATTATCTGTGAACTGTTTTGTTCTAGTAGCAGGTTATTTATTTACCATGCTGTTTTAAGTTGTGCCAGATTGTTTTTCCTCATTTTTTTAGTCCTGAGGCAGACATCCCAAATCTCCCGGAAGTTCTGTGTGTCTCCCGGATGCCTGCAAACGAATGCTAATTTCCTGGAAATCGCGCGTCTCCCTCCCGCTCCTCAAATACGTCACGCACTCCGCCTACACCCCACCCGGTCTTCACTTACGATAAAATCTGTTGGAAACAATAAATGCTGAACGCCACATAGTCTGTCAGAGTCTGTCCTCATTTTGGAGTGTAGCCGAAATATAGTCAGAAATGGTGGTTATTCTGACAAGAGACTCAGTTGTTGTTATTTTTAGTTGCTTTAATAGTGTGGACCACTAGTTTATTTTTGACCCTCACCATTTTGGAATCCAGTTGCGGGCCGGATTGAACGGCTCAGCGTGCCACCAGTTGATGATCAGTGGACTATAGGCTGGCTCACACTGTGGGAATATATTTATTCATTCATTCATTTTCTTTTCGGCTTAGTCCCTTTATTAATCCGGGGTCGCCACAGTGGAATGAACCGCCAACTTATCCAGCATTTGTTTTACGCAGCGGATGCCCTTCCAGCCACAACCCATCTCTGGGAAACACATCCATACATTCTCATTCACACACATACACTACGGACAATTTAGCTTACCCAATTCACCTGTACCGCATGTCTTTGGACTGTGGGGGAAACTGGAGCACCCGGAGGAAACCCACGCAACCACGGGGAGAACATGCAAACTCCACACAGAAATGCCAACTGGCCCAGCCGGGGATCGAACCAGCGACCTTCTTGCTGTGAGGCGAACATGCTTCAAAATGCGCCACACATTCTAAATTAGAAACAGGTCGGGACTGCAGACAGGCCAGTCTAGTACCTGTATCCTCTTCCTCCGCAGCAGGACTTTGTAATGTGTGCAGAATGTGGTTTTGCATTGTCTTGTTGAAATATGCATGGGCGTCTCTGGAGAAGAAGGCAGATTCGGCGCCCCTATTGGCTCTTGGATTGATGCTAATTGTAGCTGTTGTCACACTGCAGGAAAGTGTCTGAAATCTTCTAACGCCACCAGAACTTCTTCGGACGACAAATCTGATCGCAACAGGAATTAATGTCAAACCAACAATCAAAGATCACAGATTTTAGCCTATGATTTCAGGAATCTCTCCCAGGACAGCATGCCTATCATGCTTCATTATTAATCATCAGCCCAGTGTGAAGTCTTGAAAATAAGTAAAAAAAAAATTCTTCTCTCTATTAAACAGCACTTGGAACATATATTTACAAAAGAATAAAATTTTCACATGAGAGCTATTCATTTTGACCGTATATAAAAAGGACTTTCAGTATCCAGAAAAAACGATTACCTTCTTATGCTTGTATGCAGGTCACACTTTCTGCAATCATTCACACTTTGAGAGCAAAAAAAAAAAAGACAGCCTGGAGCAACCTGAGGGTGAGTGAGTGAGTGAATAATAGCAGAATATTAATTGTGGCCAAAAGTTATTTTTCTTTAAACCTGATCAAAGGCATCCTTCAACAGCCTCAAGAAAAGCAGTTCTCGCTTAATCGAAACAGCTCCTGTATTGTGCAAATGATCTCCTGTTCAAAAGAAAAGAACTGTTTACTTGGCCTTGTGTACGTCAGTTTCAGCCACTATATGTCGTCTCATTAACTTTAATAGACACAAGAACGCCTTCTTTGCGAGCGTCCCCCCAGAAATACGTGTACCTGGCTATATCTTGCACCGCATGCTCATATTTTTTTGACTGTTCTTTGTGATGAATGGCGACATAAATCACCGCTGGCAGCCCGGTAAAAAACCTAAACCCCCATCCAGAAAAGACAGCATGTAAAATTAAGAGATGTAGAGAACGGCAATAAATCTTTCCTGGCCAAGCCTCTCTCTTTCTCTTTCTCTCTGGAACGAAGTCATCAGTAACTCTTCCACTCCGTCCACTTTATCAGGTATGGTTTTATCTCAGACACTCAATCACTTTCTCTCTCTCTCTCTCTCTGTTTGATCTTTTAAATGTTTTAGTTTCTGTTCCTGTTATTTTATTATTATTATTTTTACAAAGAAATGTTTTATATTGAGCAGAAATACAAATATCAAATAATAAATTTCATCATCGGTCAAGTAAAATCAGCTATTTATATTACAACCCCAAACCACAAAACTTTGGGACAGTGTGAAAAATACAAATAAAAAAAGATTTCTAAAATACTTCTAAAATCAAAATTAAAATTACTTCTAAAATCGAATATCACTTCTACTTTATTAATTTCTAAAATTAAAATGAAATAAAATTACTTTTATTTCATGGCAGACAATAGAGCAAGCATTATTTAATATGTTCCTCATGATTCCTCCCATTCTTCCTGTAAGAAAGTCTTAAGGTGGGCAACAGTTCGACGTCTTTGTTGTTGCATTTTGCGCTTCAAAATGCACCACACATTCTCTATTGGAGAGAGGTCTGGACTGCAGACAGGCCAGTCAAGTACCTGTATCCTCTTCCTCCGCAGCAGGACTTTGTAATGTGTGCAGAATGTGCTTTTGCATTGTCTTTCTGAAATATGTAGAGGCGTCTCTGGAAAAGGCAGAATGTTGTGCTCAAATCTCTATGTACTTTTAGCATTAATGGTGCCATCACTGAAGTGCAAGTTACCTTTGACAAAACCCCATACAGTACTATGACAGACCCTGGCTTTTGTATTTGTTGCTGGATGATCCTTTTCTTCTTTGGCCCAGAGAACAAAGCATCTATATCTCTCAAAAAATACCTGACATACTGATTCATCTGATCATAGTACACATTTCCACTGTGTGGTGATCTATTCCAGATGCCTCCAAGCCCAGTGAAGTCGACGGCACCTATGGACACTGTTAGCATAGGGCTTCCTTTTGGCACAGTACACTTTTAATTGGCTAATGCGATTTGTAACTACGTCATGTGGTACTTGACAAAGGTTTGCCAATGTAGTCCTGACCCGTGTGGTGATTTCGATTGATGAAGTTTATAAACTAATTTCAAGAGGATCACGTGCTTATGATTGCTTGCAGCCGGTCCCGCATTATCCAATATGATTTACCAATCAGACGATTCCTGAACCACTATTAATACCCTAAGTTCCATATCACAGCCACTTCGTTTTAAAGAATCCCCCCTTCCACCCCTACTCCTTCTCCTTTCCTGGATGGGTGGCACGTTGGCCCAGTGGTTAGCACTGTTGCCTCACAACAAGAACACTGGTTCTAGTCTTTAACAAGCCAGATGACGTTTCTGTGTGGAGTTTACACGTTCTCCCAGTGCTCTTGTGGGTTTCCCTAATCTAAATTGGCACCATAGACATGCTCCTAGTAAGTAGTTATCTCTTAAGAGCGATCTGTTCATTAGCTACTACAGCAGGTGAGTTCTCGAGATCTACCTCAGCTCAAACTCTCCTCTCGACTTGCAAATGGGAGGGAGCCCCAGGCTGGAGGATCTTATGAGCTCAGGGCTCTTTCCTGGGACAGCATGCCAAAGAAGCTTTATAATCAATCATCAGCTAAGTGTGAACTCTTGAATAGATGAATGACGATTCTTGATGCAGTGCTGCCTGAGACACTTAGGCTTGTGCCCTTGTCTTTAATGCTCTGAAAATTTCTCCAGATTCCTTGAATCTTTTAATGTTATGTACTGTTGAAGGTGAAATATACAAATGTCTTCCTATCTTTCTTTGAGGAACATTGTTTTTAAAGATTTTAATAATTTTCTCATGTATTTGTTGCAAAACTGGTGGTCCTCTGCCCATTAGGCATGGGATAACCGTTTTCAAGTTATATCACGGTATGTAAAAGTCAAGGTTTTCATACAGCCAAAATTTTCCGCTATATCATTCCTAAAGTATGGGTACGATTTTTTATTTACAGTTTTTTTGTTGTTTTTTAGGTGTAAATTGACATCTGTGTTTTTGAAACAAATGAAGACAGCAGAAGTCAATGATTGACTTGAATTATTCAGCCCAAAATACTTTAACTGCTCCAAAATACTTTAAATGTTTCTCAAAATAAAGGAAAACTGTTTTGTTTTTTAGCCAGACATTTAAAAAGAATATATTTTAGAGCAGTAAACACAATACTGTCATACCGTGAAACCGTGATATTTTTATCCAAGGTTATCATACCGTCAGAATCTTATGCCGGCCCATGCCTACTGCCCATCTTTACTCCTAAAGGACTAGACCTTTCTTGTATGCTGTTTTTATACCAAATCATAATTACAATCACCTGTTGATATCACCTGTTTTAAATCACATCATTGTTTAAGCAACGTATCTGATTACTAGCTCTAAACTGCTTTTGTCCCAACTTGTTTTGGAATGTGTTGCAGGTCTAAATTACAGGAAAGGATGAATATTTACAAATGAAATGAAGTTGACCGGACAAAACGTGAAATTGTCAAAGTAAATTTGGAAATCACTACTCTCTTTTTTTTGTTTGCGTTTTTCATACTGTCCCAACTTTTTCTGATTTGGGGTTGTACAAGAAAAAAATATCTAGAAGGGAGGAATGGTAAGAACATTGTATTAGTTTTTAAAAACTTATTAAGGTTGGATACTTGGATAATTTGACGGCAATCACAAGACAATTGCGCCAGTACGCTCATCACACACCAGCTATTGGTGTAGTGGAGTGACAGTGAGTGTTTACATGGACTCAATTTTAATGCATTGAGGATAATACCCTGATTAAGAGTCTACTATGTAAACAGCGTTTTTTAATTAATCAGATTAAAGTCATAATCGAACTAAAGAGAAATTAAATTAAGATGTGGAGTTTTGCCGATCTTAGTTACATTATTGACCTGCAGTACAGACATGTAAACACCTTAATTGAACTATTACAGTCATGTAGGACTTTTTCTCTGCGTTTTGCGACAGGATAGTCCATACACACCCACCCACACACAAACACGACTGTTTAACACACTTTGCACCTACCGAGTCAGTAAAGACCACAGACACCTGCATCGTGAAACGCAAAGGTTTTTTTCTTCCGTTCAGTGTGCGGTATGAACTTCCATTTAAAACAAAACTTTTCCAGCAGTTCATAGTTGTATCCAACATCTCCTTTGTCACAGGGGGCATGCCTGAAATGTTCGCGAATGAAAGTGCCAAACTGCAGTTAAAGTCGACAAACTAAAAATTAAACACCCCAAATTACAACTCCAGAGGAAATGCAGATAGCTCGGTGACGTAATGACGTTAATCAAATTATATGCTATAACATGTAAAGTGGGATCATGAAAGGAACATTAAATAAGCAACTCCTGTAAATGCCCTAATCTTATTATTGTGTTAGATTAAGGCAAATAATTCGATTACTGATTTGATTACTGATTAAGGCAAATAATTCAGTTACTGATACAGAGCCAGTTCTGTGGATGGGGATGAATGGGAAGAAATGATAGAGGGAATTTGGTCAGGACACCGTGGTTACACCCATACTCTTTACGAATAGTGCCATGGGATTTTTAATGACCACAGAGAGTCAGGATCTCGGTTTAACGTCTCTTTCTAGAGACATTTAATTTAATATAATATAATATAATATAATATAATATAATATAATATAATATAATATAATAAATATATGAATTGATTTGGTTTGATTTGTAAATGAATTGGTAAAGTATTTGTATCTCTCTCTCTCTCTCTCTCTCATTGTTTGTGTTGGTCATCCACTCGCTCTCATCAGGACTTCACTTTGAGTAAAACTTAAGATGAAATGACAGTGTGTCACAGTCAGTCAGAACAGATCTGAAGTCTAGTTGACTGTTATTTAGAGCAGGA
>CAIGQQ010029312.1:191963-204107 GCA_903798035.1 Danio albolineatus
TATAATTTTTGCTAATATATTTTTCCAAAAATTACGATTAGTAAATCCATAAAATAATGGTTACTTGTAAAAAAAAAAACATATTATTATTATTATTATTATTATTATTTTGGAAACATTTAATTTCAGCTGGTTGCCATTTCTCAACACATCTGATTTCTGTTGGCATGTTAGCAGGTTTTGATTAGCCAAAATAAAAATAAAATAGAATAAATATATTTAAAAAATTCAATTGACCTTTATTTGTATAGCGCATTTATAATGTAGGTTGTGTCAAAGCAGCTTCACATAGAAGGTTATAGTTAATTGAAACGGTGTCAGTCCAGTTTTCAGTGTTGGAGTTCAGTTTAGCTCAGTTCAGTGTGGTTTAGTATTCACTACTGAGAGTCCAAACACTTAAGAGCAAATCCATCAATGCGCAGCTCCACAAGTCCTGAACCATGCAAGCCAGTGGCGACAGCGGTGAGGAAAAAACTTCACCAGTTGGTGAAAGTGAAGGATAAAAACTAAATTTGACATCATTAATAAGTAGCTTCTGAAGTATCTTTTGAATGACGATGATTATGATTAAACGCGTCACATTCATTCATTCATTCATTCATTCATTCATTTTCTTGTTGGCTTAGTCCCTTTATTACAGTTTTTCTCCATTGGTTTGGTTCATTTCTTCAAACAGAAATTACATTCTTAAAATTCTAAGATCATTTGGCAAAACAGTGTTACAGTTTAGCACAACACTATAGCTCACTTGCAGAAGCTCACATCTCTCCAAAAACAGTTCACTCATGCATCAACACTTAATTCCTTTTCCATATAAAATATCAGTGCCACAACAATGGCAAATATCCTTCTCGATTGCTTTAGCTCATTTCTTGAAACAGTCTGGACATTCTCAACACTCTTGGTGCTTTTGCCAGAATAATGTGGATGGTTCGGCACAACACCATGGTTCACCTGCAACAGCTCACACCTTTCCCAAAACAGTTCACTCATGTGTCAAAACTAAATTTCTTTCTCATTTAAACAGTCAGTGCCCCCAAAATGCTTCGTCCCTTTGGCATTGTGTAAGCACTGCAAGTCAAAATGTTTAGATGTTTTGTCACTATAGCAAAGGACCACCAAAATATCCCTCATGTCCACCTTACAGTCTTAGCCCAGTCCTTCATTGTTAATGGTTACTGTACTGTTTTTGTCTAGCTAACAGAATACAACTGTGTATAAAATTGAAAAAAGAAATAGGATTTCAGGGTAAGAGTAGCCTCCAAGGTTTGACGTCACACATTGCACTCATACTGCCAAGGAAAAAGTAACTCCCTTTTCTACTGTAATGATCAACCACACACAAAGTAACTTCCATATATCAGAGCAAAAGGAAACTGTATACAGCATAATAAACTGTAATATAAACACACAAACAAAAAACTAGAGTGCTATAAATAAAGCTGGAGTTTCAGAACAGTTCACAGTTCTTCACATATTGTGGTAGGTGAGTGCTACTGTATGGTTTTCATGGTATTATGGTCTTGACTAGTTTGGACAATTGAACAGACTATTGTGCATGTAATGACAGATACAATGAAATGACGCTGACACATTTTGGAGAGAACAACCATTAGACTGAGAATTGACAGTCAGTTTAGATCAACAAGATCTATTCACTTGGAAATTGTGCTAAATGTAGGCTATCTGTACTTAATCATTTGCGAAGATGTACTTAGACATTTGCAATTTGATGAAATGAATGAGAAATGCTATACTGTTGTGAACAATTGCCAAGTGGTTTCGAGGTTTGTCCATGTTGTTTTGAGAATGTAATTTCTGTTTCAAGAAATGAGCCAAATCAATGGAGAAAAACTGTAATCCGGGGTCGCCACAGCGAAATGAACCGCCAACTTATCCAGCATTTGTTTTACGCAGCGAATGCCCTTCCAGCCGCAAAAACACATCACATTATTATGCCAAATGAGTCATTCTTAATAAAACTCAAAAAGAGCTAGTGTCACATTTCTGCCTGATGCTCCAGAGCTGATGGGGGCAGCAGAGAACAAAATGCTGTCATTCATTCAGGTGTTTAGTAAGACAAATATGAGCCGGTGAAGCAGAAAACACAGGATTACAGAGAGCACCTGCGGAAACAGTCAATATTAGCACAGGAATCTCCAGTCCTGAAAGCACCCGCTGCTGTGAGTTACAGTAAAACAAACGTGATGTGACTGTGTTCTGTGACTTGACTTTTCTCCTAGGCCGTGTCTACACCAGCAAGCAATTGTGTGTGTGTTTTTTTTTTTCTTTTGCCAATGTTTGCAGGGGGAATCCAACATGAACAATCACAGTGAGTGATTGATATTGTGTGCATTGTACTGTAAATGCTGGAGTCCGTTCTTAGATTTGCAGCTACAGGAACACTGCTTGATTTAGTTTGGAGCTGCATGGCAATTTCAACAGAGGAATAGGGGTTTCTCACTGTTTTTAACCCTTTGACTGCCACTCTACCAAACGGTTGACCATGTTTTTACTGTTTTAAACTAGGGCTGTGCAATATGGACAAAATAATCATATTGCGATTTTGGCAGCTGTTTTTACTTTTTCAAACAAGCTTCATACACACATTCTAAGGCTACGTTCACACTGCGAGGCTTAGTGCTTAAATCTGATCTGATATTTTTGCATAGCTGTGCACACTGCTGTTATAAATGTGGCCAATATGCGTAAAAGTGCAGTTACAGACAGCACAGAATGTTTAATTATGCACACAATGTGTATACTGAAGCACGTTGTCATGCTTCATGTAGCTATTGCCCCTTTCACAGACAACCGTGGTGTATTTCATGAACTGTAAAGGCTTGTTCTGCTACTCTTAATGTGTATTTGAAACCTAAAATAAGTCTCTTGTGATCGAAAACACTGATCATTTGTGATTTATGACAACCGCGGTGCGCGTCTATCTGACCACCGCTGTAGTGAACTCATCAAGGGTTAATGAGCAGCCACAGACTGAACTGTGAAGGCAGAGTTGTTTATCTCTGTTTGCAGAGTTATTTCATTTTACGTCGTTATAAACAACAGACGTGCAGAAGGGGGGTTTGGGTGCTTGAGCACCTGCGCTTTATTCTCTCAGAGAGAAAGTTCGTCCTTAAAGGGTCACGAAACACCAAAACACATTTTTTGAGCTGTTGACAGTCATATATGTGTCCCACGCTGCTATAAACACTGAGGACACATATAATTGACTAAAAAGTAAAAATAGGTTGTTTTTGCGTTATTTCGAGCAAATTCGTTCTTCTGTTTTGAAACAAATTTTTGAAGCTGCGTCACGCCGATGAGATCCATGCGTGTATTCCAGCGTGGGGAGTGGCTTCTGTCCCGGCGAGAACATTCTGACGTCTCTGAGTGTACGGCATTAATTCATGAGATAGACTTGGTTCAAACCAACCAGAGCGCTCTATTGTGTATGCAGTGCAACTTCATTAATATTCATGATCGCTTTGAAGATTGTATCTGTTATGCTGCGTTCACAGCAGACGCGGAAGACGCGTCAAACGCGAGTGATTTACATGTTAAGTCAATGCAAAGGCGCGAATAGGCATCCTGCGGCGTGATACGCGCAAATTACGCGATATGCGCGAATGGTGCCGTGCGTTTGATGCACTTAACGCGCAATTCGCGCGAATCACCTCAGTTTGAAAATGAAATGAAAATGAGCTTCAGCGGACGTTCGCGCCGCGTTAACCAATCAGGAGCTTGCTCTTGTGAGGGTGTGATTATAACGTAGCGCCTGTTGTTGGTGTCCCAGGGGAAAATCCTTCTGCCGACACCGACAACAGTTCATCAAACTGGGCTTGGCTCAGTCAGAAGCACCGCTGAAAGCTTCCATCATCCAGGTTTAGTTTCTGGAGGAGTTTATGAGCTCACAGAGCTGGGTGCACCTCTGAAATAATCTAGTGGACTCAGACACAGCTCCAAATGAATCGACACTGTTTATCAGCCTTCATAAAGCACATAAACACAGTTATTCTCTCTATAAAACCCCTGTTAGCCTTTTAGCAATAAAGCTACAGTCACCAAGCCATAGACAGAAGCCCTGGCCATCACGCGAATCTGAAAATAAAGAGAAAGTGCCGTTAAAGTCAACAAATTAATAATTTGGCAAATAATTTGATTACTGATGTCCATGTAAACACAGTCTGTGTGAAAATGAGCGCGTGCACAAATGGAAACTCCCATTTTTATGCAAAACCTTCCCTCATTCCCCTTTCCAGACACTCCTACCTAAACAGAGCTGAACACACCCACTTTCCTGATCTTTTCCAAACTAAAGGTGTGAAAACACCACGCTGAGACTGGGGGGTTTCGTGGGCCTTTAAAATAAAGGGTGCCCATGTCCCCTCCTTTGAGCACAGAGCCCCTATCCGCAATACGCCCCCGACAACCCGCGCGATCAACCCGTGCCCCAATTGTTAACCAGATTGGTTAACAAGCTCCAGTTTTGCCTTCAAAATCTTTTTTTTTTAAATGAACAACCAACTTGGCGATGGTGGCCTAGTGGTTAGCACGTTCGCCTCACAGCAAGAAGGTCGCAGGTTCGATCCCAGGCTGGGCCAGTTGGCATTTCTGTGTGGAGTTTGCATGTTCTCCCCGTGGTTGCGTGGGTTTCCTCCGGGTGCTCCGGTTTCCCCCACAGTCCAAAGACATGCGGTACGGGTGAATTGAACAAGCTAAATTGTCCATAGTGTATGTGTGTGAATGAGAATGTATGGATGTGTTTCCCAGAGATGGGTTGTGGCTGGAAGGGCATCCGCTGCGTAAAACAAATGCAGGATAAGTTGGCGGTTCATTCCGCTTTGGCGACCCCGGATTAATAAAGGGACTAAGCCGAAAAGAAAATGAATGAATGAATGAATGAACAACCAACTTTCTGTGGTCAAGTAATCGAAGTAGACGACGTCTGCAGCACAGAATGATGACTCTTGTCACTTAAAGATTATGGAAAAGTCACATGAAATCCGACATAACCGTTCACACTGCAGTCGCATTGCAAAATATCAGATCTTTGTCTGATTTAAGACTACATATGAAAGTGGCACAAATCTGACATGAAAAGATCAGATTCCATGCGGTTTGGGCTGTTCACACTGTCAAGACCTGAGTCACATGAGGGCAAAAAAATCAGATTCGGGCCACATTTGCCTGCAGTGTAAACGTAGCCTAAATGTATTCAGTGCACAAAAAGTCCATAACAAAACATTTCACAATGAAATAACATAGTATTAAGTTTAATAAATAAAACTGTAGTAAAATTGTCTTTAAAACAGACAACATAACATAAATGAAGGTGAACTAACCTCAGCTCTAGTTAAACACATACTGTACAGTAGTACAAACTGCTTGATAAACAAAACTGTAATAAATTGTGTTAAAAACAGACAACATGAAGAAATAAAGATGAACTAACCTCAATTCCAGTCAGAACAATAAATAAAAACTAACGTAAATCAAAACCACCTATTCGGTTCTCTCGCTCAACTTCGTTGTGCGCAGAGTGAGCTCTGATTGGTTAACATCTTTCTCCCGCTCAGCTTAGCTGTAATTGCCCGGTGTGCTGCGTCAGCTCTGATTGGTTAACATATTAAAATCATGCGCACAAGAACGTATTCTGAATGAAAATCTAAATTAATAAATAAATAGATAAAATTGCAGCCTTACGTGGTATAGAAATTGCATGTGCTTAAATTGCGATGTTTTTGCGATTAATTGCTCAGCCCCGTTATAAATAATGACTGGTAAAGAATGACTGTTTTAAATAATGGTTCACACACACAGCATTGTTGGTTCACAAAGAAAATCAAACGAACATAATCCCGTTGCACTACTACACTTGATTATGGTTTTACTGTTAAAAACAACAACAAGAAAGCATGTTAAATGAAAGTCTGAAATATTTTATGACGTACTTAAAAAAATAAAGGTGATTTAGAATTCAGAAATGTTTTATTTTTATTATTTTTTCAAATAAATTGCTCTTACTTCATATTTTCAGATTTTTCATAGTAAATGTTAGCGTTGAGTCGATAGAAGATTCCATCGTCCATCGCCAAAATATTGTCCTAAAATACATTTTAAATGGAGTCAGATTTTTTTTAATGTAGTCATTTTTTTTTCTTCATTTTTGTTTTGTCTCTCCAGCTGTATATATTTATTAAACTGATATATTTATTAAAATAATATTTTAGTCACAGAACTGTTGGAGAAATAGAAAGATAAAACATTTAAATTTTACAACATGACAAAATACAAAATTTCAACAAAATTTCCATATATTTTTGTTTATCTTGATTTTTACACATATTCATATTTTTCACTTACATTTGAATTGGGCCGACTAAATTTTGGACCATTATTGTAACTTAATTTTGTATACTTAATCCAGATTTGGCTTCAGTACTAACTATACATGAACAATATCACACGAGTAGCATTGCAATATGGCCGTACATCCGCACTGGTGGGAGGCGTGCGTTGTGTGCGACTGCTACGATTGTGGTATTGCATTTATATAACAGTTTGACGGCCTAATCATGTAAATAAAAAAGAAAATCAAACACAGAGAGTCTCAAAAACCCTTTTGTAAGAGAAACTACTTTCTTCCACCATTCATTCACATCTGCAGCTGACATCAGAACTGCAGAAACCTTTGCTACTTCACCAACACCAATTTAGAGCTAGTGTTTGAATGATTCTCTAGCATAATGTCTAAAGGGATGACAAAACAGGTGATTTTACTCACATTTTAAGACTGTAAGACTGAACGGCATGAACTGCCATCAGTCTACAAAGATTTCCCAGCATTTCTCAGTTGCAATCGGGATATCTCAAAAAGTAACCCTGAAAAAGCCAAAGCAAAGCAAACATTAGCAGATTACTGTTGTGTATGCAATAAGGAAAAACACTAAACATATGCAGGCATTTCTTCTTTCTTTCTATTTACTGAAGTAGACTGCAGTAACAAAAACAGGAGAATCATTAGAAACAAACAGACGGCCAAAAAGTAGCTCAGGGTTATACAAAGAGTAGCCAACACAAAATACACACATTCCTAATATGCGAGTCCCATCTCACACTCAACACACTACAATTACTATGGTATGAATACACCACTGCGACACACAAAAAAGAGAGAAAGTGTATGAAATTGTCACAGAATATTCATATACATATGTGTTTTACAATCAGAAATGGTATGTGTTTATTAATTCTTTATCCATCTATATTAAGCTGCTTTGACACAATCTGCATTGCAAAAGCGCTTTAGAACTACAGATGAATATTCTTTCTGTGTATAAATAAACGTGCCTTCAGAAGTGTGTTTGATTTGACACAGAATAACCAATACGCACACACACACGTGTACCTGTACAAACTGAGGTCAGTCAGTGAAGTGCTCCCAGAAGTGCTCAGTTCCTGATTCGTCTGTTCTGATTGGCAGGTTGTTCCCGCACCGAGGGACAGTAAATGTGAAGCATTATGAAAGTCACCTTGTACCCGGCTGTGATGCTGATGTCCTGTGATCAAAGTTGTCAGATCCCATCCTGCCATTGAGATGAATGCTAACGGCTAGCTCTCTGCAGGTATGTGAGGAAACCAACAGTACAAACATCAGTTAGGATTACAGCTGACAAGTCCTGTGGTGTGTGTGTGTGTGTTTGATTTATTTGTTTTGTTTTGTGTGTGTGTGTGTGCTGGTTTTGGTGGTTTGCAAGGGCAGTTTTTGTAAATGCATGACCTAGTTATGGTTGTTTAGGGTAGTTATTTAGTTATGGTATGACCTACTGTAGGTTGGGTGGTATGACATAGTTTTCTCTATTACGGGGTTTGCGAGCACATTTCGAATGTCCTTGTAATTCAAATAGGGTTGGATACCGAAACTCTGTGCCATTATGGCACTGGTACCTATGGAACCGGTATGGACCGGAACGAATCAGCATATGAATTTCAGTGCCTAATTTCAGTGCATCTGGTGCTGCGACAAGGACATAAGAAGCATCAAGGGGTACATCAATGGCACACATAGGTGCGAGTTGTGTCACACCATCTCTTAACATTTAATTCTAAACAGCTTTGAGGGTTACGGACACCATCTGCGATGTTTGTTTGTTTTTGTTGTTTAGGAAACGCACGCGAGTAGACAATGTGTGCAGTACAGTGCATCCGGTAAGTGACTCCCTTCATGCTGCGTTCACACCAGACGCGGTAGACGCGTCAAGGGCGAGGGATTTACATGTTAAGTCAATGCAAAGGCGCGAATATGTGCCCTGCGGCTCGAATGGCGTGGCGCAAATGATGCGAATTGCGTGTCGCGAATTAAGCGTTTTGCACATTTGACGTGCTTAAAGCGCAAATCGCTCCAGTTTGAAAATCTGAACTTCATCGGACATTCGTGCTGCGTTAACCAATCAGGATCTTGCTCTTGTGGGGTATCCCTGGGGAAAATCCTCCTGCCGACAACAGTTCATCAAACACGGCTTGGCTCAGTCAGAACCACCGCTGAAAACTTCCATCATCCAGGTTAAGTTGAAATTGGTGCATCTCTGAAAGAATCTTGTGTACTCAGACACGGCTCCAAACAAATCGATGCTGTTTTTCAGCCTTCAAAAAGCACATAAATACAGTTATTTACTCAATAAAGTCCATGTTAGCCATTTAACAATAAAGCTACAGTCACCAGGCAGACAAAAGCCCTGCCCATGACGCGAATACACGCCTGTTCTCAAGTTTTGACGCGCGAATGAAGCGAGTAAACTCAAATGTTCACACGTCTATTTACTCGCGAATAGCGTGAATTTTAAATTTTTATTTATTTATTTATTAATTATTTTTTTCTGGCGCTTGCCACGTCTGGTGTGAACACAGCATCAGAGTCATCAACACGCATGTTCGCTTTCATCAAATTTGCTTAAACTAAGCGTTCTAAAGTATGGCTATATTTTACAAGCAAGTATTCTGACAGAACAACGTGAAGCAGATGCTTTACAAAAGTAACATGTAACGCCTGTTTCACGATGTCCAGCAGCAGAGTAACAGCTCGTTAATTCATGCTCGTGCAAAGGATGAGACGGACAATCACTGCATGCCCTCCTTTACTTATGTTCGTTTTGTCAGGTTCACAGTGCAAACAGCTCCCGGGTGGAATAACTTGAGTGAACAGAAAGCCGAATAAAACTTTCCTCCTCTGCTTCAGCTGCACAGCACACAACGAGCATTACGTCATCCAGCATGCGTGTGGAACTACACTACCCACAATACAATTCGCTATGGACTACAACTCTCGTAAATAGCAGTTTTAAATCGGCCACTTCTATTTTCCCTCTCTTGCAACACTAGTGTGCAACTTCAACAAAACTCATACTAAAGTTGTTTTACATTTGGTTGTGTTGTTCGGCCCTAAATAAATATTTGTTGCAGTTTTTAATCGTTTAAGTTCATTTGATTGACCATATATACATCAGTTGATATTAACTCGCATAAACACCTTCATCATATTACTGTCTTATTCAGATTAAGGCAGATCATTAGATCACTGATGTCCATGTAAATGTAGTCCCAAACCCCAACCCTAGAAAAAAGCTGTTCCCTGATTTTGAAAACAGCTTTTCCACATGTTAGTAGTAAGCTAATATAATGTTAACTGCATAATGCAAATCTTGCATTCATGCTAACAAACAAATGACCAAAAGAAATATATTATTACTATTTAATGGAACTATATAAAATATTAATTGATGTTTGCTTTAAACCAGGGGTGCCTAAACTTTTTCTTATGAAGGGCCAAAATCCAAGCCTGATTGAGAGCTGTGGGCTTAAAGTAAATATACTGTAGAAAACTGTATTACATTAAAGTGGCCATAGGTAATTTTAAAATTTATTTCATAATATTTATAAATAAATAGAAAAGAAAAGCCTTCATATTCATGAATGCATTTTAATTTTTTGAAAATATATATATTATTTCAAAGAACTTATTACAATAGAACCATTAAAAATATATATAAAAAATCCAAATAATGGAGTCCAATGCCGAATACACTAGTCATGCTGAACCTGCCTTTGCTTTGATTTGCACACTGGTGTCTTCTGCTTTGTCCCATGTTCATTAAATGACAGCATGTACATTTTTTAAACATCTGATTCATATACAACATTTAATTGAAACATTTAATTTCAGTTTGCCTTTTTTTCTAGCTCAACAATTAAACAAACAAACAAACAATCAAAAGGTTACATTTAAAATAGAAATGAGAATCTCTGTTAAAGGCATTCCCCAACCCATCCCAATCATTTTTCCTCTGGTGGGCCAAATCAAAGGATACAAAGGGCCAACTTTGGCCCCCGGGCACTAGTTTGGGCATGTCTGCTTTAAAGCAATTATATTGTTCAATTAAAATTATTAAAGAAGTATTTGTCAAATAAAAGATTTTTCTAGAGTCATCCACCATCATTTTGTGGCTCAAAAGTATCGGTTCAGGCATCGTTTAGGCACCGGTATCGTTTTTAAAGTATCGATTTAGCACCAGTATCGAAATAACCCCAAACGATACCCAATCCTAAAATCAAAATGATTCAACAATCATACTTCACCCTTGTGTATTGTTCAAACTGACTATCCTTTTGTTATGTTAGTGGCTGTTTTTGCCCCATTGACTTCCATTATAATGACATTTTTTGATTGCAAAGCCTTGACAGCATATAATCATGCATTCTTGATTTGTTGGTGGTTTTGGGAAGAGGTAAAATGTGTCATTTGTACTGTTGATCATCAGTTGTCACCATTAACCCTTTAGATAGTCTTGTCTGTGGCTTTTATATGGAGTTCTATGGAGTAAAACAGCCGATTATAGTGTGCATGCATAAATAGACGTACTACGTTTACTATGTTCAGACTCCAAGCAATGGATTCTCTTAACATTGTCTGTCCCATGATTGTCAGTGTAATAGAATAGTGGACTATTTAAAGAAGTGAGATTTTAATATATTTTTTTTTTTGTCGGATACCGAGCCATATGGGGCTGTCTGGAAATGAACTGGCAGATAAAGCTGCTAAAGAAGCCCTGCAGCTACAAATGACAGAATGTCAAATACCACCAACAGATGTTAAACCCATTTTGAGTTCATATTTCCAAAAAAGTGGCAAATGGAATGGGATGAATGTGCTAATAACAAACTTGATGAAGGGAACACGTTTATAAGGAAAACTAATAAGTGTTGGATTTGTTTTGGAGATAGACATGACCAGACTGTGTTTACAGGATCATACTGGACTTTTTTTATTGAAAGTGGACGATGTGACTTGTTTGTGATTTTTGTAAACGTTATTTGACCGTAAAATAGGCATGGGACGATAACCGTTTTCTAGGTATACCGCGGTTTGGAAAAGTCAAAGTTTTAAAACCGTCAAAGTTTTCTGCTATACCGTTCCTTACAGGAATGTGTAAGATTTTTTATTTACGTTTTTTTTTTTAAGGATAAAACATCTCCAGCAGAAAATGCTGCTCAAAATTATAAAGAAATCAGTGTTTTTAAAACCATCGAAGACATCAGAAGTCAATGATTCATTTGAATTATTTATCCTGACATGTTTACTGTTCTGAAATATTATAAATGTTTCTCAAAATAAAATATTTTGTCTTCAAAAGGGGAAAAAAAGTAGTTTTTTTACCCAGACATTTAAAAATAATATATTTTAAAAAAGTAATCACAATACAGTAAAACTATGATATTTTTGTCCAAGGTTATCATACCGTCAGAATCTTATACTGGCCCATGCCTACCGTGAAGCATGGTTTAATAAAATTTCGTGCTTTAAAGGGCACATGTTTTGAAAAATCTACTTTTTAAGTTTGGACAGACATATGTACGGTGGCCGAGAGAGCTTAACGCGCTGCAATTTAAGAAAGCACATGCAATAACAAAAAACACCAGCAAATTAAGAAACGATCTTCATCAGTTTGACAGCACACCTGTTGCAAATTCTCACAACACAAACAACAGAAGAAACACGCAGCAAATTGGTCAAAACACAAACAACAAAAGAAACGCGCCGCAAATTGGTCAAAACACAACGGAAGAAACGCGCAGCATATTGGTCAAAAC